>JAJJMC010002939.1:3771548-3962350 GCA_023531435.1 Papaver californicum
ACAACAAAATAAATTGGTTGCTCAAACCTCTCTCAGCAACTAAGTTTTAGCCACAACCAAATATGTTTAATTGCTAGATATGTTTTTCAAGTAACTTATAGCAGCTAAAAGTTGATCATATAGTTATTCACTTTGAGGTACCGACTCGTAGCAACAACAAAACAAATTGGTTGCTCAAACCTCTCTCAGCAACTAAGTTTGAGCAACGACCAAATATGTTTAATTGCTAGATCCGTTTTTCAAGTAACTTATAGCATCTAAAAAAGTGATCATGTAGCTATTCACTTTGAGGCACAGACTCGTAGCAACAGAAAATGAATTGGTTGCTCAAACCTCTCTCAGCAACTAAGTTTAAACCACCACCACATGTTAAAAAATGAATTACTTGAGGGAGAAAGATAAACCCTGTGATCAAAATCTATCAACGCTTTATACCTAGTTCTATCTAGTCATACGGATTGTGATCCGTGTGACTCATTGGAAAAAAATCGTATATGTCCATTTTAGTACGATTAAACTTGGTTATAACACCCTTTTTGATTATTTTTTAATTATTTTTGTCTAAATATTATATATCTTTTAATTAGTAAAATATTCATATATTTTAATATCGAGGAATATATATTTATGGAAGAAACCTGAGAAAAAATCCAAAGAATAATGATTTCCTAAATCTATATTTATATCCATTTGATCAGATATTTTTGGTTTTCTATTGGCCAGATAAACAATTTAAGGATCATTGTGTGTGTGTTTTAGACTTAAAAAACAAAAATAATGTTTGTGTTTAAATTACTCCATTTTTGGTCAAATTGATGGATAATGAATAAAATTTGGTGAGATTGAGAAATATTCAATAAAAGTGCTTACCATTAGACTTAAGTGTACAATTTAGGGTCCTTTCTAACAGCTATTTGATACTAAAAAAGATTTAATTAACCTCCATAATTAACGGGATTAATTTATTTGGTACTAAAAATGATTTCATTAACCTCCATAATTAACGGGATTAGGAATCATGTTTAAAAGACAAGATACTGAATAAGAATTAAAGAAGTAAACATGGTTATGAATAATGGAGGCTGAATTTCTTAATCAATATGATTAGTACATACATCTTAATGAATTACTTTTACTAATAAATATTTTATCATCATAACGTGGTAATATACCCAACAGTAAGTAAATAACACAAAAAGAAAACAGAATACAAATTGGTAGTAAATAAGAAACTACTGCTAAATAACATACAGTACTACAATTAGAGTTAAAGTAAAAAGGCAGTGCGGGTAGCTCCAAATGACTGGCTCAAGCTCCCTTGAATCTACTTCAGAGAGTGCAGGTAATACAAAAATAGTAACTAGCTCCAGCTCCACTTCAGACCATATAACATAGAAAAACAAACAATCTTACAAAATAAGCAAGTTCCCTAATGAAGCTAATCTTACAGTTGATATACAGGATGTTCAAAAACGGGTTTAGAAGGCAACATGACCTTTACAATGAATATACAAACTATTGAGTTCAAAACTCTTCATCCTGATACAGGTATAGACTAATCATGCTAATTTGCGGATTACTAATATGGAATTCGACAAAATATTAGACATAAAAAACACAAGATGAGTGCAATCCAGCATACAAACACCATCATTTAACACCAACAGTACACAAACATGATTATATAAAAAATGAACATGAAGCATAAGACCATACTGCCAACTTAAACCCTTGACAAACAAAATGAAGCATTCTGTGATCCTCTCATATGACTCAAAACCTTATAACGCAAACATTCAAACATAGTCATGCTAATTTGCGGATTGTTAATACCGCATTTGACAAAATATTAGACATATGAAACACAAGCTTTTTAGTTCTACTTCAAGAGGGAAATCCAAGATTCTAACATACAAACATCATCACTAACACCAACAGTAAGTCCTAATTCCTGATTGGAGTATTATTACTAAAAAAATTTGCTTGAGAGACCTTTGAATGTTTTTGGATCGAGATGATAAAGAGATGAAGATCCATCAGTCCCAAATAGGAATTTTCTATTTGTTGCCAGTCCCCATCCATTCAGGGCCGAATTCTTCATCAAGGCGCTTCAAGTTATTAGTCGCAACATCTCGAATAGAATATACCTGCAACAGGATATAAGCACTAGTTTATTTTTATTTATAACTCAATAAACTGTAAGTACAGTACTCAACATCATAACTCAATATACTGTAACATTTCAGAAATCAAATAGTGAATAAACATGAATATTAGTTGTAACATGAACACAAAAGCAAGTATACTTAAGTTATAAATTGAAGTCGGAAGGTGATTTCGTAACCGACTAAAGTAGACCGCAGACAAACTTAGGCATATTAATGTTTGAACACTCGAATAAAGAACCATGTTCATACACAAAAAAGTTCCCAAAACTTATTGTTAATATGCACATTGTTCTTTCAAGGATCAAAATCACAAGAATACAAGTTCAAGATACAAAGATATTAAACATTAATGCCAGATACAAAGCTATTAAACATTAATGCCAGATACTAAAAGAACAAACTACCAGGTTAAATTCATGCCAGATACAAAGCTATTAAACATTAAAATGTAAAATCGAGACCAAACCTGTCAAAGATCAGCAATTTTTGGATCCAAAAAATTTCTCTCCTCTCTGAAGACTGTGCGTCATTTTCTTCAACCTCTCTCTCTCTCTACTGCAATAGCAAACACCACCACCATTATATGTGTTAAACAATGAAACAGGGTAGCAAACATGGATTCTTACTCTCAATTTCGAATTTCAAAGAGAAACAGGCTACCAAGTTGATGTCAATAGTATCAGACTCTGTAGGATGTAGTTGATGTCAATAGTTATGAACAAGTTCTTCTGTGTGAGAAGGTTGAATAATCAAGGTTGATCGATTTGAATTTTTCTGTTTCAAAGTAAACTTATTGTCGTGTCATAACTTTAAAGCTTGTCCTTGTTCAATAAATTGGACATGTATTTATATCACAACTATTGTAACCACTCGACCTCTTTTCTGGAAGAAACTGTCGATGTTTGAGAGAAGAAATATAAATATATGAAGAGTCTAGCAGACTAGAACAAAATAAATATATATTTATTTGTGTATGACGAGCAGTGTGTCCATCTTAATTGTGTCGACATATTTATTTTATAAAAATAAATGTATGCTGCTGAGCATGAAAAATTGTATGTGATGACTCATTTGAAAATATACATGAGAGGCCTAGTATAGATTAGGGTTTTTTCAAAGCCCTAATTTGCCAAGTTAAGGCATTCACGTGAAAGGAAAAAGGAGGAGCACCAAGCCTTGTCTTCACGTGAGAGGGAGAGGAGAAGAAGAGTGACTGATTTGGTCATCACGTGAAAGAAAAAGGAGGAGACCAAACTTTGGTCCTCAAGTGAAAGGAAGAGGAGGAGGAGCGGCGTCAAGCTCTAGTCTTGAAACAAGAGTCTCATGTTTTACTCTTTGTACTCAGCCTCACACGTTGAGGGTAAAAGAGTAAAACGTCATCTTTTGACTAGAAGCAAGACGTCAAAATTTGATAAGAGTCTAGACGTTAAAATTGTTACAAGAGTCTAGACGTCAAAATTTGACAAGAGTCTAGATGGAAAAATTTTAACAAGAGACTAGACGTCAATATTTTGGTTAGCGTCTAGACGTCAAAATTTTGATAAGAGCCTAGACATCAAAATTTTTATAAGATCCTAGAAGTCAAAATTTTGAACATGAAGCAAGACGCTCATATTTTACTCTTGTACTCAGCCTCACATATTGAGGGTAAAAGAGTAAAATTATCAAATATTCGTAGAGAAGCATGATGTCCATGCTAGGAATGAAGTCGTACAAGCCTTGCTCTAGAGAGCAAGACACACAAGAGAGGAGAAAGACGTGTTTTCTTGGAAAATTAGGGTTAGTCCTTCAAAATCCGAAATTAGGGTTTGGAATCCCTTTTGACACGCCTTTGCAACGTTTATAAGTGTTGCAAATTTATTTTCAAACCCTAATTAGGGTTTGAAACAACTTTGGTCACACTTTTTGCAACGTTATAGGTGTTGCGAATTCATCTTCAAACCTTAATTAGGGTTTGAAATACTTTCTATCATACTTTGTAACGTTTGCAAGTGTTGTGAATTTATTTTCAAACCCTAATTAGGGTTTGAAAGTATTTTGACACGCTTATGAGTGTTGTAAAGCGTTTCAAAACCCTAATTCGAATTATTTTCACTTGTTTGCATTAGTTGTTTCTTTAAAAAAAGGATTAATGCAACTGAGGTGAGATTTTTAGCTAGTAGAAGATATGAAGTTGTGTCTGTCACAATTTTGACTTTGAATTTAAGCACAACTGTGGTACTTAAATTAAATAAATCCATATATGAGCTATATAGGTGATTTAATATGTTAATATTGTTCAATTTGAACATGGATATTAACATAGGTAATTTTGGGGATTCAGTTGTTGAATATACCACCAAAATAATACTCAAATTACTCTATAATAGTGGGCAATCCATCTAGGAGCTTGAGATTTTATGTAAAATCATAAACATCTGGGAATGTTGTTGTGAGCGCTAGTGTTGTTCTGATGAATTTGTGTAGTGATAAATATTTATTAAATTCATCAATTTGATCATATATGTTGGCTAGACATATAAAGAGAGGACAAGGATAAGCTCCTGAGAGAAGGTAGGGATTGGCGCCTAAGAGAGGGTAGGGATTGGCGCATACTCAAGAATTCTTTTGCAGGACTCTTAAAAAGTTTAGTACTTCTCAGACCAGAGTCTTGAGAGGTAATTTACTATTTTATCCTTGTTAAAAACCTACCATCTGCATTAAGTCCCCTGCTTAGCACGGAACGAGTAATGTTGCGTGGTAAGCACTAGATGGTGGCCTGGCTGACAAAAATAAAACGAAATAATAACTTGAAAGTTCATTGGTTAGATAATACTAGAGGAATAATAGTCATTTTGAGCTTCTGAATAATCAGGCATAGAAGAATTTCTTGATTGCATTAGTAGTTCTCTGCAAGGCTCTTGATGTTAGCAGGACACGCATAGTTTGCTAGTAGATGCATGAGTACTATCTCGATGTTGATGTAAGGTATACGTCTAGATCGTATAAGTTTGATAGGTTGATAAAAGTGTACTTATTGTATTATTGCTGGACAAAATAGAGCCTTCAATTGAAGCAAGCTTGATAGAAATTGAGCGAAGGAAGATAGACGAAGTAAGTTAATTGAAGGCGGACAAACTAAGAGGGGAGTTGATCGTACACGCTAGAAAAAGGCTGTGTCTAGAAGCTTGATAGATTAAATGAACATGTACGTCTTGGATGTAGCTGGACAAAGAGTTCCCAATCAAATCTAGACATACAGGCTCAAACAAAGCTAGACGTGATAAGGTTTTTTGAGTGATAAGGAAAACAAACTTGTTAGAGATTGAGTTGATGAGTGGACGAGCTAAGATGGGTTGATGGGCGCGATAGGAGGACGGAAAAGAGGTGGAGTCTTGTTTATCTTTACGGACTAAAGGGAAGTTTGTCCCTTCTAAAATTCCAAATAGCGATCAGTTATAAAGAGAAGCTTTGTTCTTACCTTCTACATCTCTTTCTCTTCTCAGTATTATTGCCCTGTACTTGGATTACCACAACATTAACCGTTCATTAATAGCAAGATAATCTCTAACTTGTCTTCTTCATATGAGTATACATCTTTTGATTGAGTTCATGCATGTATTTTCTCAAAAGAACTTCCCATATGCTTGTTTTGAATCAAAAACAACTTTAAAACCCTAGTTTTTCTTGTATAATCTTGTTAATATTCTTGTATTTGTATAAGAAAACCCAATTGCATGATCAATTTTGTTCACAGGTAGATTAGGGTTTGAACCAAAACCATTCTTTCTCCCCTTTTATTTACGTGAATATTCACGTAACAGTTTTTTTATGTGAATAAAAGTTCACGTGAACTTTGTTCTCTCTCTTTTTTTTTGTCGTTGCTCCTCTGCATAAAAACCCGTGCGTTATTTTGCTCACTTGATTCTTGATTGCAGTATTATAGGCTTCTTTCTTGTAAGAGTAATTCTAGCTAAGTTGTTGCTCTCTACTTCACCAGGTATGTATGCTTACGGCTCTCTTCTCTCTATTTTAAAAAAAACAAAAAGGTGTGCATTTGTTAGAGGCATTATTGATTTGCATTTCATGATTTTATGTCTCTGTTATTGTACAAAAAATGATTACTTCTTCTTTATTATCCTCTTGTACAGTTTGAAAATGAGTAAAAGTATTCTTGCTGGTTTTGTTGAGATGTCACATGATAATGACGATTCTGGCTCTATCAATGGAGAAAACAATATTTCTGGTTCTGGGCATGCTAAGAATATGCCAAACGTGGACGATGATTTCTTTATGTATTTTTATTCTCATCCTAAAGTCCACCCTGGTCATGTCATGCGCGTCCTCAGAAGCTTGGGTGAAGCTGTGAACCCTCTGTTAGTTTCTCCTGAACATGTGATGCGATTTTGTCTTCATAAAAGAGAATATGCGGATCCACCTATTGGTTTCAAAGCTTTCCAGTCTCCTTTGAGTGGTTGGGATAGATGGTTGAGAAGCATGCTTGGTAAGGATTATGTCGTAGCTTTGTTGAAGGATGCCCAGGTTTATGAGGCTATTAGAGTGTCTGGTACTCACTATATGAAGAAGGATGTGCGTGGCGTGATTGCTCTTCTCTCACGCTGGTGCATCCCTACTCACACTTTTGTATGTAGATGGGGAGACCTGATAATAACTTTAGAAGATATGGCTAACTTGTTATACCTTCCAGTTTCAGGGAACCTTGACCTCCGTTTGAATGAAAGGGGAGAACAACTTCATCTTATTTTGGTGAAGAAGATGAATGAATACGATATGAATTCTAATGTTGATAAGCGCTTTTTTACGTGGTGGATGGCGCAATGGTGGCCAAGAAAACCGAATCCGGGCTAGGTTTTAGATGACACATTGAGCTTTGCTACGATTTTATATCTATGGATGTCAAGAGAGATATTTGATGATGGTTCTCGTCTCAATATGAAGCCGATAGTGGTCCCTCTCTCCATCAAGCTAGCATAGGGTGTGCCTATAGGTATCTTATTCCTCGGCTCTTTATATTCCCATCTTGATTATGTAGTATCAGATATGCGTGTCTCCAATGGCTTTATGAAATAGAGACATTCGTAAATATTAATTTCCTTCAGGCATGGTTGTGGGAACATTATAAATATTATGCTCCTGATCCTCACAAGAAATTTGCTGATGAAGAACAAGTGACAATTACTTCGCTAGAAATACAAACGTCTGAGATCTGATAGGGAACTTATTTCATTCTTAGATAACATGTCATCAACAACTCTATTTCTTTGGGCACCACTACCTCGTATAAATCATTTGAATACTTTCACTTCTTGTTATGATATTTTCTTGACATCTGGAGAATATACTGTTGATACCGGAGAAATTACTTTTATGCTGAGCTGCACACCTAGTTATCTTTTATCAATATTCATGGGATCCTACAAGGTGGAAACTTATAATATTGACAGGGTTGCTCGTCAGATGGGGTTTAACCAAGATGTCCCTTCTGGTCGTCTTCCTCCTCCTTCTATAGATTACTTGTGTCTCATTTTAGACCAGTGTTCGCATGTGGAAAAACAAGAGTTTTCCTTTTCTAGTCTCTGAAAGGAAGCCAGAAATAACTCTCTGGTATATGACTTATTGGCAGAGTGAGCATGATTGTTTTTCTAGATTTATTGAATTAATTTTTCCAAAGTCACGGGAGCCCCCTTATGATAAGGTTCTGTTGAGCCACTCTTTGTTGAAGCATCTTTCTGCTAGCAAACATGTAGCTCTGTCTGGGACAACTCAAGTATTTATAATTCTGTCTTTCTTCGTCATTTGTACGTGTATGTATTTAATGCTTTCATGCCCCTCTTGACTAGAGATAAAGTCATAATAAATCTCGAAATGGGAAGAAGAAAGCGAAATATAATAAAAGTCCCCAGGCGGTAGAGACTAGGTCAAATAAACGTGCTGGTGGAATTCGTTTTAGCATTGTTGATTCTTCCATCTCAAAAGTATGAATCTTCATTTCATGATTTATCATGATTAAATTTATATTTTTTAACTGATGATATTTCCTTGTAGAGATCATCTTATGTTCAAGGATTTTTGACACCTCCACCCGGGCAATTCAATCCCTTTGCTAGAGTTGCAGCAAAAGCAAGGACTGAAATTGATGATTCTGAGGTGAGTGACCTGCTCTATGTTATCTTTTCATCTTGAAAAAACATGTTTACCAATAGATCATTTTCTTTTATTGTTTTCATAAGGAAAACATGTCTGACGATGAAGAGAGTGATGTTCTCAAAATTCCTTCGGAGGATGATAAAAATAGTCATTTTTCTCAGAAGAGGAGGAGTATAACGACTTTAATCACAATCTTGTCATTCCGACTGACTCACAACATTATTGAATGATTCTTCCTCTTGAATTCACTTTATAATTACTCAGGAACATCTCTTGAATGAAGTAATGTATGAAAACTTGAATGAAGTTATGAGCAATTTCATGAAATTTTGTTGTTAGAAAAAAATCATAAATAATGCCTTCACTGAGAACGTCGTAGAATTGTCATACGGAGTCCGTTTTTGATGATCTACCAAACTTTTTCATCGCCAGACAACAATCCATCTCCCATCGAGGAAGATTTTGAGTTTTGAGGCCATTTAGGGACCCCAAAAGGACGCAACAGCAAAATCTCAGGAAGAATTCATGAATTTTTTCAGCTGAGAAGTAGTTGAGAGTTTTGATCTTATCTATTAGCTCGTCTTTCCGATTACTATGATTTTTCGATATGTTGTAGGTGACATTCATAAAAAGATATTGATATATAACTCACCCCTATATGTATTACCACTTGATTCCAGCTTGTAACTTAGTACAGGACAATGTGAAATTGCCTCTGACGAGGTTTACGTGAAAACGTGTTTTAAAGCCTCTGGGATATTTGCTTGATATTTGGGTACTTCATGAAGTATATTTACATATTCATCCACTTATACTATTAAAATTATTGTTGATGCTTGAATTGCATATTTTTCATCGATTGGTAATTTTAAAGGGCGAAAGTAGAGAGGATCGTAGTAACGTTGAAGAAATACTGATTCTAGACCAGGTTCATAAAACCATTACCTCTTCTCCGAGAAACCCTAAAGAAGTCTTTTATGAAATGATTTTTGATGTAGAAGATCAGAGTGGAGACGTCACAAAGACTGAGAAAACTATGGTTGTGCCTGAGTATCCTGGAGCAAGTCTTCCTTTCTATCCTCCACTTAGTAAACCACTTCCAAAACATGTGCTCATCGGTGGCTTCAGTGTTCTATGCTGAGTTCTATACTGAAATATGGAATAAGTATGGTCTCATTGATAGTACCAAGAAGTATGAAGATCCCACTGTCCTTGCTTTTCGTGTGACTGAAGTACTACCCTCTATGGATGAAATGTGCACTGTGACTAGTGCTACTATTGCTGAGTGGATGTTCGCAAATTGGAAATGTCATTTGGAAGCATGTGACCGACTGGGCTTCAACACGACAAGGTTTGGTCGCGGCATTGATGTTGTTAAGGAGTCACAGGCTGCAGCAGGTGCAATTCTTTCACTGACCTTATTGAGCAAGAGGAGGCAGAGGTCGAAAGGCTGGCTCAGGAGTTGGAGTCGAAGAAGGTTTCTCTCAAAAATATGAAGGAGGCCCTCTCTAAGAGGTATGATATATTTTTGACCGGCCTCCCTTAGGCTTTATTTTGCACTTCTATTTGAATAACTGGATATTTGGTAGGTATGATTGGAAGGATTTTATATTTGGATTAATAGGGATTTTGAACTAATGGTTTTTAAATTGAATTTGAGATTTTGATCGTTGAATGCGTATGTATATTGCATCCATTTTGGAGGAAAGGAAATCACGATAAATTAATAAATTAATCAGTCATATCTAGTAAGATAATTAGATGTCAAAGCTTTTGACCTACTCGCCACGTATCACCGTACTCAAGGAGAGACTCAAAGAGACTTGAATGGATGCGAGAGGGATTTAGAAACTCATGATTTATTTATTATTCAATGAGTTCAGTAACCGGTAAATCGGTGTGTGTTCAATGGATTATGAGTATAGGGACCTTTTTGTACATCTTCAGTTCCCAGGTGTAACTCACCTGACTCTACCTTTTCTTTGAAGACACCTTTTAGACCAATGCATTCACTGGTTGGATAATTGACGATTCTATGAAAATGGTAGTACTTAGCATTAGTCATCTCTTAGGAAGTTGGCGGACGCCGTATGTGAGTTAACTTGATAGTGTCATCATGTATCCAAACTTTCAAGAGTCTGGTCACTTTTTCGATTGGAAAAGGGAAATCTGTGTATTTTGGGGCTTCCTTTGGTTCTTGTTGAGGCTGACGTTGAACGGGTGGTGGGCCGATGTTCTGGCATTGGATCTTTCATTTTTCCTCCTTCAGTCATAATACTCATAGATGGTTGAGTATTGCACTGCTTCTGTGTTCGACGTCGACTGCCACGAGTCTTATGTATTTATTTGCCTCTGACGGGTATTATTATTTCCAACAAGGCAGGTGCAATTATATCCGATAGCTTACCAGCTTCCGATAAGGTCGGGGAACACAAATCTTCCAAAAGAGATTTGTAGGATATCATCATCCCTTCGTTGTAAAGACCCTGATTGCGACATGTTAGATATGACGAGTCTTCTTTTTGTTTTTGAAGGAACTGTTATGAGTCTTCACGAGCGGTAAAATAATGTTGATGACTCCTTTCTAGTTCTTACTCAGTGTGAGATTACCAAAGTTCTCATCATTGGAGATGTGAATCGGTTCTTTCGATAAATCATTTATGAGCGTTTCTAAAGAACACCTTGTCTTGATAATTTCACCTTGATTTATTACGACATAATTTAGAATTTTTATTAGATCATAAATAGAGGTTAGGCTTTGAGCTCCATAGCATTAACATGAGTTTGGTCATACATAACAAACTTCTGAGTAATAAGAGAGATTCCGCCAGTATTGGGAAATATGGTATCTAACACTTCTGAGCCCTTCCTATAATCAGCTCTTTTGAAATTGAGAAAATTGTTGAAATTGGTTCCACAACAGAGAGATTGATCTCCCACCGTGGTCGCCAAAATGTTTTTGAGTGAAAAACAAATTGAAGGCTATTTTTGGAAAAGTGGGGTGAGAAGGCGACAATTCTTCAATCCTTAAACATTTGTACTGTTGAAGTACTTTATTTAGATTCAAGAGATCAATCTGTATAATCTTATCCTAAACCAAGCAATGGTCGTTCCAGTCTTGCTTCAGTCACAAAATGAGAAGGAGAAGAATTGGTCTTAGGGAAAAAACCGAGAGAAGAATGAGGTCAGAGTATCAGACTCTGTAGGATGTAGTTGGTGTTAATAGCTATGAACAAGTTCTTCTGTGTGAGAAGGTTGAATGATCAAGGTTGATCGATTTGAACTTTTCTGTTTCAGAGTAAACTTATTGTCGTGCCAGAACTTGAAAACTTGTCCTTCTTCAATAAATTCAACATCTATTTATATCACAACTATTGTAACCACTCGACCTCTTTTCTGGAAGAAACTATCGATGATTGAGCAGTGGTGAAATGGTAAAACTAAAGAAGGTGTTGACAACTGCTCTCTACTTCAATTGCGGTTGAATAGTTGGTTACTCAACTGCTATCGATCTTTCCATAACTTCTCTTTAATGAGTGCTCTGCTGCACCACATGTCGTAGACCGCCAGACCAAAACCCTAATCAGTAATCCCGCCATTTGTGACATTTGATGTCTCGTGTAATATTGTTGTATTAAGAATTACTAATGTTTAGTCGATTGAGACTTGCCCAAGGGGTCTCTTGACTGAAAACTTGTCCTGCTTGACTAGATGACGAGTCTAGCAGACTTAAAATAGAATAAATATGTCTTGCTTGACTATATGAGGAGTCTAGCAGACTAGAATAAAATAAATATATATTTATTTGTGTATGAGGAGCAGTGCGTCCATATTAGTTGTGTCGACATATTTATTTTGTAAGAATAAATGTATGTTTTTGAGCATGAAAAATTATATGTGATGTCTCATATAAAATATACGTGAGAGGCCTAGTATAGCTTAGGGTTTTGTCCAAAACCTAATTTGCCAAGTTAAGGCATTCACGTGAAAGGAAAAAGGAGGAGCACCAAGACTTGTCTTCACGTGAGAGGGAGAGGAGAATAAAAGTGACCGATTTGGTCCTCATGTGAAAGGAAGATGAGGAGGAGCGGCATCAAGCTTTGGTCTTGAAGCAGGAGTAACATGTTTTAGTCTTTTGTACTCAGCCTCACACGTTGAGGGTAAAAGAGTAAAATACCAACTTTTGACAAGAAGCAAGATGTCAAAATTTTGATAAGAGTCTAGACGTCAAAATTTTAATAAGAGTCTAGACGTCAAAATTTGATAAGAGTCTAGACGTCAAAATTTTGATAAAAATCTAGACATCAAAATTTTTGGTATGAGTCTAGATGTCAATTTTTTTATAAATGCTTAGACGTCAAAATTTTGAACATGAAGCAAGACGCTCATATTTTACTCTTTGTACTCAGCCTCACATGTTGAGGGTAAAAGAGTAAAATTATAAAATATTCGGAGAGAAGCATGATGTCCATGCTAGGGATGAAGTCGTGCAAGCCTTGCTTTAGAGATCAAGATGCACAAGAGAGGAGAAAGATGTGTTTTCTTGGAAAATTAGGGTTAGCCCTTCAAATTCAGAAATTAGGGTTTGGAATCCCTTTTGACACACATTTGCAACTTTTATAAGTGTTTCAAATTTATTTTCAAACCCTAATTAAGGTTTGAAATACCTTTTGTCACACTTCTTACAACGTTATAAATGTTGTGAATTCATCTTTAAACCCTAATTAGGGTTTGGAATACTTTATGTCATACTTTTACAACGTTTGCAAGTGTTGCGAATTTATTTTCAAACCCTAATTAGGGCTTGAAAGTATTTTGACGAGCTTTGACACGCTTATGAGTGTTGCGAAGCGTTTCAAAACCCTAATTCGAATTTTTTTCACTTGTTTGCATTAGTTGTATCTGTAAGCAAAGGATTAATGCAACTGAGGTGAGATTTTTAGCTAGTAGAAGCTATGAAATTGTGTTTGTCACAATTTTGACTTTGAATTTAAGCATAGTTGTGGTACTTATATTAAATAAATCCATATATAGAGTTATATAGGTAATTTAATAGGTTAATATTGTTCAATTTGAACATGGATATTAACATAAGTAATTTTGGGGATTCAACTGTGGAATATATCATCCAAATAATACTCAACTTACTCTATACTAGTGGGCAATTCATCTAGGAGCTTGAGATTTTATGTAAAATCATAAACATCTGGGAATGTTGTTGTGAACGCCAGAGTTGTTTTGATGATTTTGTGTAGTGATGAATATTGATTAAATTCATCAATTTGATCATATATGTTGGCCAGACATATAGACAGAGGACAGGGATAAGCGCCTAAGAGAGGGTAGGGATTGGCGCCTACTCAAGAATTATTTTGCAGAACTTTTAAAAAGTTTAGTACTTCTCAGACCAGAGTCTTGAGAAGTAATTTAATATTTTATCCTTCTCAAAAACCCACCATCTATAATGTTATATTTGATGACACAAATAGCTGCATCTTTCCCTGCAGACATTTTTCTTCTAATATTTGTGTCAATGAAATTCTCCCTATAACTCATTCGTCGTTTTTTTTTGTATAACTGACCAATGTTTTTCATGCGACAAAAGATGACGGTAAAGAATTTGCAATTAATGTGTATAAAATTTTTTGTTCTAATGTTCTAAGTAAGTCCACTGAATCATCTCTTTAGCTTGTTGTCACTTGTCATCACTGACCATTACCACGGCCACGACTAAGGTATAGTATATTTAACCTTGATTTGAAAGTTTTTTCTTTATGACTGCCATATCAGGGATTTAGATTATTATGCAGAAGGAAACTACCATTCTTTATAGAAGGAAAGCTTAATATCAAATCCACCAAATATTGACTAGAAGTCAAATACTCTTGACAAAGTTAGCTTTCCCCCTAGTAAAAGTGTCTATCCCCCTTATGAATTTACAAGTTTTGCCCAAGAAGAGAAGAGAAAGAGTTTTGTAGTTGGAGATTTTCAACAACCTAGGGTTTGCTTTACTTTTCTACTTTATTGTTTTTCATGGATTTTAAGAAATCCATTATAAGCTAATTTCATTTTATTGGTTAAAGATGTAGTTCGAAGTCTAGAACATGTTTATTAATTAAAGCATTAATTCTTAATATTCATATTTTCTTTAATACCGCTTATGTTCTACCATTAATAACGCCATCTACGATTGAATTATTTCTTTTTTAAGTCGCGAATCAAATAATTATGTATTCATATCTATAGCTAAACTAGGTTTTGAGATCCAGAATTGTCAAAAAACCGTTGTTATAAGTAGCATAGCATGATTTCTAACGACGGGACGTGACCTGCAATTATGTGTATAAGTTTAATCTAGGTAAAATCCGAGTGGTTCTTCCGCTAGATTACTTAGAATAACATCAATTCATAAATAACATTGCTTTCATTGGGTTACATTTTAGTGTCTTTTGCGCCAAGTTATCTAGTGAAAAGGATTGAAAGAGTGACTCTTGCACCTTTGATGATAAAAAGAGTTTTGCCGGAGTATAACAGCGATAGGATGCTTTATGGTTATTTATATCGAGAAAAATTGAATATTGAGTTTCATTTAGTTGATAACATGTTTCATAAAGAAAGATGAACTCTCTAACCAGTATTCTCATTCTATTGTTCACAAGTTAAATTGTTTTTATCTATTATTTTAGTTTAAATTTATATATAATCATCATAAACCCCCCAGTTACATAAGTAATCAAAAAATTTGTTAACAACCCATATCTCCATGTGGATCGAACTTGTTCTTGCTACTATACTCTAATCTATATTTGTTTTTGGGGAATCTTGGAGGTAAAAAACTAATTTTTTATACACCACTTAATTATTTATTTTTTATTTTTTTATGTTAATTCACTAACTAATTAAATTTTGGCAATGTTTTCACAGCATTGGTGGTATACTTAATTTTGTGGTAATGAACCTACTATAGGCAAAAACAAGAATGTTTTTCCGATTATTGAGAAGTACCAAAATCATGAATAGATATTTAATTAGATTGATGGCGGTTAACACTTTACCCTTAGTAGAACAAGCCATAACATTGTTACCATTACATATATAGATTATCCAGGTTCCAAAGTGAAGAGGCTCAAAGGATGCTATAATTGAGCAAGTCGATCAGTATTTTACAGTGCTCCTTCTGGAAAAAGTGTTTGGTACTTCGTCAAAAGACACCTTTTGCAGAAGAGTAAAAGTAATCAACCCACTTCCAAGCATGGAAAATTCTTACGAAGATTATGAGGCGTTGTTGCATACTGGTAAAGATTAGAAACATGCTGATGAGTTGGTCATGGAGCCTGTTGATAGTAATGATTATCTTTATTGGTTCAATATAATTTTAAAGCCTAACGCTGTTATGGAGAATTTGGGTGGGATGGATATGCCATCTTTAGATAGATTGTTACTTTATGTCGATATTCCTCCTTCCCAACCTCTATCACCAACGCCCGCTGCCTTCGTGTATCCAGTAGTCAGAGAGGTTCATCTTCTTCGCCAATGCCACTGTTTGATTGGGAGATGTACAGTATTAGTCCACAAGGGGATAACATCGTTCTAATTACTCCTCAAGCTCTTAATTGGACTTATTCATATTGGGGGGTAAAAGCTACATATGAGGAGTGGCAGAGTAGGATAAACGATTTTTATTGGTGAACAGAGAGAATGCAGTAATATCACTTGTAACGGATGACCCAAATGATGAACAACGTGCATTTTGACATATTTATTACAGAATCATCCTGTCAAAGAAGTCATGGAAGTCAAAGTCAAGGAAGTCATAGAATCCATCAAAGAAGTCATGAAAGTCGTGCAAGAAACTCATACGACACATGGTGGACTTAACGATGCATAGGTTCTAGAAACTCCTAGTGGTAGTCTACTCTTTCGGGGTGTTCCGCTTTACACCCTGGTTGCTGCTCCATGAACCTTTAGCTTCTATCGTCCCAACGGGTTCCTTTTCAAGGTTTTGATGATTCTACTCAACTTCTTGATGCTACTTAACCTTCTATCTCTGTCTTCTTAAACAACAAATGTGATCCAAACTGGCCCTTTCCCGGTCAAGGAAATCAGTAGATTAAATATAATTTTAATGGAATGTAATGGAAATTATTGGTTTAGTTGATATATTTTGACGATTAACCTAGTTCTTAATAAAAGCAAAACTATGTGTTGATGAATATAACTAGAAAAATCCGATAAAATGATGCAATAAAATTTATAAGTGAACCGAAAACTAATATGTTTTACTAATTAAAATAATAAAAAATCAATAAAGAGAAGGTAAACTAAATTTATAAATTTAACCTTCCAAATGTGTTTATATTTTATGACATTGATTCCTTTTTTGATAATAGTCAAAATCCAATAATTATTATTCTTTCTTGATTATTCCAAAAGGTTAGTGTTAGAGAAATACTTAAATTCAAAGATTTTAACCCAGAGTTGATCACTATTGTTAATACCTGAAAAATGACTAACCATTGATAAGGGGAGTTACCTCTATTTGTTGGTATTGAAGTTATATACTTGGGGACTAAGCCCAAACTCTTATAAAAAATACCCATAGAAATATAAAAGAAAAAGAAAGCTAGACTCATAAAAAGGATTTCTTTCTAAAAAAAATCAAAGATCTTGGAAAACTAAATCCAATTCTATTAGTTGGATTGAGAAAAGTATATGAATCGAGTGAAGATAAAAAAATTTCTCTCAAAGAAAATAAGATTTCTTCAGATGTGTCAGTTGGGCAAATACGAGAAGGAATAAAGGAGAAGTTAAGGATAAGATTACGAATGTCACTTCGGTAATCCTAGGGGATTTGAGATGATATATGTTAGAAGGAGGTAAAGAAGGAAAGTCTATAAAAGGATTATGGATAGTACTAAGAAGGGGCTCTTTTTTCTCTCTTTCTCTCACTTTTTAGGGAATTGGGTCTGTCGTGGATAGAAGGGGCTTTCATTAGCTATTCACTTTTTGATCCTAAAATATTTGGTGACCACAGTGGGAGTCTACTCTCTACCCAGCGACTCAATTCCCTCGAGCGTCTCTTTCTCATCCCGCGTCTCCTCTTTCCCTTTTATATGTTTTACTAAGTCACCTCCGCTTTATGCTTTAAAAAAAATCAATCACTTCCGCGTCGACAAGGGCCGCTTCATTATACCACTTCCCAACTTCATCATCACCTCCTTCTCTCTCTCAAATACCATCATCTATTGTCTGTTAGGGCATCCACAATGGGTCGACTATACCCATCGATCAAAGATCAAAAAATTTTATCTTTGATCCGGAGTAACAACAACGGGGGATGATCAAGCGAGGCAGTAAACTGTCGTTTGGGGGTAAGCGAGTTACTATCCTATCGTTCGGAAAAACGGACGAGCCATTAACACCGCGCCTAATACAAGCGAGATTTTATTCTCCCGTCTGCAAAATTAACCTACAGGCTCGATCCTAGAAGGTTGTCCACTCTCCAAGCGGCATCTGAATATTTCGCTTGTTCAAGCGATGTGCCTTAAATCTCGTCTAGAAAATGTGCGAAATAGCCGTGTGAAAAAATGATCCGGGCTAGAGAGTATAGTGACGCCTGTTGCACGTGCGAGGCACTTCTGTGGGAAAGAGACGGGCGGGATGGTGTGGTGTCGTCCAGTTGGGGAAGGCGATATTCCAACCCGGCGCCTGTGTTCTTCAGTCGATTATAACCTTAAAATTTCCATTTCTATTCTTCATCTTCTTCTCGCCTCATGTTCCCTTCCTCTCGCCTCCTACCATTTCCAGCCGAAACACTCCAAGAACCCCATTTTGCCAACAACTCTATCATTTGACGATAACCCAATACCTCGTTTCCATTTTCATATTTTGCTCAAACAAATTCCAAGCGAAATCAAGGTTCTACCCTAAAAAAATTTAAATTCAATTTTTTTAATTTCATATATAATTTAGATGATTAGTTTGTTAAATTGGTTGTAGATGTTGTTTAGTTAGTATATTATGAACCCATTATTGAAATATGAATTTGTGTTATAATTATAAAATTGGGAATTTATTTAGGGTTTATGTACATGTTATGAATTAGGTTTTAAAATTTGTTGTTATTTGTTAAATTGAACGTACAATACGAAATTGTTGTAGTTTAATTTTAGTGGGTTTATGTTTAATTTTTGGTTGAATGTATTATGTTGTGTAGAAACAAATTAATTTTGATTTAATTTTGATTTAATTTAAAAACAAATGTGTATGGAATTATTTGCAATTGTGTAATTTGAATTAGATTGGTTATAATGGGTGTGATTGTTGTATTTTGATAATGATGTATGTATTTTTAGAATGTTTGATGTATAATTGTTTGTACAAATGTATATGGAAATTTTGCTTTCCCTACTTGTTTAGGTGTTGTTAAATTAATTTTAAGTGTTTATGCATTGTGGTGATTTACTCATTTTATTGACAATGTTCTATTATTTGTTTCGGCAGATGTCTAGCAATGTTGGTTCGAGATGGGTTGGCAGAAAGAAAACCAGCAAAAAAGCTAAAATCACAGAGGATTCTGAAGCACAGTCCATGGTCCCCGAGTCGGTAGATGTTCCGGGGTTGGAACATTACACCGTTGTCGAAGATATGGAGGAACATGTTTCTACAAATATTACATATTCCTCTGACGTCAACTTCAGGTTTGACCATCGTGGTTCTCTTAAATCAGTTCTACAGGTCTACAAGAGAATTACTCAGGAGTCTAATAGGGTCCAATATATAATATAAAGGGGAGGTTGGGCAGATTACTATCCCTACCTGTAGTAGATTCATCCCACGCTCTAATCGATTTATAATCGAGCGGTTTTGGGATACTACCAACACATTTCATTTTTCTTTTTGGGAGCTTGGGTTCACTCCCCTCGATTGGGTTATGTTGACCGGGCTTAGTATCAGTGTCGGGAGATCAGTTCCTTATGAGCCACAAAAGTTTAAATTTGAATATGTTCGTGCGAATATCTTTCCTGAATTGAAAGATAATGCGGTATGCAAAAGAGAAGGTGTTCCACAGCAGTGGGTTTCAGATGCAATAACTCTCAAGTTTTTGACCACCTATTTTGATATCACTACATTGAACGCGGTAAACGATGATAGTGTCCTTGCTGATAGAGTTGCGAGGGCATTCTATATGTATGTTCTGGGAATTTCTTTTTCCCAAATGCAAAAAACATACATTGATGCAGAATGGTTGGCTGCTTTTGAAAATATAAATGAAGTTGATCAGTACGACTGGGGTGGTCCTGCATTCTCAAAATTGTATTCGGGTCTCGCCACGGCTTCTAGGGGACAGAAATCAGTATCCGGCCCATTCCAAATTTTGGAGGTAATTTATTTAACGTTAAATGAATTAAATTTTCTAACAATTTAGTTGGTATGTATTTAAATCATTTGCAATTTATTTATGTTGTAGTTTTGGGGATACAAATACCTTGGGATATTTCGTCCAAACAAGACTACGGCTGAAAGTGAACATGAATGGCCCATATGTCGTAGGTGGTTCACCCCCCGGAAGAAGGGTGTTGATATCATGAAGTCAAGGACTGAACTAAATCAGTTATCTGCCGAGTCCATGACTTGGCAACCATGGCTTATAGCAGTTATACCAGAAGAAATTGGTTGCAAAGCAATAGAACTTTCTTCCCAACGGGTTACATTCTCTTGGCTCGATACTGTAAGTTCTCTAGTTCTTTTCTCTTACAATCTTAAATTTTCCAACTCATACTGTTGTGACATGGTTGGTATTTCTTTATTGTCATTTTATTGGATAAAGCGCAATATGTATCTCGGAGACCGTTGTTGGAGGCAGAACAACCCAACTTGGGGTATTCCGGCAAACCCCCTAGTTGCATTTCCAACTTCGGTGACGATGAGATTGAAGACATGATAGCCAGAGCTCACGGCAATTGTAGTGAATACGTACGTGTCGTGCAATACGAGGTTTATTATGAATATTGGCGACATGTTACCAACCTCTACAAATATGTGACGGCAGTTGATTGGGAGGTTGAAACGTATGGATATGCGGGTGACCGTATCAAACACAACATCCCACGGCGCCGTGATCATGTACCCATTCCTCCTCCCCAACAACTACCATATGTAAGTATTCAACAAAGTCGTGGAGAAATTTATTATGGTTTAAGAAATGTTGTGTTTTTAATGTTTATTCTTATTTTTTTTCCATCCAAGGTGGCGGCTTATGATTTAGTGCAATACTTTGCTGATTTTACACAAGAGTTGCGGGATTTTACCTTATCTGAAACTAAGGATAGGATGGATTACATCATAGCTAAGGAAGTTGAGTTGAACACTATTCGAACTCAGTCAGCCGCTGAAAACCTCCTCCTACAAGATCAGGTTTCGTTGTTGACCAGACAGCTAAGCCAATTGCGTCAAGAACAACCCTTAGGATTTGCCTCATATTCCACGACACCACCTCCTGGTTCTTCATCAACAGTTCACCCAACGCAGAACGTCAGACCATCTTTCCCGCCATTTATTCCACCAAGATCGAACTTCGGTTAAAAAAATATTTTTAAAATTTGGATTGGATTTAAAAAGAACTTGTTTGGTTATTTTTATTGTTGATTACGGTTAAATGAAATGTTATTTTTTTTTACTAGGCCATTTATGTAGTATGATAATTTTACAGCACATTACGAAATTTAAATGACCGTTTTATGACCGTTTTATTACCGTTATGTTACCGTTATATTACCGTTTTTTTCCTTGCATAACGGCTATATTTTGTATTTGAGACCACTATAAATAAAATTCAATAGCTACCTTTCTTATTTCATTATTCCCACATTTTAGTTTTCAATGTCTGGGTAAGAAAATTTTACCCTTAATGCAAGCAATTTTACTTTAGATGAAGATTTATCCATATGTCGAAACATAGTATTACATTATCCAGCAAGGGGTCAGGAACGTGATATCAATGGTTGTATGACCATGCAATGGTTGGAACACACACATGCAAACTTTTGCGATGAAACCGGTAATCCCAACAACCGGAACAGAGCAGGCCTTTTTTGTCGATATGTGAAAATTACTAAGGAAGTATTAGAATTTTCTTCTTTAACTGCTCGGGTCAATGATTTCGTCTTAGGAATGAAACTGATGATGAAGTTGTTGCCCGATCACTAGAGGAATGGACAAGATGGAAACGAAGTGATTACCGGTACAAACCTCATATTGAGATCTTAAGGGTAATGGATGAATTCAATCCTTTTGTGTTGATCTGTCTACCTAGTAGGCCATAACGTCGTCAACGTCGTCCGACAAGCCAAGCCTTACGGTTTCACTTATAGGTTTATTTCTTACTTGATTTTTCTGTATCGGTAGTTTATTTTTCTTTCCCTTTCATGTATGTCTTTTTTGATTTAATAAAAGTATTGTACTACCATAAGTTGTTGTTCCGTTGACAACGATTTAGGGGCTCTTATTAGGTCACTAGCATAAATAAAAATTCAAACTCTAAAAAAAAAGATAGATTAAACTTTAACTTCAATTGATAATTTTAGGAGTTAATTCCGATTACATTTTGGACTTTATGAACTCATAGCTTGCTACAAATATGAATTCTTCCCCCATTTCCTGAAAGTAATGCATTTTAGCGATTTCCTCCTACACAAGGGGACGAAACAGTTCAATAATTTGTTACTTCAAATTGTTGTTAATGACAGAGGAGACAACTTTTCTAATGGTATGGTTACTTACAAATTGTTGGATCGATAATCCTAAATGGGTGTGGTTAAAGATCCGTTGTTGTATAGATACATAATCAGCTATTCCCTTTCGAATAACTTGGTATCTATCATAAATTTGTACAACAGATCTTTGGGTTTAATTTCCATATTCCTCACCAAGATGTGTGTGGATCCTCCCCCATAAAGTTTCTGGATCAACAATTCCGACTATAACATCTTGACGTAAGGTTTCGTACTACCAGGATTTTGTTATAGCCAAGTCTTCGGCTGAATGAAATGTTGACATAGGTGGAGGTAAGTTATGAAGTAAACAAAGAAGGAAATGTGATTAAATAGAGAACAATAATCTATTTCATTTTATTGCCTTGTCAAGTTACATAAAAAATCTCTGACAAATCTGAAAATTAATATTTGCATTGAAATGTGGTTGGTGTATTGTCAATTCATGTCATTGCCTTGTCAAGTTACATAAAATATCTCTGAAAAATATGAAAAATAATATTTGCATTGAAATGTGGTTGGTGTATTATCAATTCATGTCATTGCCTAGTCAAGTTACATAAAATATCTCTGAAAAATATGAAAATTAATATTTGCATTGAAATATGGTTGGTGTATTGTCAATTCATGTCATTGCCTAGTCAAGTTACATAAAATATCTCTGAAAAATCTGAAAAATAATCCTTGCATTGAAATGTGGTCGGTGTATTGTCAATTCATATCATTGCCTTGTCAAGTTACATAAAATATCTCTGACATATCTGAAAAATAATCTTTGCATTCAAAATTCTGTTTTACTCTTCTATTATAAATAACTACACTGGCTTCTCCATCAATACAAACTGAGTTTATCATTAGCTCTTGCTCACAAAATTCCAACACATAACAAAATGGCAAACTATCTAAATCATATAGACAACTATGGTTCCTCTTCTAGTTTTCCTCACTATGTTTCTTATACTTCTTCTTCTTCTGGTTCATTAAACGATGATGATAACAGTAGTTATTACTCATCAGATGAAAGTTCACTTGAAGCGAACATTAATAACCTAGCAGTTACTGCTGGTTTAATGTTGTCAAATATGAACCCTCCACATACACGTACAAAAATACCAAGACAATGTGATGTAGGTGCCAAAGGTCTATGGAGAGACTATTTCTGCAACAACCCGACGTTTCCACCGAATATATTTCGCAGAAGATTCAGAATGCGTCGAGAGTTATTCAACCGTATATTGGGTGATGTTGTTGCGGTAAATAGTTATTTTGTGCAAGAAAATGATGCCTGTGGTGTTCTAGGCTTAACCCCCCCATACAAAAATTACTGCAGCTATTAGAATGTTAGCGTACGGTTGTGCGGCAGATGCAATCGATGAGTATTTTTGTATTGGGGAAACTACAGTTTTGGAAGCAACCCGCAGATTTTGCAGGGTGATAGTCCAACTATACGAAAAAGAATATTTGAGGACACCAACTCAGGTTGATATTGAACTCCTCCTCGATGAAAACCAAAAAAGGGGATTTCCAGGTATGCTTGGTAGTGTGGATTGCATGCATTGGAAATGGGACAAATGCCCTTCCGCTGAATCGGGGGCTTATACCGCTTACAAGGGTAGCGAAAGTATTATTTTGGAGGCAGTGGTGTCGCATGATCTTTGGTTTTGGCATGCATTTTTTGGTATGCCGGGTTCAAACAATGATATCAATATGATGAACCAGTCGTATACTTTCAAAAAACTTATCAACGGTAAAGCACCGACAGTTAACTTTGAGGTCAATGGAAATCAATATAATATGGGGTACTATCTTGGGGATGGAATATACCCAGAGACAGCAACTATTGTGACTACCATAAAACATCCTGATTCACAAAAGAAATAAAAAATTTCAGCTATGCAGGAAGGTTGTCGAAAGGATGTTGAACGGGGGTTCGGGGTATTACAAAGTCAATTTGCAATTATCAAACAACCCGCTAGAATGTGGAATCCTGACGTGTTAGCCTATATAATGAAAACTGTCATTATTCTACATAATATGATAGTGGAGGATGAACGTATTCCCGGTGACTGGCCACGTGACTATGAACAACGAAGCCATGGTGCTCCATGTGTCATTTCAAGGGACAACACTTCTCAACTTTCAATAATGGTGAAGGACCAACGCAGACGTGCAGTATTCGATAAACGAACTGGGGTTCGTTTGAGAAATGACTTGATCGAACACATATGGTCATCTTTTGGGGATGAATAATTATTTTTATGGGATTTTTGGCTGAATGTGTTGTAAGGACTACACTTATTAGTTACGTTTACATTTACATTTATCTTTCGAGCGCATCTAGTTTCTGAAGTAATTTTAAAAAATAAATCCAATAAATTATAACCGTTAAAAACATAAAAATCTATTGGTATAAAACTAAACTGAAATTTATAAATAAATCCATAAAATTAAATAAACAATATGACAATAGTAAAAAATAATGGCCTTTATGATTGGGTTAATCTTTTCCTCAAAATTTCACCTTTCCTCAGTTCGATGTACTGTCTTGATACAACATCCATTTGTGACAGATCCATCGTCATTATACGGAATTCCTCTTCTGCTTCTTGCCTAGCTTGTATTGCCGCAAACTTTGCATTTGAATCAGCTAATTTAGCTTCAAACTTTGCTTTATCATTAGCTAATTTTGCTGCAAACTCAGCATCTCTTTGTGCCATCTTCATATCTCTTTGTTCCGTACATTTGGCATTGAAGCTTTGTTGCTCTCTATAATTATTTTCCATCAATTCCTGTTGTTCAGTAAATTTTGCTTTCCCTTTTGTCTTTTGTCGTTTCGCCTATTTTTTCCCCATTGGACGGATTACTGTGTTTTGGATATCTCCTAGGTCGTCAAATGCGCTTGGTCCATCTAGGCTTAAGTCTGGTGTGTCCTGTACGTCCTGAGATTCATTTTCGTAATCAGACTCTACTTGTGATGAATCGAAAACAAATGTCGACCTACTTGAATATTTAATATTTTCTAACATAACTGTGTAGCAATCTTCATGCTTAAAACTTCGACCAGTGGCTTCCCTGAAAAGCCTACGGACTTCTGCGAACTAGTGTTTCATTTCAATATGTTAAAGGATATACAATCATATGGATTAATTTAATAAGCATAATTAAACGATTATTTACCTTATTTTCAGGGCCCCAACCAATATGATGTTCCCTTTCTACTTCAGCCTCCTTTGCAGACAATAGCGCAACATCTTTACTTATAATTTTAAATCGTTTCTGAAGGGAGGTCCAACTACGTGCTGGCATAGTAGGTATATCTTCTTTCATCCGGGATAGAATACGTGACCATAATTGATCTTCAGATTGATCGGTACCAATGCTAGAATCTTGAGAAATTGACAAATGAATTCTACACATCGTAACATCTTCAAAAGACGAAAAATTTGGACCTCGTGCTTTTGATGGTGGCATTTTACTAATTGATTACAAATAAGAACAACTTTATATTTTTCACACAAAATATGTATGAATTCAGTAAAATGCCATTGGTCTCCTATCCCATATATAGGGTAAAAATATAGCCGTTAAACTACAACGGTAACATTTGAACCGAAGTATTAACGGTCACCTGAACGGAGGGCTATAACCTCGCGCTACCACCAACAAGCTCCAGGCGAGTCCGTGCTATCTCGTCCAGTTGTAAACGCCATGTTAGTTTCTCGCCCGTGTTTGAATTTTTGGAGCGGTAACTCAGAACCTCGCTCATGAGTAGGGCGAGCATCCAGAGTATCGTGTTGAGGAGTGGACGTTTAGTATCTCGTTTGACCTGGCGGAATACCAACTCTACGTCCGTATTTTTAAACGAGATTGTGCACAATCGCTCGGTAACAGGCGAGACCTTAAAGTAACGCGCGACTATAATTTGTAGTCGTCGATCAGCGACGAGATTTAATCTGGAACAATGATTTTTCTCGACTAAATACCAAATATGATCGACGTCTGTGGGTGATTTTCGACGACTATCGATTTTATTTAATCTTTGATCGTCGGTTTACTCGACGATTGCAGATGCTCTTATACGCTGTGTTCCACCTTCACAACACCAGTACCGCTTCGTTCTTATTCTCTGATTGCATCAAAGCACAATCAACACCACCACTTAAGAAGTATGATGTTAAAGTCGCTCGTCAACCTCACTCGGTGATCAGCGTATCTGTATCTCTATTACCCATAAAGTTAATTTGATTTTTATTAAATTTCAATTTTTCGATCTTAACTCACATCTGCTCTTGATGGATTGAATGATTTTAAATTCAAAACCCATTTAGTCGATTAAAATTGCAACAGCTGATGCAACATGATTGTTTGATTTGAGTTATCTATCTAATCAAATTTTTTTATCTCAGTCTTGTTGTCAGATAATAATCTACAGAACGTGAAGTGAAATCAAGGCTAACTAATGATGAGAATGAACTGATTCCATGGACTGAAATCTCAAGGAGCAGCAACAATTCTCATCAGAATTTAAGAATGGGACTCAAAAAAGATAAGTTTTCACTATCTCATTAATTTTTTTGGTTGATAACCTAAAAGTAGCTTTAGCTTAAGCATAATTCTCAATTATCATATGTGACTGGTTGAACCATGTGCTCTCTCACTACTAAAGCTTTAGCATAATCTCGAATGTGTGCATTGAAGTCCTGCTTGAATGCTAGGGAAGCAATAGATTTCCCTTTAATGAGCATAACTATCTCACTTCAACCAAGAGCATATAAAATCATAGCTTGAATTATTTTAGATTAAATCTGCATCATCTTTAGTCCTTGCGTATGAGCCGTGAATATTAATGCTTAGAGCTTGAATAAATCTTTATGCTCTGACAGTTATTCTTAATCTTCAACTGTGAACTTTGAAATGAATGCTTAGGCTACTTTGGAAAGTACAGATGCATGAGTAGTTGTAAGTTCACAATCTGCACACAAAGCTAAGTGCAAATTCTATCTCATTCTTATCGTATCCTGTAAATGCTTGTTTGTAAATGACAATTTGTGAGCTATAAATACAGAAACATGATAAAATTATCCTTGATATGTTAAAGTGCCATCACTAATCAGGCTCAATTAAATAAACTCAAACTGAGGAGTCATAAATTGCATAATATTTTGCTTAACACACTTGATAGTGTACTTGAATGCTCATAACATAACCCCGCTGCCATGAGTATCTATTTACAGCAGAAGAACTTGAAACTAGCTAAGTTCTAACCTGAGTTATGCATTTCAACTTGACTAATTGGCATTTGATTACCAGGCCTTTGGGCCTATAGTGTAGCTGAAAACTATATATTGTCATATTTGTAATTATTATATAATATACTTACTTGTTGGTGTTGATTCAGGATGGATATTTCAAAGTTCAAAATTTGATCCACCTGCAAAAGTCAAGGAACCGCAGCAGTCAAACAACACAACAAAGTCATGGAACTGCTGCAAAACTGATATAGTGACAGTTTCACCTCAAATGAGTTTAAGTATTACCAGCTCTAACTTCAAATAAATGCTACTGTTTAAGTGAATGCATGAATACCTAAATAGTCCTACCTCAATAGTAGCATGAGCATTACCTTTTTTTTAAGCTTTACGTATGTCAGAGAGCTTGATTACTATCCAGCTCACCCCCGATGTTACACTAACATACCAATATTGCAGCTACAAGCATATAGAAAGCATGAATAATATCTTACTCATTCAAATATGCATTAACATGCTAGTATAGCTTATATAAAGCTCAAACTTATACATGAATACATGCTTGCACACATAAATGATTCATGAATGATTATATGAGACCAAGAGTAAGTCATATTTAGTTCAGGTTGAAAGAATGAACAAACTGAGGAATTTATTCCAATTATTTTTGACCTGCAACATTAGAAATAACTAAGCTTTGCCCTGCAACAAACTATATTTCATTTTCTATCTATGATTAATTATGCATAACCTGAATTGCTAAAATGCTTAATGACTATTATAACAACCTTAGCATCTGTTTTGCCAAAAGCAAAATCAATTCAGTTCGACTCTTGAATCACTTCTCAGCTTTTTTACAAAAAAAAACACTAAGCTTTATCATCTCTTGAAGCTTATTATGTTTCAATTGACAATTATAGCAAGATCTGAAATTGCAAATTTATATGCTTGAATTATCATAATTAAAGTCTACTCACGTAAGTAACGGGTACTAAAGGAGTAAGTCATACACAAGAGGCATAGGAAACTGCTCAATGAAAATATCAAGGGACTAATGCAAATAGTCGAACTTTGGCCCCCCGACTGCAACAGTCAAAGCTCAAACTAAATCATGGCATACAAGATGAAATATATTTGATCTCTCATATGTTTAGTTAATGGAAGCATAATACGTCTAAAAAAAAATATATCATATGTATAGGCTACTATTTCATTTAGCTATGAATAAAACGTCAAAAATCCCATATGCATCAATATGATGATAATCGGCAATGATGTTAAAAAAATTATGACCGCGACGGTGAGAATAGTTTAAGCGGACCTACCCCAGACTAAATAATTATGAAACACATCAACAAAGAGGGAGGAAATGGGCATCTCGCCCCTTGTTCGAACAAATATGGTCACAAGAGCGGCAGAGGGTAAAGCTCCCATGTTCGACCGAGCCAATATTTAACACCAATGGTCATAAGAGCGGCAGAGGGAAAAACGCCTCTACTCGACCAAGCTAAAGTCAAACGTCAATGGTCATAAGAGCGGCAGAGGGCAAAATGCCCCTGTTCAACCAAGCCAACACTCAACATTAACGATCACAAGAGCGACAGAGGGCAAAGCGCCTCTGTTCGACCAAACCAACACACAATATCAATAATTGTGGCGATGGGAACGACTTAGGAGACCTCCATCCCTGTACAAATAATTACGACTGCGGCAGTGGGAATGGTTTAAGAGGCCTCCATCCCAGTCCAAGACATGTAAACAAATGGTCAGAAGAGCGACAGAGGGCACATTGCCCCTGTTCGACCAATCCAACACCCAACACCAATGGTCACAAGAGCGACAGAGGGCACATTTCCCCTGTTCGACCAAGCTAGCTCCCAACACCAATGAGCACAAAAATTAATGACGACAGCGATGGGAATGGCTTAAGCGGCCTCCATCCCAGTCCAGACAATTGTGACTGTGGCTGTGGGAACGGCTCAAACGGCCTCCATCCCAGTCCAGATAATTATTACTACGGCGAATGAGAACGGCTTAAGCGGCCTCCATCCCAGTCCAGAAAATCGTGACTGTCGGTGGGAACGGCTTGAGAGGCCTCCATCCCAGTCCATATGATTATACGCTCATTCCACAGAGAATTCAGGGCCGCTCCTTCCAGAGAGAAGTAAAATCTAGACATAAAAAGATCCGGCCTCGATGCCGAGTGGAATATGATTATGCAATGAGCCGACCTCGATGCCGAGCGAGGATGGAATAAGCCGGCCTTGATACCGAGCGAGATGTGAAATTAGTCGGACTCGATACCGAGCGAAATATGAATATGCAATGAGCCGTCCTCGAAGCCAAGCTAGAGATGAAATAAGCCGGCCTCGATGCCGAGCGAGATGTAAAATGAATCGTCCTCGATGTTGATGGTATTCGTAATAGTGGTAAATAAAGGTACGTTCAAGACTTGTGAAGATTTGTTTTTAAATTTAATTTATAAGACTAAAAATAGCAAAACTCAAATAAAATTGATAATAAAATTGAGAGAGGACTGAGGCTAGGATTCCACTAATTTCCAATTTTTAAAGTGATTAAACTCAATAATTATAATTATGCAATTCTAACATTTAATTTGATTCTAAAATATAGCAACAAGTAGATTTTCAAAATAACAATTGTATAACAAAAGCATGGAACATCTAAACCTAGGCCAAAGCACGTACCATCTAACGAAATCACAATTGCTTAACAAAAATCATTAAATCAATTTTTAACCAAGGTAATTAATCATAAATGAATTGCATAAATTAATTAAATAAATATTACCACATAATCTTTGGAAAATTAGCTTCCTCTGTCGCCTCAGAGATGGGGTTTAGCTCCTCATTGTATTGGAAAAACCCTCAAAAATATAATTCATAGCTCAAAAAGTGTTTACAATAATAAAATAAAGGTAACACAGGAGAACAGAGACGCTTATAAGCGTTACAGAGACTGTTCTCTGTGTTACTGAAGAAGACAGAAATAAAGTATAAACAACGGGTTCAACGACAGTTCCAGCGACAGTTTTCTGGAGCATTTGTTCTTCGTTTTCTTCTTTACAGCGGCAGAAAAAATATTTTCCTGGATTTTTCTTGCGATCTCTGGCTACCTCCTGAGCTCTCCCCCATGCTTTATGATCTCTCTTATGACTCGACCCCATCTATTTATACAACAAAGGCCACCAAATCTTCAAAGCATAATCATTAACAGCGAAGATACTCGAGTATTTTTTTTCACATAAACTCCCGTGATTTGATTTGATACTCTGCCTTGATTTCGTGTATCTTTTGATTTTGTGCGATTCATTCTTGATAAGGCTAGTATATTCTCATTTTTAAAACCCCAAAATCATGTAAGATATCTTCATAAACCCAAAATCAGATTCGCGGAAGAGAAGATATGGTTTCCCGCCTAATTCAAAATTTGAATTAAATGAGGTGGGTTCCCTCATCCAATGTACGGGTACCTTTAGTAATTCTTCATGGGTGCCTTTAACACTTTTTCGAGCCAATTTTTTTCAATAATGTTTATTTTTCAAAAAAACCTATAAATACATAAAAAAACAATATTAGTACAAAATGAGTTCCAACACTATAAAAGTTGAGAGCAAATTAGACACATAAATGTGTCTATCAAATACCCCCAAACTTATTATTTGCTAGTCCTCGAGCAAATCTAATCTAAGAAAAATCCTAACTCACTTTCGCAGGCATGGCGATTGCACTTAGCGTGTGCAATAAGCCTTTAAACCCATAGGTGTCCCTATCGGACGAGTTTTAGTTTCGTGAGGGTTTACAAAAGGTGTACCCACAAAACCTTTACTCCAAATTCGAGCTACCTGTGAACGATTAAGGGTAGACATTAAACAAACTATTTATTTGGAATACTGAATTCTTCGCCTATAAGAATCATTACCCTATATGATTCCAATTTTTGTACACGAGTTTTCACTCAGCGTACTAAAATTCATACAAGAATTCAAAACTCTACTTAAATAGTTGTTCATCCACGATACTCAGAATCTACCAAAGTAAAACCACATCGAAAGATTTAGAAGATGGATATAGACAAAATGAAGTTTGCACATGTTGACTAAGGTGAACGTTGTTTCCCATATCTGTCTGAAGGTCAGTGCCAGGATGAATGGATTGAGATACGCTCCCACTAGTCTTATTCCTTAAACTAATATCGACTCAGTTGGTATGTACAAGGGTCCCAGCGGTCGATTTATTGAAAATATTTTAAATGTACTGACAACATGATTGGATCAAATGTATCTAAGCGCATGCTCCTTATCAGCATCGTACATAATAATTCTCATGGATCCTGCGTTCCACGCTTTCTTAGGCGACGGAGATAGGAGAACACACATATATTGCTATCAAAGTGTCAATACTCGATGATTTTTTTTTCTTTTTTTTATTGATGGTATAAATAATACAAGAATGGGGCTTGATCTCAAACACTTCATCCTGGTGGTGATAACAATTTGATACTAGTGCCCCACCAAATCACTTAGAGAAACACAAAAATTGCAAAAATAAAAATAGACGGTGATATGGTCAAGATAGATTCCGAGATATGGTGACAACTATCATGTTATTTCTAACACTTGAGATAGGCATACTTTTATGAATAGACCATTTAGCTGGGCACACCAATTCCTATAGAAAAAGAGCTAAGTCTCCATCTACCTAGAATGGTTAGTGTCATCTTAAATTGTTCACAAGTTTCTAGACTTTGGAGTTTCATGTTTCACTAAAAGTTTCTCCCTTACCCCCAAACTTAAATCTATCATTGTCCTCAATGTTCTAAAGATGAATGATTAAAAACATGAACAAGGAGAAACTGTTACTAATCGAAGAAAAAAAGTTAATGAAAGATATTACCGTGTCGCATGAGCATGGGTTACCTCCCAAGAAGTGCTAAGTTTAAAGTCTTCAGCCAGACTAAGAAAGAATTAGTCACCTCACTAAATCATATAACAATAGTCGGAACAACTGTAGGTCATCTGAATAAAATAATATTACCCAAACTAGAAGGAAATTATAGCAGGCCCAAAAAGTGAACAAACCGAGTAAAACCTTATCCCCATCTAGTGTTTTCTTTATGACAACTATATCTAGTTGAGGTTCAGGTTCTGGATCTATGAAAGGGTCTAGATAAATCTCTTTAGGCTGCATTTCCTCATAGGAAGTATCCGGAAGATCAGGTTCTAGAGTCTGGAAAAAATCAAATAATAAATTTAAGGTACATAATGAAAATTTGTGGATCCTCAAAGTCAATCAGATTTTCCCCACACAGTTGACTACTCTTAAAATGGTGGTCATTCTTAAGCAAATGTGTCGATTCCAATTTCCTAAAGTAATTAGGCTTAGTCTAAAAACTTAATAACTGACACATTTGAAATTCAAACGTTCTCACAGATGGAAGAAAATATTTTGGTGGGAAAACAAAGTCAATCTTGGTATTATTGTCTAGGTGAACCACATCGACCAGAGGATGGGTTTCTAACAACTGAACTTCTTTTTGGACATCAACAGGCTCAGAGAATCTAGTTTGAAGATGATCCTGAAAAATGGTAGAGGTGTAAATGTCAAATCCCAAGTTAGGGACTTTAAGCAGGGATACTTGACAATCACAAGAATCATCGGTACTCCCAAACTTAGGGTGGATGTTACTCTCAAATGAACTAAAATCTGTTGGTTGGATTCTAGGGTCCTTAAAGTCCTGAAAAGGTTGGGTGTCTAGGACAACAAAATCCACTAGGGAAACTATTCTATCAACCTGAATCAAATCATCCTCTATCACATTATAATTCTCTAAGAGTCTATCATCTTCGTTAGAGACTATTGTTTTCGAATCGTCAGACTCTAAATCACTAGTCTCAGGACAAACTGGTTCCTCTAAACCATTATCGGCTTCAAAACAAGAAAATTCTACACTGTCTAAAATAGTGGTATCTCTAGTCAAATCCTCTTCCTTTTGAATATGTGAATAATCATTAAAATTATTTGGATTAGAAACAGAAATAACACTATCATCATGAAGCACAATTGGAGTGACAATTTCTTGATCACTCTGCCTTTATATTTCAAGTTCTTCACCAATACTATCCTTATCATCATAATAAAATGAAGATATTTGAACCTCGTCTAAATAAGTAGTGTTACCAATTTTATCCTCGTCCTCTTGACTAGGTGAATAATTATCAAGGGTAGCACTATATTGGAAACTAAGATCATTTTGAGCAATATTATTCTTTGCAAGACTTTGATTCACACTTAATGCAAATCTATTTGTATTCTCAGTCAACTGCTTGAGGGATTCTTCTAGAGAAAGAGTTGGACTACTAATTGTCCCCCCCCCCCCCAACGTAATACAAACCTTTTTGTATTCTCAGCTAACTGCTTGAGGGATTCTTCTGGAGCTATAATAGGTTCATTATAAGTACTAGATTGCACATGCTTTAGGGTATCCCTCCAAGACAAAGAACTCGAATTTTGCTCATTTTCATGTTTATAAGACGGGTATGTGTATGAATAGTAATTGGGATCACCTTGGTATGATCAATAACCTTCAAAAGGTTGGGGGTGGTCCCGAATACTATCCACACCATGTTGATAGTACGTATAATGTCTATTTTGAAATTCAGTCGGATATTCATTGTATTGGTCCTCATAATACCAGTTCGACATTATCTAACAAAAACTTCCTAATATATTTACAACAATAAACTCTAAAAATAAATCCTACCGGAAGGGGGTCTAAACATACACAAGCAAGGCCGACTCAACCAAATCAAACCTATTGACTCTAGCAAATAAAAAGTATGATGGCTCCACTTAGATTGTTTCTAGACCATCTTCTATTCTTCCAAAAGGAAACTAGTTACAGTTTTAGCGAATCTCTCAGAACTATCTGAATTAGATTAAGTCGAATAGAAGCAGGATAAGCTCTAAGGAGCTTTGATAACCCTGCCTCTTTGGAAAATTTTCCTTGGGTTACAAGGCGGCTCTAATCAACTTAAAATAATCTTTCTGAACTTTAAGTTAGGCTAACAAAGTAACCAATACAATCCTTTTGAATGATTTTCCAATAAGCTCGTTACCCTATAAGTCTCTTTCTAGTCAGCTTTTAGGCTTAGGTTCGCGTTAGGTAACGTGTTCCTAAGGCAGGCAAGAAGGAAACGGTGATGAAATCCGAGTCCTTATCTTATATGCCAAGTCCTTTCCATTTACTAGAAAATAAATCCGTATTCAAGTCCTCAACATATATGCATTACGAAGGAATACAGAAAACCCACTGATAGGGGATTCGTGGGTTGATCGAGTCTTACCTCCCGTCCCAGACGGGCGATGAACCGTTGAAGTCGACTCGGGCCACCAACTCCTGTGTCAGTGTACGAACCCGAGGGGCCGAGACAATATCGTAATTGTCGTCCTTCCCTGTTGCAGTTTATATTTAAATACCCTTCCGTAGGGTTTAAAAATTAATAATAAAGTTCAATAGTTCAAAGTCCAAAGTCCGAAAATAAGAAAAAAAATATAAATACCTAAAATAATAACAAAAATAGTAATTATTTCCTGATACAATTTTCTAAAAAAAAAAAAAACCCTAAAAAAGTTAAAAAAAATTAACTAAAAAGAATAATAATCTTGTGTTCTTTTTCCGTTCTTTTTGATTTGTCTTTGACTCCAAGTCTTTAATCAATCAATATAATCTTTGGCTCCAATTTCTTTTTGATCAAAAACCTGTAATACAAAGAAAAATACCCAAAAACGTAAAATAGAATAAAAATAAAATAAAATAAATAAAAATCTACCTAAACTAATTATCCTAAAAAAATCTAAAAAAAATTCTAAAAACAAGTCCGCGTCGGCGGCACCAAAAATTGATGCTTTCGTAATAGTGGTAAATAAAGGTTCGTTCAAGACTTGTGAAGATTTGTTTTTAAATTTAATTTATAAGACTAAAAATCGGAAAACTCAAATAAAATTGATAATAAAATTGAGAGAGGACTGAGGCTAGGATTCCACTAATTTCCAATTTTTAAAGTGATTAAATTCAATAATTATAATTATGCAATTCTAACATTTAATTTGATTCTAAAATATAGCAACAAGTAGATTTTGAAAATAACAATTGTATAACAAAAGCATGGAACATCTAAAACCTAGGCCAAAGCATGTACCATCTAACGAAATCACAATTGGTTAACAAAAATCATAAAATCAATTTTTAACCAAGGCAATTAATCATAAATGAATTGGTTAAATTAATTAAATAAATATTACCACATAATCTCTGGAAAATTAGCTCCTCCGTCGCCTCAGAGATGGGGTTTAGCTCCTCATTGTATTGGAAAAACCCTCAAAAATATATTTTATAGCTTAAAAAGTGTTTACAATAATGAAATAGAGGTAACACAGGAGAACATATACGCTTATAAGCGTTACAGAGACTGTTCTCTGCGTTACTGAAGAAGACAGAAATAAAGAACAGACCAGGGACGCTTCAGAAATTCAAAAGTATAAACAACGGGTTCAGCGACAGTTTTTTGGAGCCTTTGTTCATCGTTTTCTTCTTTACAACAGCAGAAAAATATTTTCCTGGATTTTTCTTGCGATCTCTTGCTACCTCCTGAGCTCTCCCCCATGCTCTCTGATCTCTCTTATGACTCGACCCCATCTATTTATACAACAAAGGCCACCAAATCTTCAACGAATAATCATTAACAACGAAGATACTCGGGTATTTTTTTTTACATAAACTCCCGTGATTTGATTTGATACTCTGCCTTGATTTCGTGTATCTTTTGATTTTGTGCGATTTACTCTTAATAAGGCTAGTATATTCTCTGTTTTAAAACCCCAAAATCACGTAAGATATCTTCATAAACCCAAAATCAGATTCGCGGAAGAGAAGATATGGTTTCCCTCTTATTTCAAAATTTGAATTAAATGAGGTGCATGCCCTCATCCAATGTACGGGTGCCTTTAGTGATTCTTCATGGGTGCCTTTAACATTTTTTCGAGCCAATTTTTCCAACAATGTTTATTTTCCAAAAATACCTATAAATACATAAAAACAAATATTAGTACAAAATGAGTTCCAACACTATAAAAGTTGATAGCCAATTAGACACATAAATGTGTCTATCAGATGCCGAGCGGAATATGAATATGTAATGAGCCGTCCTCGATGCCGAGCGAGAATGAAATAAGCCGTCCTCGATGCCGAGCCAGATGTGAAATGAGTCAGACTCGATGCCGAGCGAAATATGAATATGCAATGAGTCGGCCTCGATGCCGGGCGAGACATGAATTAAGCCGGCCTCGATACTGAGCGAGATATGAAATAAGTCGGTCTCGATGCCGAGGGAGACATGAAAGAAGCCCGCTCCTTCCGTTGCAAAGAAAGAGATGCTCTTTTCACAAAGAAGTTAGAGAAGTCAGAATCGCCCCTTCCGTAGTGAAGTCGGAGTTACTCCTTCCACAGAGAAGTTAGAGTTGTCATACGCTCCTTCCGCAGAGAAGTAAGATCCGCTCCTTCCACGGAGAAGTCAGAGCCGCTCCTTCCATAGTGAAGATAGAGCTGCTCCTTCCTTGACGAAATAAAAAAAAGGGCGAGGTGAGCGAACTAGTAATACAAATTCAAATAGAAAATAGCCAAAGTCAAAGGACTCAAAGTGCCTTCATAATAAAACGTCCATAGTCATACCGCCGAGTTCACAATATTTTATGCGAAAATACACAAACACCCATCGTGCATAACATAAACGCTTTACGAGCTAAATACATGCTTTATATATTTGATAAATCGAGTTTATTACCAGCCGAGATCGAAAACCCGATTAGCATCCTAGAAGAATTTCATTCAAATAGACGTTTAAATTACTAAACATCAACTGTTCCTTAAAAAACTTCTTAACATTGGGGACTGAATGCCGAATTATGCCGCGGAATTTAAAAACCCAAATTAATTTGAAATAACACGTCATCACCACCTGGACTACATTATGGACCTGCTAATTCTATCAGGTTTTCCTCCTTTATCACATATTGAAGTAAGGATACTCCGCTCCTTCTTGAGCAAATCTAGTTAATTCATACTCAAACGATATACATGCCTTGAGTAATATTTTATCAACTGGTATGACTGTTGACGAGACTACGCCTCCTCAACAGTCAGGGGATTAATGTTAATACCTGAAAAATAACTAACCATTGATAAGTGGAGTCACCTCTATTAGTTGGGCTTGAAGCCAGAGACTTGGGGACTAAGCCCAAGCTCTTATAAGAAATACCCATAGAAATATAAGGATAAAGAAGGAATAAATGAGAAATTAAGGATAAGATTAGGAATATCACTTTGTTAATACTAGGGGATTTTAGAGGATATATGTTAGAAGGAGGTAAAAAAGAAAAGTCTAAGGAGTAGGGACAGTACTAAGAAGGGGCTATTTTTTCTCTCTTTCTCTCTCTTATTGGGGAATTGGGTCTGCCGTGGATAGGAGGAGGCTTTCACTAGCTATTCACATTTTGACCCTAAAACAACTATCATTAATCAATCTCTAAAAAAATTTTAACAGAAGAACAAGATTTTGTTTATGCAGGTTTTTACTTCCAAGACCACCTTGGTCTTTGCTAGTGCAAATACTTTTCCAAGATTTGGTAAAAATACCTTTTTTCCATCTTTTTTATTCCACCAGTAGTAAGAACAGACTTTGTAAGAACTGTTCAACCATCTTGATAAAGAATTTTTACCTCTATCATTGTAAAGAGCCATAGTATTTACTAAGGAGGGGTTCAAAGTTGTTAGTTTTGTTTTTATCAAAGAAGAAGGGGGTTCCTAGGTATTTATAATTTTCGATATACTTTTGACTTTAAGGATTATGAAAATAATTCTACAATGTCTTTCATGGAGCTTTGGGGAGAAATAAATCCCAAATTTTTATAGGTTAATGACTTTTCCTGACATGTCCCCAATTTTTTAAAGAATTTCTATTATATTTTTTGCTTCTAACATACTTGCCTTTGTGGAAAGAACAATCTTCTATAAAAAAACAGAGTGAAAATTGAGAATTACAATTTTCTCCACCCTAATCTTATAAATTCTTCCCTCTAATCCAGTTAGTGAGAAGTCTAGAAAGAATTTCCATAAATAAGATAAAAAGTTAAAGTGAGAGGTCACCTTATCGAATCCCTCTCTCAACTTTGAATTGTTCACCAGGAGAGGCGTTTAAAAAAAATAGAAAAAGAGGTTGTGTTAGTATAATGCATTATCGTTTGGCATCAGTCTTTACTAAAGCCGAAGGATAAAAAAAAATTCTCCATGAAATTCATTCCATCCTATCAAAAGCTTTTGAAAATCAATTTTGAGCACCGTCAACCCATGTTTATTTTTAGTAGTTTTCGTAGTATATAATATTTCATGAGCTATATTAATATTATCAGTTATATGTCTTCCAGAGATGGTTATGAAAAATAATTTTCTTTTATAAATGTTTAACGTGTTAGCTAAGATTTAAATATCAATTTGTTAGTTGTGTTACTTAGACTGATAGATCTAAAATCACTAGGAGTTGAGGGGTTTGAACCTTAGGGATAAGGGAAATGAATGAATGGTTAATTGTTTTAAGAATGTATTTTTTATGAAAAAATCTTGGAAAAGGCTCATTAGATCATTTTTAACAACTTTCTACTTAAGTTTGAAGAAACTAGGAGAAAAACCATCTAACCCTGGTGATCCCCATTGATTCATATTACTAAAGGATATTTTTTTCCTTTTCATCAAAATTTTTGGTGAGGACTAAGTTATATATATTTCTCGAATATAACACAATTAATTAATTCCCTAATCATGTTATCATTAATTATACCACTAGAAGATCCAATATTTTATAAGCATACTATGAAGTTGAGTTGGTTCTTCAATCCAGAGCCCAAACTCATCTTTAAAGTTATGTGTATGACTAATTCTTCTTATATTAGAAGCATTTTGATGGAAGAAAGTTGTGTTTTTATCATATTCTTCAAGTACTTATCTTTACATAGATGATTCCAGTAATTAGTTTCTTTATTGTACCAAATATCAAGTTTTTGTTAAATGTGTTTAATTTCTTAAACAAGCAAATGATTCATGTGGTGAATTTTTCAATCTTTGAGTTTAAATTTTCTATGTTTAAGGAGATATTTGCAAATACCTACATTTTTAACATATTTTTGAGTTGATCTGCATTAAAACCATTAGCGCTAGAAATCCAATTTAGTATAACAACTTCTTTGAAGTTTTCATGATCATCCCAAGCTTTAGGAACTTCGAAAGGATTACAATTTCTTTATTTCGAGGTTTATAAATTAGAAGAATAGACATGTGATTGGATGCCACACTAACAAGATGTTTTACTATAGCGTTTGGATAGAATTTAAACAATTAGTGAAAACCAAGACTCTATCATTTCTTTCTTTATTGTTTTCTTTCATTTTTTACTATTAAACCAAATAAAAGGAATTCTTTGGTAATTTAAATCAATCAGGCCTAAGGTTTGAATAGAGTCATGAATTATGGTGGCACTAGAATTACTGCTATTTCCACCCTCTTTTTCATTGATGTGAAGTATGATATTAATATCTCCAACAATAATCCAAGGATTAGATGTTGCATATCCAAGAGCTTGAATTTTATTTGCACCATGGTTAGCCAAGGCATCAGCATCCTGGTTCTCCTCTATGTAAATATGGAATCCCTATGTATCGTAGTATTTCTCTTATTTAATATATTATTGGTTGAATATGCCATAGTTGTATGATGGATGTTGGGACAAATGTATGTTAGGAGAAAAACACAAGCGACCAGGAGTTTGATTCGATAATGAGGGAGGAGATATCCATGCGATTCTAACTAGCATAAAAACCATATGATAGTCCTCTTGGTTATGTCATTATTGTTGATGTAAAGCTTAGCGATTCTTCTATAACACAAAGTACTTTCCCTAGCTCATGAGCTGGCAATACAAATTTTATTTTTTTCTTCCAAAAGTTATATAACTAATTTATTGCAAAAAAAAGATTAACTAAACACAAACCACACCAAAACCGCCTCTCACACACAACTAACTGCTGGATCATATGGTATTCATCTTAAAACACAACGCTTTCCAAAAATAATTCACCATTCTTCTGTTGGTTTTTTTTTCTTTTTTAGAGGATGCGGTTTTAACGTGATTTTTTCACACGGTTCATTTAAAATATTTTGAGTAATATGCGGTTTTGGGGTGGTTTTTACACAGTTCATTTAGAATCCTAGTTTACTACGAGTTTCCTTAATGTAAGTGTAGGTACTGCCACCTACCCCTTGGGGAGATGTTGTTCATATTTTAGAAAGATTTTTCATTGAAGGTAACCTACACTCCTTTATTAATTATTAAATAACATTATATTTATAATCTGTTATAAACCCAAACATGTCACTATCCAACAACAAAAAACACAACAAAAAAAAATGTTTACAAAAACCCAATTTGAAATCAACTGTCTAAACTACCCTTCCTTAAACCACTCTCATTTATTTCTTCTCATTCAATTGGTAACGATCTTTTCCCCCCTTCAACCACTTCCCCAATTTTACCCAATTCTGATAAATAAAATCATCAGAACTAGATCCTGAATCAATATCATCTTCATCATCATCATCATCATCATAATCATCATCCTCGTCATTATCATCTTCATCACCACCAGTACCTTCAAGATCAAAATCAAAATCTGAATTTCTATTCTGAAGCTGTTGTTCATCATTATCAGTAGCTTTACTCCCTTTCCCACCTCTTCCTCCTACTATTAACTTAGATCTGTCTATTTTATTTACTGTGTATTCTATTCTTTAACAATTTCAACCTAACCTAAACGAAACAAAATCACTGAACAAAATGAAAAATGATGAAGAAACAAGAGAAAAAGAAAGATGAAAAGATCGACAAAAAACTGAAGAAAACAATGTAGAAACAAGATTCTCCAAAAGGTAAATCGAAGTTTCATTGTTCTTCAGTGATTATTTATGGTTAAAAATCAACATGCATCAATGATTTTTGGTTTCGCAATTTTGGTTTCATCAATAAATTTGCGTAATTAGGTTTTATTTCTTATCATCTGTTTGTATCATAAAATAGGTTTAGGTTTCATCTGTTTCGAAATCACTGGTTTCACAATTAGGTTTCAATTACATTTGTTTTCACCTTATTTATTCACGATTCAATTATGTTCAATTTTGGTTTCATCATTTTCATCGTATGGTTGAAACCAACTATGTTGGTATTTTTTTACTTAATGGCTATTTTGATGGAACCAAAATTGGTTTCATCATTTTCACTGTATGGTTGAACCAACTCTGTTGGTGCTTATGGTTTACTTAATGGCTATTCTTATGGAACCAAAATTGGTTTCATCATTTTCATTGTATGGTTGAAACCAACTACGTTGGTGCTTAAGGTTTACTTCTGGTTTAACATCAGGGAAAAAATAGAACCGTATAGGTGCTCGTTACATTATTTGTGTGCGGAGGCACCTACCATAAAAGCTTTGATACAAAAAAAGGAACAACACATGAAGGCTCTTGTTGCTTGTCCATTTTGGCGTTTCTTCAAACCGTTCTACGAAGGTACACTACAAGAAGAAAAGTTGAAGAAAAGAACGAAAGAAATTCAGGTGATCTTAAGTTCATATTATAAGAGTGTGAAGCGTGTGAAACCAGATTTTTTTAAGTTAATGAGAGCAAAGAACATGATATTACAGACCACACCGGAACAATTCGCTGTGATTTTTGGTCTACAAATGATGAAGGATGTAGATATAGCCAAAGATGATGAGCTGAAGAAAAAGGTATACATGTTTGCGGTTGAGTACTTTAAGGGAGATAAGAAGATGGGGAAAAGTGATATTTTGAGAGCTATGATGGAAACTGCAGCGGATGAAACCAAAGATGAAGACTTCGTCAAATTATTCGTCCTCTATCGTTTGGTATCAATATTTTTACCAAGCAAAGGTGGGTAGAATCTGACTTCAAAATACTTATACCAAGTATTTGAGATAAATAAGGTATGTTGGCCAGATGTTTTCCATGAGTCTATAATAAAAGAAAAACAAGTTGATGATGTATCTGGTTGCTAATTTACCCATTGGTAAGTTAATTTTTGTTTCTTTTGATTCATAAGTTGTTTGTTTTTTATTTTTGGAGTTTGATTACTAGTTTGAATGTTGTGTATTCTTTTTTTCAATATTGGTTTGCCGAGATGTCAAACATCACCTTAAGACAGGATGGGAACGACATGTACGCAAGGTTCGCTACATGGAACCTAGATGAAATATGTAAGGCATTGGTGAATAATTTCGATGATCTTAGCAAAAAAACAGAAATTTTCTCAAAGGTAAAAGCAACAATAATTCTTGTTTGTTTATATTTTAATGTCTGAGACTTCAAAAATTTCATAATTTATTTGGTTCCACCTTATTCCACATAAAAAAAATGATGGAACCAAAAACGGTTCCATCCTTTATTTAATTCCACCTTATTCCAGATGAAAAAAAATGATGAAATCAAAAAAAGTTCCATAATTTTCTTGTGTTCTGCAGATGAATGTGGGTCACCGTCAAGGATCGCTCTTGCTTCAATATAATGAACAAGAAATACGCTTGGTCCAGCGCACAAAGGAAGAAGATATTCCTGTTGAAGAGTATATTGATCGTGAACTGCAGGTTGGTAATGGCAATGACGAGCGTATTGCACGTGAACTACAGGTTGGTGATGGCAATGACGAGCGTACTGCAAGTGAAGAGAATGTTGGTGCTAGAAATAAAGATCCTGCACAAAATGAAAAGAATATTGGAACTGGAAATGAATATAACCCTTACAAGGCTAAATATAAGTGGGCGAGAATTTTGATTGAAAAACTTACAACCGTTGGTAACAATGGGCTTTATGAAGAATATCAAACAATACTGGTCAAATATGATGTTGAGGAGAGGTTACAACCAGTGAAGGAGACTTACCTGAGACAGAAACGTAAAAGAGATGAAACATAAACGGTTTCGAACCGTGAAGAAATTGTACCTGAAACGGTTTTGAACCGTGAAGAACATGTGGAGGTGATATGTTAAATCTTAGATGTTTTAAATATGATCTTGTTTATTTGTGTGTGTTGGGATAATGATAGTTCCACTTGAATAGATTGGTACTGATTTCTTTTTTAATGAAACCAGAAAATTTTATTTGAGAATTATATTAAGTTAGATATGTTAATATTGCAGGATATGATAAGAAAAGCTATAATGATTGTGGATGACATGATAGAAAAAGAAAGGGTTTTACGGAAAGAAGAAACACAACAAGATGCTGGCAATGTTGTGATTGAACCAGAAAAGGATTTATTGGTTGAAGATGGTGAACAAAAGAAAAATTATGACAATGTTATTTTCGAGGATAATGCTGAGGTGATAATTTAATTTGATTTGATTTGTTTTTTGTCAATGAATCTGATTTTTTTAAACTCAATAAATCTTGCAGGCAATGAATCTACCTGATGAAACACAACAAGATGATGCAATGGAACAAGAAAAAGTTTTCAGTACATGAAATTCAGATTCAATGTTCGATTAAAGATTTTGAAGGTTATTTGTTGGAACCAGAAAAGGTTTCATCATCTGAAGGAAAAGTTCAGCGGCTGATTGAAGAGGTTTTGGAGTTAACTCCGAAAAAAATTGAAGAAGTGAAGGTGGCTGAGAAAGTTGAATCTAAAATCAACAAAGCAAAGCAAGCGACATATTATACAGTAGAAGATGTTTTGGAGATAACTCCAAACACAGCTGAAGATATCAATGTGGCTGAATAAGTTGAATCTTCTTTGTCGAAGACTGAATTGAAGAGTGTAATAGAAGAAGTTTATGAATTGACTTCAGACATAATAGAAAATATCAAGGTGGATGAGCAGGTAGAATTGGAAGCCAAGAAAAGTTCTTCGTCAAAGCCAGAGATCGAGATTGAAGTGTCAACTCAGAGTTCAATTGAGGAAAGTGTTCTTCAGCAAATGAAAGATGAATATGCAAAGAAGGGTTCTACATCAAAGACAGAAAGTAAAGGCATGTGCTACTACACAGTTATACACATGGAAAAAGATGTAATTGATTTAGAATATGATATGCCTCATTTCAGTTTGGGATTGATGCAAAGTGACGGTGACAAAGAAGATAGTGAGCATGAAGACGTCAGTCCTGGACAAAAGGTGAGTAACATAATATCAAGAATGAGGAAAAACAAAAGGAATATGCAAGCACCTGTTAAGATGTAGGATTATACACTTGGGGAAGTTAAGAACAAAAAAAGGAACAAGAGTCGTTGTGTTAGCAGAAAGCACTCTAAAAAGTCGTAGAAGAAACAAACGGAAAAAAAAGGAGGTGAAGTTGAAAGCAGTTGACAACTTGAAGATTATGTAGGTACTCGATTCAAATCAGAAACCGCTGGTGTGCAGATATTTTAAAATGCATAATGAAAGGTAAGTGGCATAATGCTTTTTAGTTTTTTGGTTTCATAATTTCAGTGTTGAAACCAAAATGAGAATACATTTCTTTCAGTTTCTTTTCTTCTTCTTTAATCATTAATTTGTTTTTCAACAATTTAACAACAGTGACATGGCATGGGAGAAAAAAGATCTTGGATTGTACATAATGGGAAGGGATATGAATAACTTGATAAGAAAGGGTGACGTCGCCGGAGATATGATTGAATTCTACATGCTGAAATTGTAAAAGAACATATCAAAGAAAAAATTGAAATCAGATGGTTCTCTAAGTACAAAAGAGTAGTTTTTCTAAGCACATGTGTCTATGTAAGTTTCCTCTAAAATTTTTTATACAAGTGTTTTTCTGAAACCAAATTAGAACTTGATTTTTGATTTTTTACTGAATTTCAGACATTACACTCAATAGGGAAAAATGGTTGCTCTGCAATTTAAGCTTTCATCGACAACATGGATTACAGTCCAGAATTTATATTCATTTCATTGCTCACAAAACTTAGTGAAAAATTGTACCGCTGGACATTGCTAGCTTTTGATAATGAGACTGGAGAATTCTCTCACTACAACTTCATAGATGAAACTGAAGATGAATGCAGCAAAAATGCTGAAAGCATAAAAGAAATAATGGTTTCAGCATTCAAACAACATGTTGCAAAGCTCTCACTAGACCTGACAAGTCAATCAAAAGAATTCCTTTTGGACACCCTTTTGTGTTGTCAGCAAGATGTGTAAGTGCTTTAAAAGAACTTGTGTTTAGAGATATTCTCTTCACTATCTTCATCTCACTCCTTTTTTGTTTTGTTCAATTTAAAGATCTTGTTTTTTTAATTTCAGGAATGATTGCGGCCTTCATGTTTGCTATTACATGAAGAGCCTCTTGAAAGGAAATTTTTAGTCTGAAGTGCATATAAAACGAAAGGTGCAGAATATGAGGCCAAAGCTGGCCTGCAAGATCCTCCTTGACAAAGGTGCAGACTATGAGGCCAAAGTTGCAACTTAAAGTTGATAATTTTAGTATTTCAATTAAAAAATTACAATTTTAGTTTTAGTTTAAAGTACTTGTGTAATGATTTTAGTTTTTGTTTATAATACTTGGAACTTTTATAAAAACATCTCAGTTTGTATGTTTATAAAGATCTCAGTTGATAAAACAAAAAATTTGAAACCAAAAAGTGTTTCAACATAATCAGAAACTAAAACCTTAGGCATTGAACAAACATATTACAGGCGTAAAAAAAAAATGATGGAACCAAAAAATATTCAATCATTTTTTTGGTTTCATCTTATTCCAGATGAAAAAAAAATGATGGAACCAAAAAAAGTTCCATCATTTTTTTGGTTTCATCTTATTCCAGATGAAAAAAATGATGGAACCAAAAAAAGTTCCATCATATTAGAGATAAAAAAAATATTGAAGCATGTGATGAACTATGAAAACTATTTTGGTTCCAACAAATTATAAAAGCCTGCAACTCAGACAAACTTAATTTAAAGATAAACAAACATGAAACACCTACAGCAAATTAACATGTTTAGCTGTAAAAAATATAGAAAAAAGAAAAAAAATCAGAAAATGTAGATTAAAACATATAGTAGTCTAAATGAAACTGAAAATGAAAGTCGATGAATTATAGTCGAAATGACTTCAAATCTGATGCGCATGGAATGTCCTTCGGTTATGGGTAGTCAAAACATGAAAACTACCACAAGTTCTCATCTTATTATTGGGAACTGAACCTGTACTAGGAATTCTCTTCTTCTTCCTTGGACGACCTGCTTGTGGTAGAGCATCAGGACCAAGAACAACATATTTTGGAGACACAATCACAGACTTTTCAACTGTGGGGACAGGATTAATTGCTCTTGCATAGAATTCATGGTAGAACTATACTGTAAAGTAGAATTCGATATACTTATTCGGATCTTCTTCATTTATCATGATATAACGGATAGCGTAGGCACAAGGGAAACCATTGATGTACCAGCGGTTGCAAGAATATGTTCTTCTTTGCAAAATGACCTTTTGTGGTAATGTCGAATGAACTTCAAACACACATTGCGACGACTTGGTGACACTGTATTTACGTCCGTGCATCTTGTTGTTGTAGAGCTCAATTTCAAATTCTGTACATAAAGTTTCTCGCCACTTCAATAAGGTACACATTCCTCGCGACTACACACATTTGATTCATAAGATTCACTATGATCTCATCAACCATGATGGTTATAGGCTTCTCTTTCTCTTCAAGGATCCAACTATTGAAACTCTCAACGATATTCGATCACAACCTACCATAACGACGACCTGGAAAATAAACACTTGCCCATTTATCAACCGGAGCTCTACACAAATAATCTTGTAACTTCTGATTTTTTGACCTGCAACAACTTCTCCCAGTTCTTTGAAAATTCTGTATGTGTATTAGCATACGCACAATTTTCAAACAATCCCAGCACATAATTGTTATAAACCTTATTAGCCTTCGGCAAGTATGTATTGCTATTGTTCTTCATATGCCAATAACACCAACCATGAATAACATCAGGGAATACAACAAGAATTTGATTCACCAAACTACTACCTCGATCACTTACAAAAGTAAGTTTTTTACGCAGAGGGGAAATAACTCTATTCAAATTCTCCAAAAACCATTTCCAGTTCGCGTCATTCTACGATGAAACCACAACATAAGATAAAGGATAGATTTCTGAAACAGAACAGGAAAAAATGTCTCAGCATATAAAAATGATGAAACCAACAGAAACAAATAGAATGTTTAAGAAACTTACCGTCATTCCCGGTTAGACCTGTTGCTACCCTGATATGATCAAGGTATTTTCTCTTCAAATGGGCTGCATCAAGGAATAATACAGGACGACAGTAATTGAATCCAAGAATGCATGCTGCGAAGGAGATCAACAATCTATGAAATTTTTTAGTCCCATTTTCAACTTCCAAAAAAACACGATATCTGGTTTCAGTCAATTTGTTGGTATACCATTTCAAGTAGATAAATGATTTCTCGTTCTCTCCCCATGTAATATTCAATGCATGCCTCTTCCCTGCATATGCATAATAACGACTAATGTCAAAGCCATACTCTCTTGTAAACTGATTCATAATATCCTTTGTCTTCTTCTTTGGATTCTGTTTAATCTCTTCGAGAATCAAGCTACTAATTAGTTTCTTCAACATATGTGGTATGCTTACAACTCCACCACAATAAGTATGCTTATTATTTAACTCCTTGATAATAAAAAGACTACCTTCAACACCATCAATAGAAACAACATATATATGCCATTCACATTTCTCTTCTTCCTTCTTAGCACAACATGCACCAATCCTCAACTTCTCATTCCTTGTCGTCTTGAAGAATACCCAGATGATGCATGATATTTCAACAAATCAGAACGAACTTGTTGAACACCTCCCATAAACACCTGACTGACACCCTGAAAAATGCCTAACCAAAGCGCAGACTTCAATGGTTCCTTAACTTTATTACAGACATCATAATCAACTAAATTTGTAAGTCTTGCATGCTCGAAAGGTATGATTCCTGAACTTCGTGGATGCTCAAAAGGTATAATTACTGAACTTCCTGAACTAAAACTAGAAGACTCATTTCTATGCCTTACATATAACTCAAGAGATGAAAGATTATTAAACAAAGTAAATAGAGCAACCGATTGGAGATCAAAATCACAATTGATAACCTTTTGTTGATCACCAACTATGTGGAAAATTTCTATAGAAAAAACAGAGAATTGACACCAACTTGAACCTAAACTACCCTTCAAATCAAAAACAGATGTTTGTAGACCAATACGAAACGATAATGTATCATCTTTGTGAGATATAACCGCGAGAACAGATTCCATAGACTACAGGACAAAGTATGAAACCAAAAAAAGTTTCACTAGATGTGAATATCAACAACAACAACAACAACAACAACAACAACAAAATTTGAATAAGAACATCAACAACATAACAATTTTCATTCCAATAGATTTGAATATCAACAACATAACCAAAGAAATCGTAAAAAAAAATAGATCTGAGTTTCGAAAATTCAAAAAAAAAAAATTAAAAAAATCGATTACCTGTAACTTCAGTTGGATTCTTCAAACCAATATATAATCTCACTGATGACTGATTCGAAGAACAAACTGAAAAGTTTCATAATCAATATCAACTCGAAAATTAAAATACAATCAAAATTATAATAAGAAAATCAAAATCAAGTAAAATCAAAATCAAAATTACCTGATGAATGATTTGACTACTTGTAACTTGTCTTCTGTTCTTCAATTAAACTGAAACGAAAACGAGATCTGAAGCTGAGACTTAGTTCAATCGATTTATTTGGAGAAGATCTGTTTGAATTGAAACCCTAGAATCTAAGAAGAAATGAAGATTTTAAGAGAGAAATATTTACATCATGAATCTGATTGGGTTGGAGAAGATTTGATTTTCTCTCACTAAAGATTTGATTTCCGCCAATATTTCCTTTTGAAACACCTAGATTTTATAGTGAAGGGCATCTTGGATATTATAAAATTAACTAAAAACTAAAATTACACATTATTAGAGAAAATAGGATTTTCATATCATTTATATTTCAAATGGTTTTTATTTAGAAAAAAATAACATCGAAGAAATTTTTATATACTAATTATGTCACCTTGATTTTGTACTACATATATTATATTTATCTTTTCTTTACTAATTAAGCTACATACAAACCTGTATTAGTTATTTATCTTTTTACCTGTGTTGTGCAATACTTGGCAATATACAGGTAAATCAAATAACACGACATATATTCCCTCAAAATCAAACATGAAAACATGCTTACAAAGATGTTAATATGTATACATATTCATGGTTTCTTTTTACTCCATTCATTCATCTAATCTTCCTCGTGGTTGTCATTGGCACCCACAGTTTGCCCCGTGCTTTTACGAATAGATGAACACCAAGTTATGTCGATTTTGAATAGAGGGAGCTTACTATACAAGCCTAGTAGTATTATAACTATCGCTTGATTATCTTTTGTCTAAGGAGAAATTCCGTGAGCTAAATTTTTTTTGAAAAATTTGTCTAGACCTGCTATCATCTATAGAACCAATATCGATTTCAATTTGGGTACTAGAAGTAGCCGTAGAAGCACTCACTGGTGGAGGCAAATCTCGGAAATTCATTTCTTGAATATCTTTCATTTCTTCTTCCATTGAACCCTCGCCAAGTTTTGATCGACGACGATTATGATGAGATGAAGAACCATCACTTTGGTATTGATGTTGGTGCACTGGGGAACCTTCGCTATCCCTGTCCCAATTTTCACTATCGATAATTGATAACCTTGGAGATGTTTGGAAACTGTCCGCTTCGTTATGGGAATAACGTAACAGACTAACCGGTGACAGTCTGTGCGTCGCGTATGTTGCTTTAGATGGATGGCCCGGTGACAATCGGTGAGAGGGAGTTGCCGGTCTACTTGACGCTGGCGTACCTGTTACTGTCCGTGACTGTTGATTATGCTTAATGTTTTTTCTAGCTGTATGGTGCCATTTTCTTAGAGCTGTTGCTACTCGGTCATTAAAAATTGTGGGTTTCAAACTCGAACCCATTTGAGTAACCAATGCATAGAGCGGTAGTGTAACGTAGCTACATAATATTTGTATCAGCACCCTGAAAATGTAACATTAAAATCATAAATTTCTGGTATGCCTTCATAAGCAAAATCAAGAAAGCTAAAATTGAGTCAGAGTTACCCCATGGAGATTCTAATGATAATATCCTCCAAGTGTTCATGAAAACAAGACCTTAACCCAAATTCATACTGAAATATCAAGACAATACATTGTCAGTAGCTTACATTTTAGTTATGCGGTATACTCTGCTGGAGGTATCTATGATTAGCAAAAGGGGTTAGAGAAAGTCAAACAATGCTTACCGAAGTCCATGCGAAGAAAGCTAGTTGAAAGGCATTCTAGAGGAACAAAGAAAAATATTACACCATTGATTAATGTCTAGCTACATAAATTATTAGAGCAAATTAAAATTACCACCAGACTATATTTTTCTGCAAAATTACCTGAAACAGAACAAAATGGATGAGGTAAAGAATAAGACGAGGACGATTGAACCAGAAGAGATCGTCAGCTGGTTGAACAACAAATTCTCCCTTCACTACATCTGTTTTTCCTTGTATTCTTAATCCCATTCTTGTTACAATCACTTGTAGCTTTGTTCCCACTGATAAAATGATCTGCACACAAAATTATTAAGCACCAAACTTCTGTAAAAGCTTTTTCCCTTCGGGGTTAGAACTGAGATATGGGATCCTCTTATATCATGTCAAACAACCAATTTTTCCAGAACTCGGAACTTATACACAAAATTGGCTATACATACTGCATTTATCTACATAGGACAGATCCATTATCCTTGATGTGCATAAAACAACAAAACGAAGAAAATGAAATAGCAGGAACTCACAATAAATGGGATGAAGGGCAGCCATAGATATGAATACCATCCTGCAAACACCCACCAACAATAACAACAAATTACCTTATGAAATCTCGCAGATGCACGGAGCCACATTTTAGTAAAGAGCCCCCAAATGTTTGAAAACAAAGCAATAGTATAAGATATCTTATGCACATACCATGGGTGTTGAATAATAGAAACAGAACAGCAAAGAACCAAATTGGTGGGCTACAAAAGGGAAATATCAAAAACGTAGTCATCAAATTATGGAGAGGGGAGGAATTTTTTTCATTTCATATATAAACAAGATTAGTAAACAAACCTGATTCCTACAACCACTTTAAAATCTTCTTCAAGTGATCTTTTTATATATTTCTGGAAATCAAACTTGACTGAACTTTGTGGTGCCAAATGAGCCTGTAGACGAACACATACAGCATTAGTACCATGTTGCATATGATGGGATAGTAACCACATAAAGTTGCTCGGGGATAATCAGACTTACCATTATAAAACCGTGTCGCAGAGTCAAATAATCCACTTTAGGTACCGACCGAGCGAATTGTCTGAAGAAACAAACCTGAATAGCAATGGTGAAGAACCATACACATTAGAAACTACGGTTAAATCATATGGGGGGAAATGTGCGAGTTAGTATGTGGCAGTGCCATTTGTTAGTGACAGTTTAGACCAGTATTCACTTCTGCTAGTACTTATGTACTAACTAGTTTGAACTCGAGATTGATTAATTAGTTAACAAAAGTAGCAGGAGTTTGAAATCAATAGGGTTCAGTCGTGTAGGGTTAATCCAATTAGTTTTTAAGCTAAATATCTTACGATCCAGATGAGTGCTGGTGAGCTGCTCCAGAAACTCAAGTGCCTTCTACCAAATGATGTATCTCTTGCAAACCTAAACCTCTCTGGATCTGCATAGCAGTTTATATTATTTACCACAGTTAAAACTTAAAAATTATGGAACACTGAGATATAAAACCGTACGTCATATGACACAGTATTAAAAATGTACATACCATGTGTAAATTGGTATTCCGCTGTCTTTGTTTCCTTTTCCCATGACTTCCAGCGTCTCATCTGCAACCCGAAAAACACAACGTACGATAAAACATTTTAGAAGGTGAGGGTTTGAGCTTTCCATATGCTTTAGTATACATAGTATATGTACCTTAAGCCTTCCCAAAGCCATGGTGACAATACAGTAAAGAACATGAGAAAGGGCTAATACAAATATGAAGATATGTAGCTGATGAATTCCATATGGTGATACAAGTGGCACTTTATTACCCTGCCAGTAAGTATACATAAAACATTAAAACTAGTTAACCATGTGTGCATACATAAATAAACATTAAGATTGATGAGTGAAAAACATAAGAAGTAATGTGATAGCCTATGTTTCTTCATGCCTTGGCCGCGCATACATCATAGTCTTCTCCTCCAGCTAAGGCACGCCGATGACTTGGAAGTGGATATGTTGAGGATGATGAATTAGAGAGAAGTCTACGGCCGTGCGTGCCCACTAAATTGTTGGATTCATCGGAATCAGTAGTATGAAATGCTGTCGTGATGCTGCCAATGTTGTACAATCCATATTCTTGTTGCTTAGTACATGGATGCCAAGTATTGGCAACACTCTGTGGGATGCAAATCTTTGAAATGGGCACTTGTCCAATTGTTAGTAGCAACGAAATGAACCCTAGTAACATTAGCTCTGCATAAACAAGTTAACCAAAACCAAAAATTATGAATTCAATAGAAACATGTTTAAAAAGACATCCTAATTAGGAGTACATTATGTACCTGCTTTGATCTTCTCAAGTGCTTCATACAGAGCTCGTTTGCGTTTCTTTGTCAACCACTGCAAGTTTGTACCAAAACAAAATTACTGTTCATTTTTAGCTAAAACTTAATGAACCAGCTTACTAATATACTCCGAGCTAATCATACCTTTCCAATGAGGTGGATGATATGTTCAATTATAATGGAAATCAAAACCAATGCAAAACACACCACAGCAACTGCCCAAGTTGGCGTTTGCTCTAACGAACGGCCACTTCCCGCCATTACAACAGGTCCATTACAAGATAATAAAACGAAGTTCGAATAAGTTAAAACGAATAATGAGGAGTGGGGTTTATAGAAAAAGATAGAGAGCAGAATTAGATGTAATGGTTTGGTAAGAAATGAGTTTGACAATAGAGACGTATTCAAAAAGAACACTGACTTCTTGATTTTAATTTCTCTATACGTCCTGTAACAGTTGCGTAACAAAATGTGCACGACTACGACAATCTCCCTGATTTAGATCTATTACTATAATTTACAGGATAAACCTATACTTCCCTGACTTCCATTGTTGGATATATTACTTGTGTATATCTAGTTATAAGTTAAAAGATGCAGTTGCTTACTCCAACTAGTTTGACCTTCTATGTTTGTTCAAGTACTTACGATCCGATAGATATCGATATCAGTATCAATATCAACATAGTGTTCAATACGCATATACTAAAGGGAATATCTAAGTGATAGTATATGTAAACTACCTGAAATTTGTACCACTAATTAAATACGAAGATAAAGGGTCCATTCTAAGACAAAGGGTCCATTGCTATGTTGGATAACAACCCTAACTAGCTTGTCTCAGCTAATTGAAATTTTTTGTTCCAATCTATGAAAGAAAAAGCTATAAGAACAGCGAAGTAATTTAAATCCGCGACCTAGATGGGACCTTGGAATGACCCCATCAAAAATGAAAATCACAGGTAAACTGTGAAGTGGTAAATGAACAAATTGGAATTTTAACTCAGTACTCAGGAGGTGGTCCAGATTGTATATGGCATGATCAATTCGATGGTAAAATACTCCATAGTCCATACAGTACATGAATATTCAAAATAAATAAATAAAACAAATCAAATTTTCTCCCTCACAAATCTAACACGAAAGCACAGTCCTATATATTCATGCAGCTTTTCTTCTTTAGACCGATTTACTTATCCCGTCACTGCCACTGCCATTGCCACCACCGGGTTCCGTCGGGTGACTTCATAATCACACTTACAATAATCTTAAATTGAGATTGGTTTGACCTTTTAAAAGAGCAGCAATAACTCTACTTTTTGATCATCTTTTGTCGAAGGAGAAATCCTTGGAACCAATCTTAATTTGTGTTGGCCGGCTACTTTTTACAGAACCCATATCGATTTCATGTTGACCTTTAGAAGTAGCCGTAGGAGCAGACGGTGGAGACAAATCCGACAAAGTTAAATCCTGAAAATCTTTCATTTCTTCTTCGGATGGACCTGCAGCAAGGTTGGATCGGAAATGATGTTTATGAGACGAAGAACTATCAAGTTGGTACTGATGTTGGTGCAGTGGAGATGGTGAACCTTCGCTATCCCAATTTTCATTGTCAATATTTGATAACCTTGGAGATGTTTGGAGACTACTATCAGCTTCTTGACGATAATAACGTAAGAGATGAATCGGTGACGTTCTGTGAGGTGGTGTTCCTGGCCTACTTGATACAGGGGTTCCTGGCCTACTCGACAATGGCGTTACTGTTCGTGATAGTTGGTTTTCTTTAATTTGTTTTTTAGCTGTATGATGCCATTTTCTTAGAGCTGTTGCTATACTGTCATTAAAAATTGTAGATTTCATACTTGAACCCATCTGAGTAACCAATGCATAGAGTGGTAGAGTAACATAACTACACAAGATTTGTATCAACACCCTGAAAAAAATCAAATTCGGAAGAAAATTGTGATTTGTGAGTAAGGTTTTTTTTTATTATTATTAATTCTCGTCAGTGTGAATTTGAAAATGACTTACCCCATTGAGATTCGAATGACGACATCCTCTATGTGTTCATGGAAACAAGATCTCAACCCAAATTCCCACTGAAAATTTCAGAAGCAGATCATATATAAATGAGACTACAATTGATTCAAAAATTTAAATAAACTACAATGTGAATTTGTGAACTGTGTAGTATCAAAACTCTACTAAACTCGGTTAGTGAACCCAAGCTGCCCAACTAGGCACTAACACACATTACTATCAACTGAGCCAATTTTAAAAGAAATGAATTTCAAAGTAGTATTACTGACCCAAGTCCATACGAAAAACGCCAGTTGAAAGGCATTCTGCCAGAACAAAGTAGGCATTTGCAACATTAAGTAATGACTGATTAGAGATTACAGAGAGCTATTTGTAAAAAAAATAAAAAATTTGCTCCTAATGGGATCTTTAGTGTACCTGAAAGAGAACGAAATGGATTAAGTAGAGAATGAGACGTGGGCGACTAAACCAGAAGAGGTCATCAGCTGGTTGAACAACAGGGACTCCTTTCACGACGTCACCTTTCTCTTGTATCCTTAACCCCATTCTTGTTATAATCACTTGTAACTTTGTGCCTACTAGCAAAATAATCTGCATTCAAATTAGTAAATTAGAATCTTTCTAAAGATCTCAATGAGTCGTCCCTGTCGACGACTCACTCTTCAGTAAGTAATAACCAAGAAAGAGATACGAGTAATAGACCAGGAATGAACGCAATAAATGTAAGAGAAGCTTACAATGAATGGGATAAAGGGTAGCCATAGATAAGAAAACCATCCGTGGGTGTTGAATAGCAGAAACATAACAGCAAAGAACCAAATTGGTGGGCTACAAAATTTAAAAAACATCAAAATCAAATACTCAGTCAAATAATAATAGAGGGAAGAAGATACCTTTTTTGCGCGTCCTATGAATATATCAACAAAAGACTAGTAATACACACCTGATTCCGACGACAACTTTGAAATCTTCTTCGAGAGATCTATTTATATACTTCTGAAAATTAAACTTGGTTGAACTTTGCGGTGACAAATGAGCCTGTGGATATTACAGTTCGTTAAAAATCAAAATTTTATAGCCACAATGTTTTAAACTGATTAGTAAGTAAATATTAGCAGATGAATAATCCGACTTACCATAATGAAACCGTGTCGAAGGGTCAAATAGTCCACTTTAGGTACTGACCTAACAAATTGTCTGAAAAAGCAAACCTGGTTCAATCACATAAAACCGTAAGCAATAGATACCACCGACATAAAAAACATACGGAAATAAGAGTCCCATAATAAATAACAGTGGATGAAAGAAAGAACGAGCATATGCATTTTAAACGCAGGTCTTTCACACTGTATCAGTGCATTGAATTGTTGTTGTCGATATTATGACGCTTTACATTATGTGCGTTTAAAATTGTAGCTGAAATTGCCATGGATGGTTTGAATATTTGATCCTACGGAATTTGTTGGGACAGTCCAAATTTTACATCTGGTTACCAAGGGTCTATTCGACTTGGTTACGTCGAATTATTAATTATGGTCGACTATCAATTCTTAATGTACAAGCTAAAATGCCATTTTGATTTTTCTCTTCCTTGCGGCAGGTGATCCTAGTTTTAGAAAAATATCATACGAAAAGTCAAACTTCAATTTCTCTCGTATATCATTTTACAAAATACTGGAACTCAACAGCATGTTAAAATTCATGGATTTATTTAGTTTTTATGGGTGTTTAGGAATTAGGATCCCACTCCGTGACCTAATGTGTCATGTGAATTGGCTTAATTAATTGCGCAAGTATCCACTATTTACACGGACCGTTATTATATTTTAGTCTTTTGTGGAAATTTAAATTGGTCTCTTCATCGTATACGTATAAATTATTGAAGTTGACAATGACATTATGTCGTAGGCTTGGTTAAAACCAGATATTTCACACTAATTATATGAATGGCTAAATTAAACTCTAGATCTATGACATAAACCTACTTAATTAGTTATCTCATACTACATATAGTCATATACTAATAACGCTCCCTTAGTTATATATATATATGTATTAAGCTTGAATCAAACGAAGACAGTAAATAGGTCAAAGGCCAGTTAATTAATATTTAGATTCTCGGTAGACGGTAGAAAACCTACCACCCAGATGAGCACTGGTGATTTACTCCAGAAATTCAAGTGCCTTCTGCCGAATGATGTATCTCTTGCAAACCTAAACCTCTCTGGATCTACATATAGGAGTTCATGATTCAAAAAAGTAACTACAATTTATAAGGATTCTGTAAAATGGTTGGGATATAGCTTAAGGAATCAATATGGTGGAGTACGCAAGTAAATTCGTACCATGGGAGAATTCGTATTCGATTGTTCTTGTTTCCTTTTCCCATGATTTCCAACGTCTCATCTGCAAAAGAGAATAACTCAAACATGTTAATATGTTGTAGAGAAAAATGAAAAGTTGATGCTAATGGTACTGATTAGGTTGAATATGTATTTACTGATTAGTTCGTACGTACTTTGAGCCTTCCCAAAGCCATGGTGAGAATACAGTAAAGAACATGAGAAACGGCCAACACGAATATGAAGATGTGTAGCTGATGAATACCATCCGATGATACAAATGGCATCTTACCCTGTACGTAAAATTTTTAATTTGAGAAACAAAGTTCTCCAACAGAAACAAAACGTAATGCCAGTACGTACTTAAAGCTTTTAGATGTTAAGTTATAGTTCATGCCTTGGCTGCGCATACATCGGTGCTTCCTCCAGCCAAGATACGCCGAAGACTCGGAGTTGGATTTGGATTTGATGATAATCTTGAAATGTTAGAGAGAAGTTTTCGTCCCAATGTACCAACCACGTCTTCTGATTCATTATCGTCGACGTTATTAGATGTTGTTGTGTAGCCACCACCGTTGTTCAATTTAGCTTCTTGTTCACTATTACATGGATGCCATGTAGCAGCAACACTTTTGGGTATGCAAATCTTTGAAATGGGTCCTTGTCCGACTGTCAGTAGCAATGATAAGAAACCTAGCAACATTAGCTCTGATTTGATCTTCTCAAGTGCTTCATAGAGAGCTCTTTTATGTTTTCCTTGAAACCACTGCAAATTTTTTTAGCCAAAGTGTTATCATCCGAGTAATACACTACAATATTACATGTATTAATTAAAAACTAAATTAGTTGAATTTAATTTATTTGTAAAGTAGAAGTTCAACAACACTCGTACGGTCGTACCTTTCCAATGAGGTGGATGATATGTTCAATTATGATAGATACCAAAACCAACGCAAAACACACCACTGCAACTGCCCATGTCGGTGTTTGCTCTAACGACCGACCTGTTCCTCCACCTCCCGCCATGTAACCGGGAATCGAAGAGAACTAACAGGATGTGTTCGCTTGTGTTTCTTTCTTTTTTTTTTCTTTTTCCTTTTTCCTTTTTAACAAAAAAATGACCAATGAAACAGTAGTACACTTAAAAGACAAATTTAAGGGATTAACAGTCTTTACGAGGAAAATTTAAGCTATTGAATATGCTGATGAATGATTGATAAAAGGAATGAAAGAATGCACCGAGAGAGAGAGAGCGAGAGAGAGAGAGAGAGGAGAAGATAGAAGAGATAATAAGGATAATTTTGAGTTTATAAAGAGGGATTTGAGAGAATTGTGTGTAACAAGGAAGGAGGGAATGGGACGACTTTTGACTTGTCTTTTTTTAAATCATAAATAGTGTGGTAGGACCACTATGACCTCCTCTTTTAATAGATTTTTGCATCTTATTTCGTAAAATACCATTTGTAAATACTCTATGTCTTGACTTTCCTTGTTTGGACGAGTAACGAAATGATATCACAGAATCTTTGACAAATAGCTAATGATCAACATGTTAATATACTAATAGGGGTTTGGATCTACGAAGCACCGATATTGATATTGATATTGATATCGATATCAGGATTCTTCAATTTTTAAAAACTTAAGATACGAGGTGCGGTGAAATATTTTTATTTATTGAAAATATTTTATATAATAATAATTTATTTTAGTAAAAAATTATATAAAATAAAAAAATCTTCATAAATATTATTTGAAAGTTAAAATATTTAAAAATAAAATAAAAATTATCTAACATCTCGCTCATCCTTCATTTATAAATATTGTCTTTCATCAAAGAGCATTGCTTCTAGTTCTGGCTCGTTAAGTGAAAGATTTGTAACTTCAAGTTTTCCTATACCGTCAAGTGGATCAAATGCATCTTCACTAATATCCTAAATTCTACTTTCTCATTTCATATAATTTCACTCTTTCGTGAAAAGATGAAGATTACTATGAACAAACATTAAATCCTCAGCACATTGGGGTCCAATCTTGTTTTTCTTCATATAAAATCTATAAAGTTATTATTAGGTTTAGATATTTAGATATAATTATATGGTATATTGATTAATACAAATATCTATAAATATATAGATTTTGTATACAAATTTTTTTATACATATATATATATAAAGTTATTGGAAGTATCCTCTCCAAAAGTATTCCAGAGATGTTCCAGAGTATCCCTTACTCTTTTCGTAATTATAAAAAAAAATACTTTAAATGGAATATCCGATAGTATTTCCAGGTATCCTTAAAGCATCCGATATTAATACAACACTGATATGGATACATCATCATTTTTGAAGTATCTGTGCTTCATAGGTTTGGATAGCATCTATAAGTTATTTTTCGGCGAATGTAAAAAATAAGATTTACAAGTGAATTTAGAAATGACAAATCAAAAAATAACTTCAAAAGGAACAAAAATATTTTTCTTTTTTATTTATAGAGTAACTTCTTATTAAATTAACGGATCACAAGTTTATAAATCCATTTATTTTATTATTTTGTTATTATTTTCCTATTTACTTTTCTTTCTTAAGATGGCAAAATTCTTTATTATTTTATTTTATTAGTTGATCAAAATAAATATCACAAATTCGCATTCGAGGTGATAACCTTTAAAATTACTTACAATCAGACAAATACTTAATTAAGGTAAAAGGCTTATGATCTTCACTTCATTGTTCTGACAAGATTTTTATCAGAGGGAAAACCAAAATAGATCTGAGAAGTGTAAAAATCTCAGTTGCCTCACTATCATGGAGGTGTACATAACAATTTTTTCATGGATCGTTCACATATAGACAACATAAATGAGCAGTGTTATCCCACGTAGCCGTGCGGGACAGCTTAATAAGTTAGCAGTTATAGGCCGTTGGATGATCTTATGAACGGTCAGATTATATATACTTTATCTTGTCTAGAAAACTACAGCTGACAACTGTATGGTTTTAGAAAGAGGTCCTTTTAGAAAAATCATTTCAACCTACGTCCTTTTGCTTTTTAATAACACTGTTAGGAAAAAATTGCAGGTAGATCTACAAACATCAACTTTCATCTCCATTAAACCCGCTTCAAAACTGAAAAGAATACCAAAAAGAAAAAAGAAAAAGAACCCATTGAGTGAAAGACGAAATTATATTAATCATCAACCTCTATATATAATATTAAAAATATAATGTTAATGAAATCAGAAAAACTATAATATTAAAATTAAGCAGAAACTTGAAACTCTTTGGAATACTAATCCCTATTTATGCAGATAACAGATAGAAAAAAACAAATGGCAAGAATTTGTAGTTTGGTTTCTTAAATCACCACTTGTGACGACATTTTTATTCTTTTACCAATACAGTTTGTTGAAGTAACGGACGATTAGATGGAGTGTAACTTTTAATTAGCATTGAAATGCAAAGGCGAGATGCAGAAGTAAAGAAATTTACCGAACCGATTTAAGGGGAAAGTTGAAACAAAGATCCATTTTAACACGAAACAGAGATTCTGAAACAAAGCCTCATTTTAACATTATGATTCATTGACATTGGATGTTGATGAAAAATATTGTCATTGTTGGTGATTAGGGTTTGTTTAAGTCTGGGTATTGGAAAAATTAGAAGTTTGTGACTACTCAGATGATGTTTTCATTACTGAGGAAGAATGATAATGGACGAGACGAGAGAGTAGAAAAAGAATGTATTGGGCCCACTAGGGTACTAAACAAAGCATAAAAATAAAATAAAAGGACATAGATAAAACAAAAATAAATTTAGAGAATTTATTTCGAATATAAAAACTTTACCACCCGTAAATAAAGTTTTCTGTCTTTTTTACTCCCGTTTTTTAGGACGATTTAAAAAAATATTGGGGTGGTTTATTTATATCCATTTAATAGATGTGGATACACGATAACCTAATGGTAGGTAAAAATATTTATATATCCTTTCACTAATAAAAATAGAAAATCTAAACTCATTTCATTTTATTTTTAACTACCGATTGTGAGAAAAGTTTCTCTTTTTCTTCTTTTCGTTCTATCTACCGATTGTGCGAAATAAATTCCTCGTAAAATTTTCAAAAGCAATTCATCGTATCGTCATTAATCGCCGTACCAAATCATCGTCGATATTTCAATCTAAAGATGGCTCGACAAAAACAAACAAGCCGTCAATCTAATAATAGTAATTGGCCAAATTTTGCCGAGAGAATAAGAAACAAAGAGATTGTTGAAGAACATAGTGAAGAACACGAAGAACACAAAGATGATGATCTAGATACGGAGACTGGTTTTGACAATCAGCCTCTCCAGAACTATCTAATGGCTCCAATAAGGTAAGGGTTTACCATTATTTGTGTTTATTTTGCTTTAGTTGAATGAAATCGTCAATAGAATTTCTAAGGTTTTCGTTGAATTGGTAAGAATCAGTAGTTTCATGATGTGTTTTATCTACCGATTATGAAAGAATTCATCATTTCTCAAGCACATCGACTATAATCGGTAGTTAGATTTAGTCATTAACTACCGATTGTCCTTCTGTACCCAAATTTAGGCTTAATAGGTAGTTAATTTTTTTATACCTACCGATTATATTAGATGGTTTCATGTAGAGGATTATAGTTTTGAATCAATCAGTAGTTTCGTATAGGTTTAAACTCCCGATTATGAAAGTTCGGGATTCCTCAAGCACATCAACTATAATCGGTAGTTAGAATTAGTCATTATCTACCGATTTTCTTTCTGTACCAAAATTTAGGCTTAATCGATAGTTAATTTTTTTTATCTAACTAACGATTATATTACATGGTTTTAATCGGTAAATATGTAGTAGTTGTTAACTTCCGATTATATTAGATAGTTTCAATTGGTAGATAGGTTTTATATTTGACTTCCGATTGTTTTCTAATCGTTTTTTATTGTGTTTATTTGACTACAAATTATATGTGTGTCCATAGCTTAGAGTTTTTTGTTCCAATTTTTATGCATAATAGGTAGATAATCTAGGTCTCGAGCTACCGATTGTTCACAATCGGTTGTTAGTTTGTTTATTTGAATACCGATTATATGTGTGTCCATAACTTAGAGTTTTATGACCCAAAATTATTGCATAATCAGTAGATAATCTAGGACCCGATCTACCGATTATGAACAATCGGTTGATTTTTATGTACTTTTTCTACCGATTATGTAGTGATTAAACGGTGTCTTATGAGCTAATTGTTCTTTATTTTATTTTTTTAGGGAAAGGCGAGCTAAGCAAGCCCAAGATAAAAAAAATTCGGGGCCTCGTCGTGAAGGGGGTAAGAAAGTAATAGCTAGTGCAAGAAGAGAAAAGAGTTCTAGCAGAATCTCTATCATTGAAGGAACTCAACCAAGTTTACTACCAAGTGTTCCAAGAGTTAGAAACCAAGAAGAAGGAAAACCAAGTGCTCCACAAGTTAGAAACCAAGAATAAGGAAAACCAAGTGATATACAAGGAGAAGGATAAGGTACAAAGAAGGTAATTAAGAAGAAAGAGGGACACCAAGTCCCCGCCTCTTTGAAGATGAAGGGTATTGAAGAAGGCCAAATCCATGGATTACCAAGAGATGGAGAAGATCTATTATTTGGATACAAAGACTCTTGGGCCAAAGAAATTTATTCAACTGAGGTAATAATTATAAAAAACCATTCTTAAGCTATTATCTTTTTATTCATAGAAGTGTAAACCGCTATTCTAATTATTTTAAAATTCGTCGTGTATATTAAGACCATTCTCATGCGGTTCGTCTACTCAAACCTACAGTTACACCAAGAAAAATGAAAGACTGGTTGTTAGATGGTGAGTGTGAAAGGTTCAAGAAAATTATTTATTTATCACTCGGGGTTATCTAGAGAATTCAATGTTAGAGTATGACCGGGTGTCGATATCAGCCTTCCTGGAGAGAATGTATCCTGAGACCGATATCTTTCACATGCCGTTTGGAGAGATGACGATCACCCCAGATGATGTGGTGCAGATTCTTAGTCTTGTTGACCATGGTACATCCGTCAAGTTTGATTACGTAAAGCAGTTAAGCTGGGAACAACTTTATTTTTACACTCAGAAGTGCCTTGGTTGGGATCGAGCGACATGATAGACATATTTTTGTATCTGATTTGTCTCAATTCTTTATATTGATAATGCTCGATTATGTAATAATTGTGTTATTTTATGTAATTGTAGGTAATTTTGGGAAACAAACATTGTCGGAAAAAATTGGCTCGAAAAAAATGTTAAAGGCACCCAGAAAATTACTAAAGGCACCCACAAAGAAATTGATAAAGGAACCCATGCAGTGGATAGGGGAACCCCCTTCATTTTCAAAATTCAAAAGTAAAAATTCTGTCGGGAGTATATCCTTCTCGCCTGTGAAGATTTTGAATATGATTTTGGGTATTTCTGAATCAGTTAAGACAAGGATATTTGCTTACCCTATTTAGAGGGATGTGTACACTAATTCTACATGTAAAATCAACACTAAAATCTCATCAAATTATCTCCCGAAATAAAGAAGATATATTTTTCTTATTCTGATTTTATTCTTCTCGATTTTTTTAGAACAAACAAGAAGTCGCGCTGAAGGAATATTATTCTCCAGCTCTATATGGTAACATAACTACCGAGAAAAATTGCAACTTAATTTATTTTCTTGTTTTTAATTTCTTTTTACACTTTTTTTTTTATTTTTATTTTTGGTGTTCTTTGTTATTACTATCATTTGATATGTGTTACAGAGAATACTGCTTTTCTTGCGTTAATCAGGTGAAATCTTCCAATCCCTTTTCTTTGAATTTTATTTGTCTCTCTTATCTATATTGCATGCCACTCTAGGTTGCACAGTTTGAAAACATTGAGGACAATGTTAGATTTAGGTTTGGGGGGAGAGTTTTAGAAAATTGATGTCAATAAGAAACTCCAAAATTTAGAAACTTGTGAACTAGTCAGGATGACACTAACCATTTTAGGTAGATGGAAACATAGCTCTTATCTATAGGAATTGATGTGCCCAGCTAAATGGTCTATTCATATCTGGATGCACTCAGGTGTTAGAAATAACATGATAATCATTGAACAAGCATATCTCGGAATCATCATAATCATATCACTTTCTACTCTTTTTTTTTGCAATTTTATGTTTCTCTAAGTGATTTGGTGGGGCCCTAGTATTGCCATAAGGTCGTAGCTCGGATGCGTTAGAATTTTAATTTTGTTGAAAAAATAAAATAAAAAATTGACACTTTGACAACAATATATGTGTGTTCTCCCTGTCTCCGTCGCCTAAGCAAGCGTGGAATGCAGGATCCATGGGAACTATCATGTAATCTGCTGAAAAGGAGCATGCGCTTAGATTCAAAAGATCTAATCATATAGTCGGAAAAAATAAAAATAAAAATAAATTATGTATATAATGATAATAAAAACAGGAGCATCCGTTCCGGACTTTATACTTTTAGGAAACATCGTTCACCTTAGTCAACATATGCACCATTCATTACTTATATTTCCATCTTCTAATATATCCTTGTGTTTGAATTTAATTGATTCCGAGCAATGTGAATGTTGATAATTTTTATCCAGTGTTGGATGTTCAATGATTATTTGAGTAGAGTTTACATTCTTATATGAATTTTAGTACGCTGGGTGCAAACTCGTGTACAACAATTGGATTCATAGAGGATAATGATTCATATAGCCGAAGAATTTAGTATGCCAACTAAATAGCTTGTTTAGTGTATATCCTGAATCGTTCAAAGGTAGCTAGAATTTGAAGTAAAGGTTTTGTGGGTATATCTCTTGTAAACCCTCACGAGACAAAACTCGTCCTCTAGGGCCACTTAGGGGTTTAAAGGCTTATTACATATGCTAAATGTAGTCGTGATCCTGCGAAAATGGTATGCGTAAACCCGACGTTACAAAAAAACTAAGCTAAATGAACATAATTATTGATGCCATGTGTTAAGGCTTGGATGGTACGTGGCAAGAATTGGAAGGTGAGCGTCAAAAGAAGAGTTGAGAAAATGGAGTGGATGTTGGCAATAGAGAGAAGGTGGGACCGAGGAGAGATTGAAGTGTGACATCACGTGATGATTGAAAGAAAAGTGTAAAGAAAATAAAGTAAAAAAGGCACATGAGTCTGGAGAGTATAGAGAGATAATTGGTCTTCTAGTTGGTGTCAGATGAAGGGGTAGGCTATGGAAAGATGTGGCTCGGTTAATCATATGAGTAGTAGGTGGGGATATGAGGTGACGACTGAGAGAAAAGAGTAAGGCGTACCTTTTCTTTTGGAGTCTGGTTAGAGAAGAAGTGAATAGGTAGTAGGTGGACATGGAAAAGTAAGAATGGGAGAAAGTAAAAGAGAAGTCAGTTGGTGAGTGACTTTTGGGAGAAAATAAAATAGGCACGTGTGAAGTTGAAAGAGAAAGTAGGTGGTGGAAGGGCGTATTTTTTCTTGGTTGAAGTTTGGGTTGACTATAAAAGAACATGACGGAGAAAGAAAGAAAGAGGGGCACCTGACGGCTGGGTCTGGTAACCTAGGGAAGAGAGGGAAGAAGGCGAAGAGAGAGAGGAGACAATGGAGATAAATCTAACCTAGGGGAGAGAGGAAAAGTAGGTTGGGATTGAGAGAGAGGAGACAGTGGAGAGAGGTGAAGAGATTTATTGGAGAGAGAGGAGGAATAACCTTTCTTTTAAGTTTTGTTTTGGGGAGTCGGGAGGAGGTGAATACCGAGTAGAGAAAGAGAAAGAGAGCGGTTGTGAGAGAGAAGAAAAAGAAAAGAAGGGCTGAAGAGAGGATCAGAAAAACAGAAGGGTGTGCGTTTCAGAAGAAGTAGGAGGTTGGAGGTTGAGTACAGGTGTTGGTTTTGGACGGCTGTGAAGGTGGAAAGAGTGTTTTGTATTGTAGGCAGAGATACTCTTCTCGGGTTCCGACGATGGATTAATACAGATGAGACGGAGGAGATTCTGTTGCTTGATTTCTGTTTAATCTTTCTCTCTCTATTTTACTCTTTTGATTATTTTTATGGGATTTGAGAAATCCATAGCAATGTCTTGCTGATTTTTGTTGTTAGGGTTTAGATAGAAGCCAATTTAATTATATAGACTCTACAAAAATATTTCTAATGATGATTTGATTGACTAGTAATTTCACTTCATATAGCTTGGAATTTGATCGTTCATGTGATTTTCTTGATTATTTATGCTTTTCAATTGATATTGCGTGCTTTGGTTAAGTTCTTTGACGTGATATGCTTTAGGATTGATATGTAATGCTTTAGAATCACTACCTATGAAGTGAAGGACATTACAACGGAGAAACAATATTTAAGAATTTAACTTACCATCTTCCGAGACATGAGATTAATTTCGATATTTGTCTCGAGTAATACAAAGAATATATTTTAGAGATTCGTAGAGTTTATATGATTCAATTGGTGGAAATAGAAAACCCTAGTAACCCATTCCCCACTTTTTTTATTATTAGGATTATTTTATTTTTTTATTTTGTTTCGGATTTCCAAAAAATCAAAAAGATATTATTTATGATTAGTTTAATTGAGATATTGATTGCAGTATTTGCCTGCACCCTGTGGGTTCGACGCGTATTTGCCGCTATCTACTAGTTAGACGACGTGCAATTTCGGTTATTATACATAGGTTCGTCAGAATCCTATCAATTTTTGGCTTCGCTGCCGAGACAGACTTTTTTTTAGATTTGTTTTTAGTTTTAATTAGGTTAATTAGTTTAGTTAGATTTTTTTTTATTTATTCTATTTACGTTTTTGGGTATTTTTCTTTGTATTACAGGTTTTGGATCAAAAAAGAAATTGGAGCCAAAGATTATATTGATTGATTAAAGACTTGGATTCAAAGACAAATCGAAAAGAATGAAAAAAGAAGACAAGACTTTTTTTTTGTTAATCTTTTTTAGTTAATTTTTTTTAGGGTTTTCATTTTTCTTTTTAGAAAACTGTATTAGGAAATTATTATTGTTTTTATAATTATTTTAGGTATTTTTCTGTTTTTTTCTTATTTTTGGACTTTGGAGTTTGAACTTTTGAACTTTATTATTATTTTTAAACCCTACAGAAGGGTATTTAAATACAAACTGCAACAGGGAAGGACGACAATTACGATATTGTCTCGGCCCCTCGGGTTCGTACACTGACATAGGTGACGGTGGTCCGAGTCGACTACAACCGATTCATCCCCCGTCTGGTATGGGAGGTAAGACTCGATCAACCCACGAATCCCCTGCAAGTGGGTTTATTGTATTCATTTTTATGCATATATGTTGAGGAATTGAATACGGTTTTATTTTCTAGTAAAGGGAAAGGACTTGCCATATAAGATAAGGACTCGAATTTTATCACCGTTTTCTTCTTGCCCTCATTAGGAACACGTTACCTAACGCGAACCTAATCCTTAAAATTTGACTAGAAAGAAGATCGACAGGGTATCGAGCTTACTGGAAAGTCATTCAAAAGGACTGTATTGGTTACTATGTTAGCCTAACTTAAAGTTCAGGAAGATTATTTTATGTTTATTCGAGCCACCTTGTAACCCAAGGAAACGTTTCCAAAGAGACAGGGTTATCAAATCTCCTTAGAGCTTATCCTGTTTTTATTCGACTTAATCTACTTCGGTTCGTTCTGAGAGATTTGCTAAAACTGTAACTAGTTGCCTTTTGGAAGATTAGAAGCTGGTCTATAAACAATCTAAGTCGAGCCATCATGCTTTTTGTTTTCTAGATTTATTATGTTTGATTTGGTTGAGTCGGCCTTGTTTGTGTTTGTTTAAAATTCCTTTCCAATTAGGAGTTATTTAATTGCATGCCCAGGCCGCCTAAAGCCTTGAGTGAGCGTGTCTGGGGAAGAGATTCTATTGGTCATTTGATCAGTGACGAGAATAGAAACTCTGTCTTTGAAATTGAGAATTTAGGAAACCCTTCTTTTGAGAGCCCGATTTTTGGAAATTTTAGTTTTGATAGTTTGTCTCTTAGTGATAAAGTTATTCCTAGTTTTCCATTTGTGCCACAAATGGAAACTTTAAAAGATTTGTTTAATCCCACTAGGACTTCTCGTCCATCATGCATCAAGTTAGTTGAAACTCAAGCAAACTATGAGTTAAAACCTAAGACCATACATATGCTCACAATCGTCTTAGGAAAAGAAAATGAAAACCCTTACTTTCACATTAGGGAATTTGAAGAAATATGTAGTACCCTAAGAATTCACAACATGTCATGGATTTGAATAGGTCATTTCCTTTTCCCTGAGAGACAAGGACAAATCTTGGTTATATAATTTGCCATCTGAATCCATCGAAACATATGAACATCTTACTGCTTCCTTTTTATTTAAATTTTTCTCTAGGCACAAAACATCATCTATTAGGCACGAGATTTCCACATTTGTGCAGCAAGAGGGAGAATCTTTGTATATGTATTTGCAAAGGTTCAACGATTTATTGATACAATGTCCCCATCACGGTTTATAAAAGGTTAGACTAGTCCAGATCATTTATGAAGGGCTAGATTATCCAACGACGACCATGGTCGAGTCATTGTGTACAAGAGTTTTGAAGTAAAACTGTTGATGAGGCAATGACATTTTTGATGCCGAAAAGACCCAGCAATGGGAATGTAGTAAGGAACCCCATAGAAAATTTTTACTGAGTAAAGGTAATGTCAATAGGGTAGATGGAATTCTTAAATCAGACGTTAAATTGCAGTTATAGCAAAAAGGTTAGAAGCCTTAGAATTGAGTCAATCTAGTTGTGGAATAGATCCCAAGTCATGTTGGGAAGGACAGACTGTTGAAGAGCAAGTCCATGCTCTTTACAATAACACTAGATATGATAACCGTCAGAAGTTTGACCCATATTCAGAAACCTATAACCCCGGTTGGAGAAACCATCCAAACCTTTCTTGGTCTAAGGGACAAAATCAAGGTCAGCCTAGTAACCCTCAGGTTCCCCCCAAGTTTTGGTTATACTAAGAATCCTTCTAGACCAACACAATTTCAGAATCCGTTAGAAAAGACGGTCATGAGTTTAGCAGACTCTGTCGCCTCATTAACTCAAAACACTAAAGATTTTTAGCAGTTTGTCAATCAAAGTTTACGAGAAAATCAACAGATTATTCAGGCTAACAGTCAGGCTATTTTCAATTTAGCAAACTAGGTTGATCAAATCGCTGATTCTTTGATAGAAAGAGAAAAAGGCAAGTTCCCTAGTCAACCGTAACCCAACCCTAGAGGAGTTCATGAGTTATCTTCTTGTGAGAAATCATTAAATTATGTGAATTCAATTAAAACCCTTAGGAATGGTAGAGTGGTAGAGAATAAGGTAACCATGCCTGATAGTGAACTTTGTAGTTCACCCTTCTGAGCTTGTAGTTGAAGAGAATGATAAAGTCTCTAAAGAGTCCAATGTGGTTCCTACTGAGCCCGATTTTGTGCCCAAAGCCCCATTCCCACAACTTCTAGTACCAACCAGGAAGGAATCCAACTTTAATTGATATATTGGAGATTTTTAAGCAAGTCAACATCAATCTTCATTTATTAGATACAATTAGGCAGATTCCTACTTATGCCAAGTTCCTTAAGGATATTTGTACGAGAAAGCGAAATCTTAGTGTACAGAAAAAAGCCTTTATAGCTAGTCATGTGAGTTCAATTATCCAGAACAACACAACTCCTAAGTACAAAGACCCAGGTTCCCCTACCATTTCTTGCACAATAGGTAACTACCGTGTAGAGAAAGCGTTACTTGACTTAGGAGCTAGTGTGAACTTACTTCCGTACCATGTGCACCTCCAGCTAGAACTTGGTGACATAAAACCTACCCAGATAACACTTCAGTTAGCTGATAGGTCTGTGAAAATTCCTCGTGGTATTGTCGAAGATTTTCTTATTGAGGTCGATAGGTTTATTTATCCTGTGGATTTTGTTATCCTAGATACCCATCCTGTTCCAGACCCAGAAAACCAGATACATGTGATATTAGGTCGCTCGTTTTTAGCTACATCTAATGCGATTATTAATTGTCGAAATGGTATTATGAATTTATCTTTTGGTAATATGAGTATTGAGCTGAATCAATATTAGTAAGCAATCCCCTGAGCTAGATGACACGTGCATTGAAGAGGTGAACATGATATGAACATTAGTTCAAGAGTCATTACCAAACATCTTATCCGAAGATACATTAGAGAGTTGTTTAACCCATTTTGGATTAGATTTCGACGATGTTAGCACCATTGATAAAATGAATGCTCTGTTAGACTCTACATCTGTGTTAGATGCTAATAAATGGAAAGCTAAATTCGAACCACTACCAGTTTCTAATTCTACCTTAATTCCTTCGATCCGCCTAAGTTGGACTTCAAACCATTGCCAGATACTCTGAAATATGTGTTTTTAGGCCCATCTGAGACTTTACCTGTAATTGTAGCATCCGACTTGGATAATGATCAGAAAAGTATGTTATTGATCGTACTTCAAGACAGCAAGGAAGCTTTAGGGTGAACCTTAGCATACATTAAGGGTATAAGTCATATTGTTTGTATGCATCAGATTCATTTAGAGGACGACACCAAACCTTCTAGAGAGATGCAACATCGAATGAAACCTAAAATGAAAGAAGTAATTCGAACTGAAGTGCTTAAGTTGTTAGATGCGGGTATTATCTACCCCATTTCAGACAGTAAGTGGGTCATCCCCGTTCAGGTTGTTCCCAAGAAATCAGGTATCTTTGTAGTCCAGAATGAAAACAATGAATTAATCCCAACCCGAGTGACCACAGGGTGGCGTGTTTGTATTGATTATAGAAAATTGAACAAGGTCATAAGGAAGGACCACTTTCTCCTTCCTTTGATTGATCAAATGCTTGGGCGATTATCTGGACATAGTCATTATTGCTTGTTAGATGGCTACACTGGTTATAATCAGATTGTTATTGCCCAGAAGACCAAGAGAAAAATACTTTTACGTGTCCTTTTGGTACCTTTGGGTATAGACGCATGCCTTTCGGGTTGTGTAATGCACCAACTACTTTTCAGCGCTACATGATGAGTATGTTTTTTTACATGGTATAACGGTTTTTAGAGGTCTTTATGGATGATTTTTCAGTGTTTGGTTCATCTTTTGATGAGTTCTTGCATCATTTGACATTAGTGTTGACTAGATGTAAGGAAAATAATTTAGTGCTTAATTGGGAGAAATGTTATTTCATGGTTCGATCAGGAATTGTTTTAGGGCATATCGTGTCTTCTAAGGGTATAAAGGTAGCCAAAGCCAAAGTTGACCTTATTAAGAATTTACAGGTTCCCAAAACCGTAAGAGATATTCGGTCATTCTTTGGGCATGTAGGTTTTTATCGTCGATTCATTAAGGATTTTATATTGATTTCTAGACCTCTTTGCAATTCACTTGCAGAAGATGTTAAGTTTGTCTTTGCTAATGCTTGTTTAGAGGCTTTTGAGAAGCTTAAGAGTTTACTCCCTACCACTCCCATAGTCCAGGCACCTAAATGGAACCTACCCTTTGAAATCATGTGTGATGCTTCAAATTACGCTATTGATGTTGTGCTAGGTCAACGAGAGAACAAATTACTTCATGTGATTTACTATGCTAAAAAAACTCTGAATGATGCCCAAATGAACTACACCACCACAGAAAAGGAATTGTTAGCCATTGTTTTTGCCTTAGACAAGTTTAGATCCTATCTCTTAGGTTCTAAGGTCAAAGTCTTTTACTGATCATGCTGATTTGAAGTATCTTCTGTCCAAGAAGGATACTAAACCTAGATTGATTAGATGGATCCTTTTGTTACAAGAATTTTCTCTAGAAATTAGAGACAAAAATGGTGCAGAAAATATAGTAGCGGACCACTTTTTTAGGCTTGTTTTTGATTCACCTGATGATTCCCCCCTCCCCCCTGAGAAGGATAGTTTTCCTGATGAACAACTTCTCCTTGTTTCCCGATTACTTTGGTATGCGAATATAGTGAATTATCTTTTTATTAGTCGAATGTCCCAACATTGGGTTAAACAATATCGTTCTAGGTTTTTAGCCGAGGTTAAGTATTTCTTTTGGGATGATCCTTATCTATTTAAGTATTGTCCATACCAGATTATTAGGAGATGCATACCTGAGAGTGACTATTCCAGTATTATTTCCTTTTGTCATGATCATGCTTGTGGGGGTCATTTTAGTACTAAGAAAACGCTGCTAAGATATTGCAGTGTGGATTCTAATGGCCTTTATTGTTTAACGACATCCACCATTATTGTGTTAGTTGTGAGCGTTGCCAGAAGTTAGGAACCATTTCCCATAGAAATATGATACCTTTGAACCCTATTCTAGTTATTGAGGTCTTTGACGTACGGGGCATTGATTTTATGGGTCCTTTTCCTAATTCTTTTGGTTATTTTTACATCCTTGTCGCTGTAGGCTATGTGTTTAAGTGGGTTGAGGCGGTTTCGTGTGGAACAAATGACCACAAGGTTGTGGTCCAGTTTTTGAATGATAACATATTTGCACGTTTTGGTACACCGCGGGATATAATTAGTGACGAAGGGTCACACTTTTGAAATCGACCATTTAGGTTTTTGATGAAGAAATATGGTATTACCCACCTAGTAGTTACCCCATACCACCTACAGACTATTGGTCAAGTAGAGGTTTCTAACAGGGAGATAAATCGTATTTTAGAGAAAACAGTTAATCCTAATCGAAAGACTGGTCATTGAGGATTACTAATGCCTTATGGGATTACCGTACTGCGTTTAAAACCCCCATTGGAATGTCACCTTATCGTCTAGTTTTTGTCAAGGCATGTCACCTTCCCGTCGAGATAGAGCAAAGAGCATATTGGGATGTAAAACAACTTAATTTTTCGCTTGACAGGGCAGGAGTTCACAGGAAGCTCCAGCTCAATGAGTTGGATGAGATTCGTAGAGATGCATACGATAGTGCTAAGGAGTATAAGAACAAAATGAAACTTGTACATTATAGAAATGTTTTTAAGAAAGTCATTTTCTCCAGGTCAAAAAGTTCTTCTGTATGATACTCGTTTGCATCTATTCCCCGGGAAGTTACGCTCTCGGTGGACGGGTCCTTTTATAGTTCACACTGTTTTTTCCTCATGGTGCTATTGAGATTGAGACGCTGGATGGTAGTAGTTCTTCAAAGGTTAACAGTAAGAGATTAAAACCCTTTTTAGAGCCTTTTCCTACAGGTGATGTTGAGGAGGTCCCTCTGGAGGACCCTGCTTACCTTGATTGACCATCAAGGATGTTATTGTACATTAGTAAGTTTTCATAGGTTTTTATTTTATTTTCTGTCTTTTTCTCCAAAGAAGGATTGTTAAGCTTCACCAAGGTACTATATTTCTGACTTACCACCTCTAGTTACCTATATTTTTGGTATTGCGCTTTAATTTGAAACATTGAGGATAATGTTAGGTTTAAGTTTGGGGGTAAGGGAGAATCTTTTAGTGAAATATAAAATTCCAAAGTCTAGAAACTTGTGAACAATTCAGGATGACACTAACCATTCTAGGTAGATGGAAACTTAGCTTTTTTTCTATAAGAATTGGTATGCCCAGCTAAATGGTCTATTCATAAAAGGATGCCTATCTCAAGTGTTAGAAATAACATGATAGTTGTCACCATATCTTGGAATCTATCTTGACCATATCACCTTCTGTTTTTATATTTGTAATTTTTGTGTTTCTCTAAGTGATTTGGTGGGGCACCAATATCGAATTTTTATCACCGCCAGGATGAAGTAGAGTGTTTGAGATCAAGCTCCATTATTGTATTATTTAGACCATTATTATATAAAAAAAGAATCGAGTATTGACACTTTGATAGCAATATTTGTGTGTTTTCCTTGTCTTCGTCGCTTAAGCAAGCGTGGAGCGCAGGATCCATAAGAACTATCATGTAAGATGCCGATAAGCTGCATGCGCTTGGATTCATTTGATCTAATCATGTTGTCGGTATATTTAAAAATAATAAATAACTATTTTATTTTCAATAAATCGCCCGTTGGGACCCTTGTATATACCACCTGAGTCGATATTAGTATAAGGAGTAAGACTAGTGGGAGCATATCTCAATCCATTCATCCTGGTACTGACCTTCAGACAGATATGGGAAACACCGTGCACCTTAGTCAACACGCGCAAACTTCATTTTGTCTATATCCATCTTCTAAATCTTTTCATGTGATTGTACTTTGATAGATTCTGAGTATTGTGGTTGAACTACTATCTAAGTGTAGTTTTGAATTCTTGTATGAATTTCAGTATGTTGAGTGCAAACTCGTGTACAATAATTGGACTCATATAGGGTAATGATTCTCATAACGGAAGAATTTAGTATGCCAACTAAATAACTTGTTTAGTGTTTACCATCAATCATTCACAGGTAGCTAGGGTTTGGAGTAAAGGTTTTGTGGGTATATCTCTTGTAAACCCTCACGAGACAAAACTCGTCCACTAGGGATACCTAGGGTTTTAAAGGTTTGTTGCACACACTAAGTGCAATCGCAATGCGTGCGAAAGTGAGTTAGGATTGATTAGAAATGAATTGCTCGAGGACTAGCAAATAATAAGTTTGGGGGTATTTGATAGACACGTTTTTGTATCTGATTTGTCTCAATTCTTTATATTGATAGTGCTCAATTATGTACTAATTGTGTTATTTTATGTAATTGTAGGTAATTTTGGAAAATAAACATGGTTGGAAAAATTGGAACGAAAAAAATGTAAAAGGCACCCGGAAAATTACTAAAGGCACCCCAAATAAATTGATAAAGGCACCAGCGTATTGGATAGGGGGACCCCCTTCATTTTCAAAATTCGAAAGCAAAAATTCTGGCGGGAGTATATCCTTCTCGCCTGTGAAGATTTCGAATATGATTTTTGGGTATTTCTGAATCAGTTAAGACAAAGATATTTGCTTACCTTATTAAGAGGGATGTGTACACTAATTCTACACGTAGAGATATTTGCTTATTCTGATTTTATTCTCCTCCATTCTGTTAGAACAAACAAGGAACCCGCGTTGAAGGAAAATTATTCTCCAGCTCTATATGGTAACATAATTACCGAGAACAATTGCAACCTAATTCCCGAGATCATTCTCTTTTAAAAGAGAATTTTTTGAGAATTAAAGGAAGAGATTTGGAGGTGTTATGAGTATATAAAGGAGTGTCGAGGGTCACATAAGGCATATAGATTTTAGGGAGAGCTTAGGTGTAACACCCGCAATTTTTCGCATTGGGGTATGGATGCTTTATCATGGCCGTGTCATGGCCTGGGTTGATGCTTTATCCTAAGCTTATAAAGCTTACCCAGATATGCATTGGGGTATGGATGCCTTGACCTTGAATTATAGTGTTAAGGCCCTATTACGCGTGATGCGTATTCAAGGAGGCATGATAGTGCAAAAAGGCACTATTATACCGAATCGAAGTTGCATAAGTTGGAGCATCATAGTGCTAAGGCACTATTATGCCGTGATGCATGACCTAATGCATCACCGAGCCGAAGTTGCGTAAGTGAGAGCATCATAGTGCTAAGGCACTATTATGCCATGATGCATGACCCAATGCATCACCGAGCCAATGTCGTTATTCAATAAATGCATCATAGTGCTAAGACACTATGATGCCGTGATGCATTATCGAGAATGCATCACCGAGCCAAGAATGCTCGGCTTTGGCAAGAAATCTTCATTTTCGTCCTTGCAGTCGATGGATGGTCCTTACCTTTCAAATATTTATTTGTGGAAATGCAAATAAAACATATATAGGAGGGAGCTTTGCTTGAATGTGCATGAGGGGTAATGCACATATAAATACGATGTAGCCTATACGAGGGAGCATACTTGATGCATAAGCATCAATATGCTGGTAGCTTAGCCGATGAAGCTTGAATTATGCGAAAGCATCTTTCGATCGTGCTACGTACTTTAGAATGCATATTTGTAAAATGAAGAGAGATAGTTATGCACAAGCTAGTGCATACCTTGCGAAAGCCCTCTGGCCTACACGGACTAGGCTTTGCTTGGCCTTTGGCCTTGCGATGAAGTTGGAGTCGAAGTTGGCTTTGCCTTAATAGGCTTAAGTTGCTTGTCCCTTTCAAATTGACCCTTTGATGAACTACGGTCATGCTTGGTCCCATCAAGGTACGGGTTGGGTACGTAGGTATCCGCAATGCAATGCATTAAGGTGCATCACCTTGTCGCTCATATCATCTAATTTGGGAGATGATTGCGACATTATGGTAACTCATATCATCTGGCTCGACAATGCTAAGCAGGAGATGATTGTTGCCACACTTGATGGGGTAGTTGCAATTCCATTTGATTGTGTGTTCATACTTCATTGGAACCGTCGCGGTATGAATGGCATGTGCCTGGATGTTGCACCCTTGGCAAGAACAAGATAAGTGCAGGCTCCAGCGCATGGTCGAAGCAGAATTGATAAAGTGAAAGCTTAGGCTTGAAATAACCTAGGTGTTGGTCCAAGGCATGAGTTAGGCCTGGACAATAATCGATATTATGTGATGATTTCCAAAGGCAGCCCCCCTTAGCTTGTATAACCTTCAACCCTTGTTATAATGAGGGTAAGTTGGAATGGTAGGCTAGTTAAAGGCATTCACCATGGGCTTTACTGGCCTTGCACGCTTTGTAGATCAAGGGTGAGTTGGAACGATATGGAGACTACGATATGAGTACCATGCTTGCAAAACATGTTTAAAAGGAAAAATATACCTGGAACGGTATAAACGTAGCTTGAACGATGTGGGAACTACGTTTCAAGTATAATGCTGAAAAGGCATGCTTGGAAATCAGAATTTTACCTGCACTTTCCAACGAGAAGTTAAGCTATAAGGTCCAGAGACTCTCTTTAAATTCACGCATTGGGGAGTTCTGGCTTGCCCAGCGTAGTGCGCTGGGGGGAGGAATTTTCTGGTCCGTGACAAATGGTATCAGAGCAAGTTCCGAGAAAAAACACTAGGGATTGTGAGTTTTGGATTCGTCAATGAGCATCTTGTATTATGACTACAAAATTTTCCTTCAAAGGAAATGAAAAAGTTGGAAGATTAGGCCAACTGTTGTGCGAAAATAGAATGGATAAATAAGGCCAAGTGCCTATACAAAAGAAATTGTAACTCACTAGTTACTCCGCTAAGATTTGGACGCGCTCGATTGTTCTGTAAGTTTGCCAGGAAACCCGTTTGGAACAGTGGCTGGTATCCGACTACCCTTGGCACGAGACTGATCATCCCCACCCGTCGCTGGAACGATGTGTGTTGTCAGGTTGGCTAGCACCCACTTACGAGTGGAAGATCGTCAGGGACGATGGCTTGCACCCGACTGCACTGGCATTAGAATTTGGTCCTCGCAGTACTACGCTAGAAACTATTTATAAATTCACAATGACTTTTTCCAACCCCGGTGAATTTTAGGGACTCTTAAGTGTATGGTATGGGACGTCCACTTAAGATCTCGTGTTGAGTAAATCCTTTTGCATTCTTGAGCATGTGGTATGGGATGCATGTTTATGGATCCAATTTGATTTTCTCTCGGTAGAGTTATCGAACCTTTGCTGACCCTCGAGCATGCAGAATGGGACGTATGTTCGAAAGGTATCAATCGGCATTTATGGAAATCATAGGCCCTATTAGGATTCTGGGATATGTGGAATGTGACGCATATTTCAGAAGGTTCTAATTTGTCCTCATTAACAAACATTGGACCCTTGCAAGATTTCTGTGCATCATGGAATTGGACATATGCATAGGAAACCCTAATCGATAAAGCTTGTCCACAATAGTTTTTGAGTTAAATTTCGGGGACGAAATTCTTTGAAGGTGGTAAGAATGTAACACCCGCAATTTTCGCATGGCGCTTACTCATGGACGCGTCATGGCCTGGGTTGAAGCTTTATCCTAAGCTTATAAAGCTTACCCAGATATGCATTGGGGTCTGGATGCCTTGACCTTGAATTATAGTGTTAAGGCCCTATTACGCGTGATACGTATTCGAGGAGGCATGATAGTGCAAAGGCACTATTATACCGAGACGAAGTTGTATAAGTTGGAGCATCATAGTGCTAAGGCACTATTATGCCGTGATGCATGACCTAATGCATCACCGAGCCGAAGTTGCGTAAGTGAGAGCATCATAGTGCTAAGGCACTATTATGCCATGATGCATGACCCAATGCATCACCGAGCCAATGTCGTTATTCAATAAATGCATCATAGTGCTAAGACACTATGATGCCGTGATGCATTATCGAGAATGCATCACCGAGCAAAGAATGCTCGGCTTTGGCAAGAAATCTTCATTTTCGGCCTTGCAGTCGATGAATGGCCCTTACCTTTCAAATATTTATTTGTGGAAATGCAAATAAACATATATAGGGAGGGAGCTTTGCTTGAATGTGCATGAGGGGTAATGCACATATAAATGCGATGTAGCCTATACGAGGGAGCATACTTGATGCATAAGCATCAATATGTTGGTAGCTTAGCCGATGAAGCTTGAATTATGCGAAAACATCTTTCGATCGTGCTACGTACTTGAGAATGTATACTTGCAAAATGAAGAGCGATAGTTATGCACAAGCTAGTGCATACCTTGTGAAAGACCTCTGGCTACACGAACTACGCTTTGCTTGGCCTTTTTCCTTGCGATGAAGTTGGAATCGAAGTTGGCTTTGCCTTAATAAGCTTAAGTTTCTCGTCCATTTCCCCTTTGATGAACTACGGTCATGCTTGATCCCATCAAGGTACGGGTTGGGTACGTAGGCATCTGCAATGCAATGCATTGAGGTGCAGCACCTTGTCACTCATATCATCTAATTTGGGAGATGATTGCGACATTATGGTAACTCATATCATCTGGATTGATAATGCTAAGCAAGAGATGATTGTTGCCACACTTGATGAGGTAGTTGCAATTCCATTTGATGGTGTGTTCATACTTCTTTGGAATTGTCGCGGCATGAATGACATGTGCCTGGATGTTGCACCCTTGGCAAGAACAAGATAAGTGCAGGCTCCAGCGCATGGTAGAAGCAGAATTGATAAAGCGAAATCTTAGGCTTGAAATAACCTAGGTATTGGTCCAAGGCATGAGTTAGGCCTGGACAATGATCGAAATTATGTGATGCTCGCCAAAGGCATCCCCCATAGCTTGTATAGCCTTCAACCCTTTGTGTAATGAGGGTAAGTTGGAATGGTAGGCTAGTTAAAGGCATTCACCATGGGCTTTAATGGCCTTGCACCCTTTTCAGGTCAAGGGTGAGGTTGAACGATATGGATACTACGGTATGAGTACCATGCTTTGAACGATGTGGGAACTACGTTTCAAGTATAATGATGACAAGGCATGCATGGAAAGCAAAAATTACCTGCACTTTCCAGCGAGAAGTTAAGCTATAAGGTCCGGAGACTCTCTTTAAATTCACGCATCGGGTAGTTCTAACCTGCCTAGCGCAGCGCGCTGGGGGCGGAATTTTCTGGTCTGTGACATTAGGAGACGAATAGAAGGCAGAGAAATCAACTCAGAATTTTTTTTTGCTGCTGCTGCATGAAGAACGGAGAATAGGCAATATTTTCTTCAACCTCTCAGCCACGGTTTCTTCATCCATTTGCAACAGATATCTTCACATCTGCAACATTTATCTTCATCTACAACGATTTTTTCAACCCATCTACAACGTTTATCTTCAGCCTTCTCTGTAACAGTGAGTATGTAACGCCTATAAACGTTGCAAACTCACTGTGTTTTTATTTTTCTCCTTTCATCATTTGTAAACACTTTGAGCCATGAACCATAATTTTGAGCAAGTGATTAATATGAGGAGCTAAACCCCATTTTTGAGGCAACGGAGGAAGCTAGTTTTCCAAAAATTATGTGGTAATATTTAATTTATTAATTTATGCAATTCTTTTATGATTATTTTCCTTGGTTAAAAATTGATTTAATTATTTTTATTTAACAATTGTGATTTTGTTTGATGGTACATGCTTGGCCTAGGTTTTTGATGTTCCATGCTTTTGTTATACAATTATTATTTTAAAAAAAATCTACTTGTTGCAATATTTTAGAATCAAATTAAATGTAAGAAGTGCATAACTATAATTATTAAATTAAATCACCTTAAAAATTGGAAAATAGTGGAATCTTAGCCTCAGTTTTCTCTCAATCTTGTTATCAATTTTATTTAGGTTTGCTATTTTTAGTCTTAGAAACTAGGTTTAAATCCAAATCTTCACAAGTCTTGAATGAACTTCTCTTACCATTATAACAAAAACCATCACGACATCCGACATTGAGTTCAACCGGTGTTTTCGTTACAAAACTAGACAGTTTAGCATGGTCCTCTTGATGAATATGTTCAAAGGCACCAAGGATAAAGAAGAAATGAATCCAGAGTTTAGCAACGACGAAGTGAATGCTGCAGTCACTGCATATCTACTCTGTGTTTTTGGATGTGTCATTTTCCCCAATTGTAGTGGAAACCGGGTCGACGCCAACCTTCTACAACTATTGCATCCTCTCAATAAAGTTCGTGATTACTCGTGGGGCACCACATGTCATGCTTTCTTGATGGAAGAGTTAAGAAAGGCATCGAGGGAATCAACTAGCCAAATTACCAGGAATGTGAGTCTACTAATTTTGGTAACTCTATTGATGCTTTGATTTTTTTTTTTCTTTTAAGAATCAATTTTCTCATACTTGGTTTGATATGTACACTAGACATGGATCTATGACCACTTCCTGTTCCTCGATTCGGCCAAAGAGAATCCGATATGGGAGAAAGGAGCACCAGAGGAACAAAATACATCTTCGACAACAACCTTTCAAGTTCTAAGGAGCAACAATTGATTTCTTTGAGGAGGAAATTAGACTTGATGACGTCCAAAGATGTATGCTTTGATCCATACAAGGAAGACCGAGCTAGTGGACATATAGAGGGAAGGTCTGATTTTTCGTTCTACTATGGACCCTTGTGGCATCCCATAGGATATGTTATGTACAATGCTCTAGGGTGATGCGTCAACTCGGTTATGTACAAGAAGAACCTTGGAGTCACATGTATGGCAAGTTCAAATTGGACGTGGATAATTATGTATGTGGTAAGGACTCTATCATAGTAGTTTACTCTGGTAACCCATCCGTTGAAGATTGAAATAACAGGATGCAATATTTGATCAACGATAGGAGATCTGTCAACCGAGGTGATGAAGTAGATCCAGGCTATATGGAATGGTACCGGGAGCATTGTCATCTTCATGTGATCCGTGAAGATAAAAGAAAGAACACCAAGGTTTCCAATTATACTTGTATCATCAAAGACAAATCTTCTGGTTATGAAAAGTTGGTACGTAATGTTATTTCCTTTTGATTTTAATATTACGGCTCAATATTTTAGATAATAATCGTTTGATTGTTATTGCATAAAAACAGAAAAATAGTTTTGCGTTTTTCTCCAAGAAGATTGCTGGGTGTATAAAGGAGGGAGTGCCTTTATCAATTGAGAAGATGAAATAACATAAAGACCTAATAGATAACATTGATAGTGAATCTTATGCAAGTAAGTTTGGAGAGAAAGCTTCGAATAAGCCTAAGAGGCCAGCAACAAAGCCGAGTAAAATATTTTGTGGTTTATCGAGTGTTGATGGCGAAGCCAATGTCCCTGATGCGGAAAGATATGTCCCTGGTGCTCGTCGTCCTCGTACTAAAACCAAAAAATCTAGAAATTATATTGTGGTTGTCTTGTTAGAGAATATCATTTTCAATTGATTTACAAGAAACTTGTTTAATATTCTAACATTATGTTTACTTTATGGATGATGAATGGATTACTTTATGGAGGGTGAATGGATTTTAGGTTCTTTTTGTGAATCATCGATTGATTTTCAAGAGAGTCATTTTTAATAAGTAACTTTATTGAAATTTTATATTATAATCGGTAGATAAGTGGTTTGCAGAACCTACCGATTAAGCTTGTTGATCCACAATCGAATGATAATTATCTACCGATTACACCTGTTGATCTAAAATCGGTTGATAATTATCTACCGATTACACCTGCTGATGGAACTGCTTGGTTTCTGTACACATTTTACATTATAATCGGTAGTAAATAAAGTTTCATATACTACCGGTTATGGAGTATGCAAATGTTGAAAATTTGATAATTTTTTCAATTTTGAATTTAGGGCAACATATACAATCGGTAGTAAAAAAAATTTCTTAGACTACCGACTATGGAATATGAATATTTTTGAAATTTGATAATATTTTCAATTTTGAATTTCGGGGAACATATACAATCGGTAGTAAAAAAAAATCTTAGACTACCGATTATGGAGTATGAATATTTTTGAAATTTGATAATTTTTTCAAATTTGAATTTGGGGCAACATCTACAATCGTTAGTGAAAATTTTTTCTTAGACTAGCGATTATGGAGTGAATATTTTCGAAATTTGATAATATTTTCAGTTTTGAATTTGAGGCAACATATACAATCGGTAGTAAGAAAAATTCTTAGAATACCGATTATACCTGTTGAGTACAATCGAGTGTTAATTATGTACCAATTAAGATGATGGAACTGATTGGTTTCTGGACGCATTTTTCATTACAATCGGTAGTAAATTCATCTTCTTAGACTGCCGATTATGGATTATGAAAAAAATTTAATTTCGAATTTGGGGCAACATCTATAATCGGTAGTAAATAAAGTTTCATAGACTACCGATTCTATAAGTTGGAAGGTAATGGTGATCCCGATACTTCCGATTGTTTATATTCGTATGAACTTAGTGTACATATTTTCTGTACACTCTCGTTACACCAGGCCTCAACAACTGTTTTTTTTTTTAAAGAGCCGTTGGGACTCTAATTTATGTAAGGAGGGTGACCTCTTCTCATTTATGCACCTCCAATACATTTTAAATCTCCAACATCGAAGTAATCATCTTCAAGATTAATGGATCAACTGTTCACGGTAGAAGAAGATTTATCGCTATGTAGGCGCTATGTGCAGTTCTATCCGAGGCAAGGAGAAGAACGTAGGCAAAATGGTGTAATGAGTATGAGTTATTTGGATAACATTCACGAACATTTTTGCATTGACACTGGTAACCCCAATAACCGTAATAGAGCTGATCTTTTTTATCGATTTAATTGCATAAGCAGAGAAGTTGATCCATTTTTAACTTATCTTGTCAATCGATATTGTTTGAGGGGTGAAACTAATGATGAAGTTATAACGAGATCTCTCGAGGAATGGAAACGATGGAAACGATCAAATTACTGTTACGAAGCTCATTTCAATATCCTTAAGGTGATGGACAGATTCAACCCGTTTAAGGTTCGTCCACGCCGCTTAAGGTGAAGGGCATTCTCCAAGACAGAATATGAATCATAGAATAATTACTATGGATACATAATCGGTAGTTAGAATATACTATTATCTACCGATTATAGTCTTTGTAGTAACTTTTTGAAAATATTATGACGGTACAAGGGGTTTTAGTGAATAACTAGATACATATGTAATATTCTAAAAAAAATAATATTGTGTATTTCAATTTTAATGAAAATAAAAATGAAAATAAAAATAAAAATTAATGTAGTAATAGTGTAAGAAACCATTTATAGTCTTTTCCTAATACAAAACCTAATTAGCCTCTTTCTCTTCTCACTTCCTTTTCTACCTCTTTATTCTTCTTCTTCTTTACCGATTCTTCTATTCCCTTTCCTTTTCCATTTCTTCTCCTCTACCGATTCTTCTACTCCATTTTCTTCTCCATTTTTTCTCATTCTCCATCAAAAATGGCTCCAAATTTTTTTGCTACATAATCAAAGAAGGTAAAGGAAAGATGGTGATTGAAGATTCCAAAATCATTCAACTCGATTTGTCAACTGATTCCGACGATATAGCTCTCCAACAATTTCAAAAAGCCCAGAAAAGGTAGTTACATCAAACTTTTATGTTTTTAGTGATTACTTTGAAGAAATCATGATAAGATTTTTTTATGGTTTTCTGAAACGACGCATAATCGGTAGAAATCTGGTAGACTTTATCTACTGATTATGCCTCGAGTTCATCATTCCTGAAGAACATCATGAATAATCAGTAGATCGACTTTAGTTTTATCTACCGTTTAGGACTTGTAATTTATTTCTGGATATTTATTTAAAATAATCGGTATATATAAAATAGACTTAGTTACCGATTTTATATTATGTTTTAGATAAACCAGTTTTAGGAATACACTCTAATCAGTAGATAATAAACGATTATTATCTACCGATTATGATAACATTCAACACATTGTGTTGTGTACAAAATATAATTTTAATTGGTAGTTATTTTGTGTAGCCATACTACCGATTGTAAATAATTAGACGTATATTGAGAACACGACCTACCGATTGTATGTAATCGGTTGATATTGTGTAATTTTATCTATCGATTAGGTGCTTGAAAAATAATTGTTTATCCTGTTTGATGTGCTTTTGTTTATTTTATAATAGGTACTTTGTAGTTAGTTAATAACCCATGTTTGGTTATGTTCATTAAGGTATGTTCTTAAAATTTTGATTAAGGGTCTTGTCTCTGAATTATTTCTTTGATTAAGGTTATGGGGAAAGTATCAAGAAGTGGAAAGGCGAAGGCAATGGAAAAGGAAAAGAAAATGGTTGAAATAGATTAAGATGAAGTTTTTTCTCCGGCTGAAAAGGATGAAAGTCTTTTTCGTCCTCTTTTCAATTTACCAAAAGGAGTTAGTAATGTACAAATATATGAAATGATGTTGGATGATCCGGATTTTTCACGAATGATAAACGATCCTGATTCTTGGTGGAACAGTGCTGACAATCCCCTCAACTACGTTGAAGTTCCATCTTTGGATAAAGGATCAAAGGCAAAAATGATTCGAATGATAGAGGTTGATCCGGATTTTGATCCTCGACTCTTTTTCTGGGGAAAAGACTTTTCAGGCGCAAACCCATACTACAACGAAGCTGGTGAGTACATAGGTCCAATTGAGGAAGATGACGTTGTTGATGAGCCTAAGAAGAAGGAGAAGAATAAGAAGCAAGTAAAATTTGTTGATACTAGGACCAAGCCGAGACTAACAAGGAGTGGAAGAATTTCATGAGATCAATGAGATTGATCACTTTGAATATCTATGTTCTGTTTTCTTTCGTTTTTTTCGGATGTTTTAAGTTATTTTGAACAAGTTCTCTGAACAATATGTAGTAAGCGATGAACATGGTATGTTATTTTGTTGTTTGTTTTTATTTTATGTTGAAAAAGTATTATGAAGTTAGATGTTAAGTGACTTTTCGGTTAGATAATATAAACCCTTGGATATCGATTAAATCTCCAACAATACAACTCAATAGTAATCGAAAGTTAATGTAAAACTATGACTACCGATTATCTTAAAAAATACAAATCAACACTAATCGTAGCTAATGTAAACCCACGACTACCGATTATCTCAACAAAAATATAAATAAATACTAATCGGAAGATAATGTAAACACTTGACTACCGATTATAGCCACAAAATATTGCATTAATATTTGTCTATACCCAATGTTCAAAATATATGTTCAAAATTACATGATCAACTAAACTACTCACCATCCTCAGTCAAATCAATTGGGTCCTTGACAAAGTTTGTTAAACGATCCCAACGCTCCATGTTGGACTCGTATTGCTTCAACCTTTCCTTGCAATGGTTAGTTGGGAAGTAATCCGACCACCTACTCAATGTAGGTAATGGACAATCTTCCGTTAACCTTAAACCGATAAAATGATTTCTATTAACCCATGCCATAATGATTCCTCTATCCTTGACCGACTCATCACAAACCGTCCTTGTATGTGTAAATGTAACATTCACTCCTAAGGAAGCAGGACAGAAATAATATACCACGCAGTTCAATATATCCGCTAAAAGATACCCATATTTCGGTATTACCATCCAATACTTGGATCCGATTGTCTTTAATCCCTTTCGGCATTTTTACATGAGTATATAACTATTTGAACTCTTGTTCTCTAACATGTCTATCTCCTTCTCTCATCATTTCAATATAAAATTCCTTATCCTCCAATAGTTGGGAGACCATCTTATTTCTTAAATATTGCCATTGGGTGATATTCTCGATAACCGCCTCACTAAAGTCTCCTATCTGTTTCGAAGCAACGTGAAAACCACAGTTGACATCCCTATCGACATCTTCGGTGGACAAAACAAATGGTATAATGAGTAGAGGGAGTTGATCCAAATACTCATCGTATATTGTATCCGTACCTTCGATTTGGTTTCCCATGTATAGGTTGGGTTTGACTTACTTGAGAAGGAATCATAGAGATCTTAGGTTTGATTTGTCGTGAGCTTGGTCCACCTCGATCCTTCCTTGGACGACTCCTTTTCCTTAGAGACGGAACATCTTGATACTCATCTTTAGTATGTTCATTCCTAGAAAGCTCTCGTTGACTAGATAATAATTCCTTCAACTCTTTTCTTTAAATTGACCTAGGCTTTTCAGTATTTGGCCTACCCATCGCCTTTCCTTTCATTGGTTCTTCAACAAACTTTAGACACGGGTGAAGGGCTTCCTTTAAATGATGCATCAATATTTGCTTTTGTATCCCATTTGACGGTAACACTTGAGTATTCGTGCAAACATTTTCATCTCCACGAACGATGCACCATCAACCACCGGGGTGTTTGGAGTGAAATATAATTGCTTCCAAAAGGGATGCATATCATTAATTTCAATCACTTCAAAATATCTACCAAGCATGTGACGACAAGGGAGTCCAATACCTATCATCGTCTTGCAATTGCAACTCGTAGTCTCATCATCATGATCTCTATACAACTCCAATTGTTGTATCATGTAATTTATTGCCCACCAAGAAACTTTGTAAACTATACCCCGTAGAAGATTTTTATGTTTTAAACGTTCCAACGGGAATCTATGACGACTTTTTTCCATTGAACCGTAAATCTTAGTGAGGTCACGATTGGTGAACTCATGGATTGCTTCTTTGACCGACACAACCCCATTTTGACTACCGACTAGTATTTTCTTTAATCGTCCATGGGACCCCTCTGCAATGCTTGTTGCCTCATTCTTGAAGTTATGATATTCATATGTCCATGCAAACACAATCTTATCCTTATGCGGTCCCAACCATTGTGTTTTGCAATACTTAACTGGTTTGAGATAGTTTTTGCCCCATTCATCCTCAAAGTTCTTCAAGTTGTATTCATAAACTTCCTCCGTTATTGACCGAACTAGCTTATCCCATGCTTTTAGAAATAAAGACTATTTTATTCCATCCTCGACCCATTTTTCATCAGCTAACCTTTTCTTCTCTTCTCGTTCTCCCAAGGTTAGTTTACTAATACGTTAATCCTCTTTCTTCAACCTCTTGGTACCTTTGTTTCTTTTTTTATCTTGGATATGATGTCTGCAATTGGATTTGATGTTGCATTGAATATGCCACGTACAAAGAAAATTTTGGGCTTCCGAAAACACTACCCATCAAGGCTTGATCGTTATCCGTTACAATAACCCTTCGAAAATGCTCGCCATTATAAATCGACCTTAATGTTTACAGCATCCAAATGAAACTCTCATCGTTCTCAGAATCCATTAAACCCCACGCCACCGTAAATGTGCATTTGTCCGAAGTGTGGCAAACAATGTTCAACAACGGTATGTTGTACCTATTTTTCTTGTAAGTAGCATCTATCAACAAAATTTGGTCAAAGCATTGAGCCAATTGGTCATCTTCGGATGTGCCAAGAAAATACGAATCACTTTACCTTCCCTTTCTTCTTTTCTCAACGTGTAATTGTGTTTCTCGTGTAACCACTCTGATTGTTGCATAACCATTCGACCATCCTATTCCGTCCTTTTGATCGTTGCTAGCGCCGACTTAATTGTAGACAACGAAGACAAGTTGTTGGGGTTGTCCGCCTTTATCTTAGATATGATTGCACTCGCTTTCATTACGTTCCTCATAGACTTTATTGTCTCCATTTCCTTTGGTTTTAACTTGACAACCATTACGTGCCCAACAATACTTTCCGGATCTTCGTGGTTGTGACGACCATTAGCAACTCTAAACATTTTCCATACTTTACTTTCCTTACCGTCGGGCTTACTGAAGATAATCTTAAATGGGCATCCAATCTTCTTTGAATTACCTCAGTATTTCCTCTCCATCTTCTTTACGTATTTACAATCCTTTCCCACGTGACTCTTTCGCTCGCCACCTCTCTCACAAATCATTTCAACTCGATCAAACCTCATGCAATTGTTCTGAACTACAACGCACATCTTCTCTTTTTCCTTGTCAATAAGCCATTCCTTTGCGCCTTACTTCCAAATATCTTAATACGCATATAACAAAAAAAATACCATAAGCCTAACCTTGTAACATACATTCTTAGAACAATAAAAAGTGGGTAGGTAGCATACCAAATCATTTGCATAGTGTAGGGAAGTATCACGACCCTCATATGAAACATGATTAACCGATTCAATAATCTACATAAAATAGCAGTGAGTTAAACAACAACAATCGGTAGATAATTATGTTCTCGTACTACCGATTAACGACAATCGTTAGTTAATTATTTTCTCGTACTACCGATTAACAACAATCGGTAGTTAATTATGTTTTTGTACTACCGATTATAGTAAGAAAAGCTCTGTACACAAAAACAAGTATAATCAGAGGATTAATTTGTTAAAAAACAACCGATTACAATGGAATCGGTAGATAAATTTAATTTTTAAACTACCAATTACAAAGTGCAATTTTTTTACGTTAAATTCAATTCTGTCTACAATCACATTTGGGTAGATATGTGATTTTACAAATTACTGATTCTAAATCGATAGATAAAAAATTTCACCCACTACCGATTGTGAAAGATGAAGAGTTAGAAATTGTATAAGTTTAGAGAAATTTATTTTTTGGGCGCCAACTATAATCGGTAGATAGTAATTATTCCTAAACTACCGATTATGAAATCAAAATTCGAACAAAATTTAATTTGGGGAATTTTTTTAATCGGTAGTAATCATTCTTCACGAGACTACCGATTATACCATAATTTTGGCACACACGTGTATAATCGGTAGATATGGTACTCCATTATCTACCTATTCTGGGACGTCCATGGCATTAAATGCATGCAAAAATGAATTTTTTTTGTTAACGATCACATACAAACGCATACAAAGTGGGTATTTGAGCTTCTTAACACAATATCTGATTTTTTGATGTATTATTATCTTTATTTTGATGTGATTCATCCTTTTCTCTCGCTAAATCGTCTAGATTTTCTTCCACACCAAAAGTTTCATCATCCAACAAATATCCCAAATCGTCATCTCTAAACGTTATTTAACCTTCAATAATATGTTCTTCATGATGTTTCCCAAACTTCTTCTTCTTCTTCTCTAACACACTCTCTATTTCTTTTCTAAAACTAAAACTCAAATAATTTTCTAACACTAACTATAACCAAAATTAACAAACTAATTAATCAACATTAAAACTAATTAAACAAGGGCAGATTAGCCATTAAAGAAAATATATGGATAAGGGGTGTGCTAATTATTACTTCTTAGTGTCCTTATTTTGTTTTATTAGTCACCCCAAAATTTTTTTGGGTCGCTCTAAAAAACGCAAGTTTTTTTTTATTAGTCTTATGTTTTTATTTTTATTTGTCTTAAAATAGTTGTCAACTTCTGTATGTAATCATTTTTTTCATTGAACTATCAAATATATTTTTAAATTTTTATAATTATAAAATCAAATAATATATAAAAAAATCTAAAAATTAAATAATATCTATAGAAATAAAAAAAAATCTATTTATTATCTTTCATGTTTATCTTCATTCCCTTTTTACTTTAACTATAGTAATAACTTAGCATTTTATATAAGTAATTTTATAAGTTCCTAACTTCCTACTATTTTTTAAAAAAATTGAATTTTTTAAACCGGAGTAATAATTTAAGACGGAGGGAATATAACATGACCATCCATAAGATCATCCAGGCCTATAATTGCTAGCTTATTAAGCCGCCCAACACAACCATCATTGGACTAAACAAAGATAATACATTTCCACCTAAAACTCATCTCTAATCCTCAAAGTATTATCTTACAAACTTTATTTAAATTTAGAAACAAAATGATGATGTGGATTTAAGACCCAAGGTCGTGGTGAATGTATAATCTAGATTTTCTCTTTCCTTCCTACTTAGCAATGTCACATTTACCAATAACCTTGACCCTAACATTGGAGATGAAATTTTGATGGAAAATACCTTATCATAGGTGACATGCTTTTTTAAGACCTTGACTCCTAGCATTGAAAATGCTTTAATAGAGTGAAAAACCAAGATTTTTCATGTATGATTAAAACCAAAAACAAAAAACTGTCTTTCCTACTCTTGATTGTCATACTACAAAACTTATGAACCTCTTGACTGAATAATTAGCATTTCCAAAGTTTATTTTTTAAAGGTACTTCTGCTTCTGATATTCAACTATCCTCCAAGTCTTAATTAATATTTAAACAAGTGGATACCAAAGTTTGGTGTTGTACAAAACCCATATATCAAGCAACAAATAATATGAATAATAACAGGTAGTTAATGTTTCTGTAATCTTGGAACTTAGATACGGAGGATTTTTATGGATGGTATACCAATGGTTGCATAAAAGGAAGAAAAAATAATTAAGACTTTAAATCTTTGAATGTTATTTCCTAGGTTATTTATACTTTGGTATATAAATTTGACCAAAACTTTAATTTGGTAACCAACTATTCAGAAATTAGTTAAGAGGACCTTTTAAACCACTCTTTTTAGTTACATCGTTCCCTTAAATCTCTCCATAAGATTTAGCTTAAAATCAAAAGTAGGATTTTATCTTATACTTTGACTAGTCAAACGTATACACGAGTATCCTGACATCTTGACTCAGGTATCTTTTTCGTAAAAATAAAATAATAAAAAATAAAATAAAATTGCATATTAAAATTAACACTCTTTTTTATCCTTTTCTACTTCTACATTATAATTTATATGCATTTGTTGTATTATAATTTGTCAAAATATGACCAATTACATTCAATAAACACATTTTATTTATAAATAAATAAATAAATAAAACAAAATAACCGTGTAATAAAGATATATTATATTCTGAAGATTTATTTTATTCTAACAATTTTTCTTCTAAACATTTAAGTAATCTTACTAAATTTATAATGGTTTGATCAACCTTATAATATATATTTCATTAGATTTTATAAATTAAAAGTGTATAGACAAGTTATCAGATTCGTTATATTGATTTTTTTTAGACGAGACACTATGTTTCGTTAAAGTTTTGTTTCCTTCTAGCATTCCCTAATTTAGAGGAGAGAAACGAAAAAGGACCTTTTAAACCATGCTTTTCGGATATATCATTCCTTCGAATTACTCCATAAGACTTAGCATACAATCACAAATATGATTTGATCTTGTACTTTGATTAGTCAAATATATATATAAGAGTATCTTGACATTTTAATTCACATATTTTTTTTTGTAAAAACAAAGTAATAAAAAATAAAAGAAAATTGCATATCAAAATATATATTTTTTTTTCTTTTTTCTTTTTCTATTTTAAATATAACAACTCATTCTATCACTAGTATTTGACCAATCATATTCAACTAAAAACATCAAAATTTATATAAAAAATAAGAAAACCAAAAAAATAAAAAGGGAACTACTTTTATATCATAATTTGTATGCGTTTCTAATTTTTCAAAATTTTACCAACCACATTTAGTAATCACATCTCATCTACAAAAAAAATAAAATAAAATAATATTATTGTATTATGAAGATTTAGTGTATTCTGAAGATTTATTTTATTCTAATAATTTTCCTATTAAACATTTAAGTAATTTTATTAAATTTGTAACAATTAGATTAATCGTGTGTGCCTCCCCTTTTTTTTTTTTTAATTGTGTCAGTTGACTTAGAGAGGAAAATAGAATTTCGATAAACTTCCGTAGACAAAGTTAAATTGGTGTGCATACAAGTGTTAAGGGTGTCAATTCTCTATAATCATCGATGATATCGTCCTTTATAGTAATTAAATAAGATGAATCAAAGATAACATTCCAAAAAAATAGTTAACGTTTCCATATCTAACTGAAAGTATTTTCAACGAGGAAATTCACGAGGTTCTGCGTGAAAGCTTTAGCATAAACAATAAATTTGAATGTTTTGAGTTATGGTAGTTGACAGGGACCTGTTAGTTATAATTATCTAAGGAGGAAGGTGAGGTTTATACGCGGGAAAAAATCTTAAGGTAGAAAAATCTTAAATACTTATGCTAAGTATAGTAAAAGAATCAATCTCAAATATTAATATCTTCCTAAGTTAGCTTTGATGAAAACCATAACTTTCTTATGTTCTTACTAACTTTCCTAACTTACACACTTGACATAATCAAGATCTAAACAAGATGTCATCATGATGAAATCAAGATGAATTTATTTTTAGGTGGAAGTGGAATCATGTTCTAATACTTTCTAAATTAGCCAAGAATGACAGAACATCTAGCCTTGAGTGGCAATAGAATGAATTTGAAGAATGATGTAATTAAGTAAGTCAAAAGCATATATTCATGTCATTAGAACTTTCAACATAACTTGCATAATCTTTGAAATATGTCCAAAGAATATAATACATACCAGTCATATTTCAAACAAGATATTCATTTTCAAGATTTTTTTCGTAGGTGGATATCTCAATTCGAAATTGCTTAGAACTTGCTTTCAAAAAAAAAAATTCAAACTTGCTTCCGGACTTGCTTTCGATTTTTTTTTTCGAACTTGCTTTCAAATATCAGCAAACTCAAAAGTTTAACAGTAAGGAGTAACCAGTATATCCTTGAGTGTTATGCCACATTTTTCAAAAGTACAACAAGCTATAACTCAAGACTTTTACTCAATGAGTTATAAAACACAATTACATATATCATTCCTTCGACAATTTGATCAACTTTAATGATCAAGTCTCTCATACTAATGTCATGATCACAAACTTTGATTTTCTTATTTCTTAGATAAACTGTGAGAAAGATAGAAATAGAATAATCATTCATCAATTACTAACCTTTGTTTGAAGGATGATGTCTTCGTTTGTTCTTCAGTTATGTATTTTCAAATCTTCAAGAATAACTAAAGTATTTCGTCTCTACATTTATAAATCCTAACTATGTAACGTATACAGAGTTGACTTTGGAAAGTAATTCAAGCGGTGAGTTTTGGCATTTAAACTTGACAACCATACTTGACATACCAATGCCTGTGGGGGTGAATCTAGTAATGCTCAAATACATACTATACGGAACACTTTGGAAGCTCATGGGATTTGATTTACTAAATGAAAGTCTTTGAATAAAGTTACGACCTAAGTGTATCTTGTTAAGAATCTCTGCAAAATGATCGATCATAAGAGCCTTGAGGGATAACATCATAAAATTATCTGGTAATCATATTAATTTTGTGAAAATCTATAAAAATACCACTAAGTTGTGTGAAAGCCTGCAAGCATTATTCCAGGTTGGGCAAATCAGGCATTTGTATGCTTGAAGATTCCTTGTTAGGTGACTGAGACACTTGTATGGAAATGGTGTTTTAGGTCTTCTCGATGAAACAAGGGAGCAATGCCTAGGTACCACTATACGAAATCATGGAATTTCTAACAGCCGTTTTGCTAACGGTTAACTTTTTTGGAACGTCGTATCATCGTTACAAAGATTTTAATGGTGAGAAATCATTGCTTTAATTGGTATCTGTTACTGAATTTCGGGAGGGTTGTGGTCAATTACCTTCGTATACTCAACTTAAAATGAAAAGTTACTTTGTTACCATCTATTATTACTATATGCTCCCCAATTCTACTCACACTCAAGATGAACCCCAGCATCCCAACATTTCCCTTTCTTTTCTCCAACATTTTTTCACATTATAACTCTTCATTTTAATTACCAAAAGTCAGAAAACAAAATAGTTTTTTATTTAATATGTCTCAAAATTAGAATATGAATAAGTTGAGAGGTAGATAAAACAAGTTAATGTGTTGACAGAAAAACAGTTGAGACATTACTACAACCTATCTTCCCTTCTATTTATTTCACATTTAATCGACTTCATGGTTTATCCCTGCCGCCGCCATCCATTTCACCGGAAAATTCATCAGATCTAGATTCACCTGCAGAAAACTTCATCATCAACAATGAATCAACCGATTTTTCTTTGAAACATCGATTTCACTAAAGATTTAAGTTTAATAGATTTATTATAGAAGGATTGACTTTAATTGAATTTGTTGAATCCATCGATTATCCAGGATTATCTTCAGCTAAGGCATTTCATTTGTTTTTCTCTTAATCGATAGTTTTTAACATCTGGGGGGTTATTTATTTTAGAAATTGGGGATTGTAGATGTTTTTTTGAATCGTATCTACTGCAGTCTGTGACATTTTTAGGCTTATTTGATGAACTTAGATTACTAAGACATAATATATTATTTATTTGTATAACTCGGATGTCATATTTTGTGAATAAAGCTTGGATGCATGAAACAAACATATATGGCACAATATATATACAATGGGTTTAGGGATTTCATTGATTACGCAATGGTAAATGGTTATTCTAAATAATCGTGTGATTGCCCATGTAGGAAGTGTAAAAATAAAAAAAGTTCTGAACTCTCAATGGTTAGGACCCATCTGTAAGAGAATGGTATGGACAAGACATACACCACACCTGGCACTTACATGGTGAGAAAGCGGATGGTGCTTCAACAAGTCATTCTAAGTGGAAGGCCGTAGTCGAAGAAAGGCCTGATAAGAAGTTTGAATTTGAATGATTTTATTGACTCTTTCTTTGGTATTTATCAAGACCATAATGGAACAAAAATTGGAGAATGTCCCTTTGTAGAAGATCCAGATGTCGCGAGGCGTTATAATAAGTACAAATCGTTAGCAACAAAAAAATTATACCCTGCATGTGAAAAGAATCTCACCACCCTCTCTGTTATTGTAGAACTGCATAATCTGAAGAAAACTTATAAAATTTCGGGTAACTGTGTGAACGGTTTGTTGGATTTGTTAAGAGAGTGGCTTTCGTAACCTAATAATTTTCCTAAAAACTATGATTCTATGAGGTCAATGCTTAAGGATCTAGGGATGAAAGCGAAGGCTATTCATGCTTGTGAGAATGATTGCATTCTTTATTACAAGGAGAATGCAAATTTAAAAGAGTGTCTGGTATGTAAAACTCCGAGATTTAAAATTAAAGCTACTAAAGATGGTCCTTTGGTGTCAAATGAACCTTACAAAGTGCTGAGATATTTTCTTATAGAAGAAAAACTAAAGAAAATTTATTTTCTACCTTGGATATCAGAAGTAATGTTGTGTCACGATAAAGTAGAAGTTTCATATGAATATATGCGTCAACCAATCTATTCAAATTAGTGGGCGACAATGAAAAGGAATTTCTCATTGTTTTCCAGGGAAGGCAGAAATGTTTGGCTTGGAATATATGATGGGTTTAATCCTCATGGTCAACATACTTTGAGTTGGAGTTGTTGGCCTGTGATCCTTGTAGTTTATAATCTTCCACCTTCTATGCGTATGAATTCTGAATCCCAGATCATGACTCTGTTGCTACCTAGGCGTAAGTCACTGGATCAATACATTGATGTTTTTATGCGGCCACTGGTCAACTCGCTGAAACCTCTTTGGAATCCAGGAATACTAGATTTTGATTCTTTGCTAAGGGAGTATCTTACACTGAAAACAACTCTGATGTTTGGGATTCATGATTTTCCTGCTCATGGTGTTTTAAGTGGATGTACCACTCACAGTTACTGTGCGTGTATTTTCTGCGCAGACCAGACTCGAAGTACTCATCTAGGTTACGTCATCAAGATTGTGTACACTAACTATCGTATTTTCCTGAAGTAAAATCACCTAATTAGGTATGGGACTCCCTTAGGATTATAGAAATAGGAGCATATAAGTGCACCACCGAGACTAACAGAAGAGAAGTCGCTTGAGAAGTTGGTCGATGTTAATTACACACCTGGTAAGTTCGTGACCCGCAAGGCAGTTAAACGAAAGAGATATCGGTATGTTGAAGAGGATGGTGATTTTGAGATTGTCACATGTGCTTTCTATAAGAAGTCTATTCTTTGGTAACTTGAGTCGTATTATGCCTTGACCATACAACATTGTGTCAACGTGATGCACACGGAAAAGAACACCATGGAACACATTATTTACACTATCTTTGATAATGATAATAAGGCTATTGTTGCATGGAATTATCGTGACAAATTGAAGTAGAATAACCTACACTGTGAAGAGTGGAAAGAGAAGAAAACTAATAGAGGAGTAGAGATGGTTCCGGTGTTCGGTTTGAGCAAAGAAGAGAAAACTGATTTTTGTCAGATTCTAAAAGATCTGAAAGTTCATATGGGCTTTTCGTCGAATATGTGCAACAATGTAAATATGGAGCAATTGAATTTGAGCAGCTTGAAATCACATGACTATCATATGATCATGGGGTACTTATTACCTTTTATGCTTCAATATGCCTAATTTCCAGGAGAAAAAGACTTGCGTACTTCACTTCAGCTGGTCAGTTTTTATTTTACGTTATTGTGCTCGAAGGCCATTAGCAGAGAATATATAAACAAAGATAAGTGGATGATTTCAAAGGCAATGTGTGTGCTCAAAAAGTATTTCCCGGTTGGATTTTTTTATATAAGCGTGCACAACATGGTTTATTTGGCTGATGAGGCCTTAATTTGTGGACATGTTAGTATCGATGGATGTACCGATTCGAAAGCTGAATTGCTATTATACCATTATACCATTTGTCCTTTTTTGTTGTTTTTGTACTGAAATTTACATGTACATACTGAATCAGGGCAAAGAAGGAGAGCAAAAACATCCCAAATAACATCAGATATATTGAAGGGTTAATTACGAAATTGGTTGAAATGGATGATTGTGTTATATTTGCCATGGAGCAAATGAAAAATGCAAATCTAGAAGGTCACAAAGATAGTTTGGAACCTATTTAAAGGGAGAACATGAGTTCAACGATGCGGTTTCCATGCTTGATGATACGCCAGTTGATGTGATCCCTACTCAATGGATGCAGATACGTCGGTGGGTAATTTTTCGGCGTAATCCCGAGGGTCTCGATGATTATTACAAGTATTGGTTGGTTGTGTTTTTTGTATGTGGACAATGGGTTTCAGTTAATTATATTTTGATTTTAATAGTATATATGCTAAGTGTAGGATTATTGCGATAACCAGTCATCTTCCGGGGTTGCAATGGAGGAAGTCCAGATGCAAACTGAGTTCCTTAGTTGGATGTATGAAAAGGTTTGTATTATTTCGATTGATTGTTAGCGTAATAATTAATGCGGTATGATGATGTGTTGATTTCCTCGCTTTCACATCTTAGATCAAAATACAAAATGGATACAAATTTGTGGCGTTACGTCAGAGGTCCGGTGTCTCAGAAAAAGTATAAAAATATCGTGTGAATGGATTTGTTTTTTGTTCCAAACCACTTGAGAAAAAGGTTAAAACCTAGGAAAGTGGTGTTACCATGGTTCCATCGACCACTTATAAGAGCTCGAAAAGGGATAAAAAACCTTTTACCCCTAACCCGGTAGCATGGGGTGATCAGACAAATCCTAGAATTGAACTATAGTTCATTTAAAGAAACTATCTTCTACTGTGATTGGGTTAGGGTAGAGAATAAAATAAAAGTGTGTCAGGATTCAGATTTTTCTTCGGTAAATTTGCAAGATTGAAGAGATGCACCGATATATCAGACGAGCCCATGATTATCGCTGAAGAGGCTAGCCAAGTTTTCTTCTCCAGGGATTTGAAACATCCAAATTGGTGGGTTGTTATTCCTTCGCCGAAAGGACTTACTACAGGCGTGGATGATCCAGCGAATCCAGGTTACGACAGTTTTTAAGATATTTTAGCAGAGAACCACATCTAGCTAAATTGCTGAAGCAAAAGTGTTCCCCTTCACCAAAGTAATGAAAAATCTCCAATATATGATCAGTAAGTTTCCTTTATGCTTGTGCATACATTTGCATTTGATCAGAATGCTGGTCTTGATAATTAATAGGTTTCAAATACCCTTTATAACATTAATGTTGTTTTGAATATATGAAGATTCCAATTGCAAGAACTGGATATGTCTTTGGATATGGCTTTCATGTTTGTTTTTAAAGCCTTTCAGTTGTTGTCGGATTTTTCCTTTGTTTGACTCTGGATTCTGTAATAACAATTTGTTGTTTATATCACTCCTACTTTTACACATATTTGCTTACATACCCTTGTTTAATTTAGCGCCCATATTTTTGACTTTATTGATTTCACCCTATTTTTTAGCCGCCCGTAAATAACAAGATGTTGTTTCCACCCATCATCTTCAATTATCACTACCAAACAAACACTCACTTTTCCCAATAAAATCATCTTCCTTGGAATATTTGCTTATGTTTTATATTCCCAGACACAAAAATCAGGAAGAACTCCAACAGAAAAGAGGCTAGAGAAAGTGGGAAAACAACAAAAAATTCATCTTTATTGCTTATGGGGATTTGGGTAAACGATAATCTTCCATCTTCTTTTACACAAGTACGGGTTAGTATTATATATTCTTTCAATTTTTTTTCTCTTGTTCATCTTCCTCTGCATGCTTGCATAAAAAATGGATCATTTTTAATGATCCTTTTCTTTTTGTTGCAAAGAGAATGCAAACAAGTGTAATAACAGTTAGTGTATTATGTTAAATTTTTTTGCTACTCTGTTTTTACATTATCTAGTGTAAACACTTTGTTTATATTGGTGGTGTGTGGTTGATTAACAAAGTAAGTGAAATCATGATAGGGGTTCTGTTTGAATTACATTATTCTACTATGTAGATGTGTTTGATTTAAGTTTTGTTGTTGTTGTTAACTTTTTCTTATTTCTAGGGTTAGATCTATTTTAAATGAAAATGAAGATTGTTCTTGTTGTTGTTTCTAGTGTTTGATCTGTTTTGAATGAAAATGTTGGTGGTTGTTTTTGTCATTATTTTCCAGCAACATTTTTTATTATACTACTATATATATGAAATGAAAATGCAGATTGTCGTTGTTTATCAAAGTCAAATGCAGTTTACAGAAATGTTCTGTGATTATTGTAGTTCATGTTTCTCTTGCAGTCTATTTGGTTATGTTTAACACCAAAGTAATTTTTTTGCAGACACACACAATATCCATTGCTAGATAGCGTCAAGAAGGAGCCGGAGTCCTGATTTCTCATTTGAGAGGGAGAGAGAAAGAAAAGGAAAGAAGCCAAAGGTTTATTGTTCGGATAACAATCCAAAGGTAAGTAGCTCTAGAGATCTTATGACTGAGTCTTATAGGCTCATTGAGCTCATGTCCCCTGAAAAATTGAAAAAGATTCAGAAGCATGTGAGCGACGTCGTGATTACCCATGAGATATGGATCAAAGAGGATGAAGAGTTACGACAGAGGAAGGCTGCTGAAGACGCTGCGAGGGTGGAGGAGTTTGAAAGGTTCAAAGAGGAGCATTTTCACCGTGCACAGGATTTACTTTGGGCGAGTATGTTGCAAACTCCTCCCGAGGGTACTATTCTGTCCTCTGATGCTGAATCAGAGCCCGAACCAGATTGGGAACCTTTTAAGCATATGCCAGAGCCATATTCACCAGATATGGAGTTAAAGCAGTTTGTGAAGGATGATCTGGATGAAGAAGGAGAAGAAGACCTTTGGCATTACTTTACAATTGGGCCTGTTGAACCAGAGAAGGAGGAGTATGAGGAAAGTGAAGATGATTTAAAGGAGGAAAGTGAGGATGATGAATTTGAGGATGAGGAAGATAAGGAAGATGATGATGATGAGGAGGATGAATAACATGGATCTGTTCAGTTTAAATTTTTAGGGATAATATTTTGGTATATTTGTTGGTGATACTTTGGGGTATAATTTTGGAACCTTCTTTTTGGTATATGGTTAATAGATTAAATAATAATTTTTCCATGGTATACTTTTTGATATTTGTTTCTCATTAATACACACTTTCAATCACACACTTTGTATATGTATTGTGTAAAACAAATATATGTATTACCTCCTCTGGTTTGAAAAACCTCTTGTTACTCTTCTTTTCGACTATAAACGATGGAATCACCCATTGCGATATATAAAAAATGATCAATTTGAAGATGTTGTACGAGACGAAATGTCACACTATTTTTTTTTTACATGTGAAAGTGATGGAAAAGAAAGAATATCTTTTACATATCCACCTAGTTTGTCATAAAAAGAAAGATACTTTTGTCCACAACAGAAAAAAGCTCTTCTGAAGAATTGTATAATCATTGGGTTTATACCAATGAAAAAAAAAAGAAGAACATAAACAACGCATTTTTCAATAGAATTGATGCTCTAGAAAGAGGGTCTCTGAAACTGGATGTACTTGAAAAAAGGATTAAATTATGCAATGATGAGACTGAATGCCTGCCTGAAGGGTATGATCCTTTTTTGAATGGAACTCGCCGCGGAAGCGAAAAAAAAAATGTATTTCAACTTCGAATTTTCTTCCGAACAAAGGGAAGGGGAAGGTCTTCTTCGATGGATCCTTCTTGTTCCTGTTTATTCCCATTCGTTTCAGAAATTGTTTCGATTTCTACATCTGGTTCTCCCTCACTTTCCCCCCTTTCTTTCGTTTCGGCGGTTTCTTTTAGTTTCTTAGTGACAATAGGCGACGGTATTCTGCCTAAATAGTAGACACAAGTGATAAATAAGAGAATACTAAAGATTCAAGCCATAGAATTTCTCAATTCTGACACAAGGTACTTATTCGATCTAATAGAATGATTTTTCTGTATCCAGAATAATACCAATCCAACCCATTTCATGAATAAAATGTGACCAATTAACCAACCAACAAAACTACTTGTTACATATATATATATGTGCGTGTGTGTTCATCCTCTTTAATTTATATATTCTAGTGTCTTTTTTGTCATTTTTTTTTTAAGTTGTTATATTTTTGTAAGGGTATTCTGGTCGCATGGACTTTTACTTCACAGTTTCCGATAAGGGTAATATGGTCATTTGAGTGGTCCCGGAATAATTTTTTCAAAATTCCGGTAAGGGTAATCTGGTATGTTTCACAGTCGCATGAGTATTTCCTTCACAGTTACGGTAAAGGGAATCTGGTCATTTTCACAGTCGCATGAATGTTTGCTTCACAGTTCTAGTACGTAAGGGTAATATGGTCATTTGCATAGTCCCGGAATACTTGCTTAACATTTTCAGCAAGAGTATATTTGTGGTTCATTAGTAGATTTTAGTTATCCAATATGTGGATCTCGTATGATCGGGAACGACAAGAGGCATACTTCGCTCCCCATTGCTAGAAACATCCCTTAGGTGTACATTCCGATTAATGGAATATGTAACAAAAGAAGATTTTGTGGTTCATTGGTAGATTTAGTTATCCGATATATGGATTCCGTATGATCGGAATGACATGAGGCATATTCCGGTTCCCATTGCTAGAAATAGACCTTAGGTGTATATTCCGGTTTATGGAATATGTAACAACAACAAATTTTGTGGTTCATTGGTAGATTTATATATCTGATATATGGATCCCGTATGATCGCGCACGACATGAGGCATACTTTGGTCCTCATTGCTAGAAATACATCTGATGTGTACATTCCAGTTAATGGAATATTTAATAAAAGAAGATTTTGTGGTTCACTGGTAGATTTAAATATCATATATATGGATCCTGAATGATCGGGAACGAAACGAGACTGTTGACGGTGAACTTTTGACAAGAGATAAAATTATAATATTGCATCTACTCAGCTACAGAGATATAAAATAAATGTATATACGTAAATGTTCTAACCCAACATCAGAATTATGGATATGTTCTTCTGTCTTATATTCGGAAAGAGAATTAAGTATGCATATCCAAGTTCATAGCTACATTAATCTTGTAGCTATTTTTCTGTTATGTGCATGCGCCTCTAGAATTTAAGGGCTTTAGTCGGCTAAACCCTCGTTATTTCATATGCAACCATCTGCATTAATAAAAATACACTGATTATACAAAATTATGAAAATTCAGAATGAATGTTATAGCATCTCTGAATGAAAACGCAAATTAGATGCATACCATCTAAATGCATAGTCGTATCGAACATTTTCTCAGGTCGCAAACTTCCACGACTGAATTTATTGAAAATATATTGTATGCACAATACAAAGGCTAAGCATAATGCCAACATTAAACCTCATGTGATTGGGAAACCCTAAGCATGCCATGGATATGGCCGCGACACTAACAAGTGTCAGCCTTAGCAAACCCTAGCCGTGCTCCCAGCACCAACGCAACACCATCTAGCACTAAACCCACACGCTAACACCATCTAGCAATAGAACCATCCCTAGTGCGATCCTCATCTCTAGATGAAGCAACATCCTCGCCAATGCTCGTGTCAGGTCCATTCCTTGCCTGCTCATGCCAGCGTCATCCTTCGCTGCTAGCGCCATCATCTAGGCTATAGCCACGACACTAGCATGTGCTAGAAATACCAAATCACGCATATATATAGAACTCGCATACACCATTGTTGCTAGCACACATTGCATGTTGCAAACATGCCACAAATATTTCGTTGCCATCCTGAGTTGGCATAAAACTTATTGGTAGCATCATCTTACGGCAAAACTCTCAAATTATTCATTTCCTTTCAGTCCATGACTCAACTAACTCCTTCGAGAAGTTAAAACATATTACAGGGGGGATTCTTCATGGGGTTTTGGTATGGTGCTTTATAGCAACATGCGGTGTGACAACACCCTATGATGAAAATTACAAAGTAGTGGTGACGATTGTAGCAGTTAAAGGGATGATAGAGTAATGGTAGGAGTTTCCAGAAACTTCTCAAACATAATGGCGTAACTACACCATTATCCCCACAATCTTTATTTCTCTATTTCCTCACTACCTCGACTACTTACGAGGAAAGAAGTGTGTCTTACTAACTACTATAAATAGGATATTTAGCCTATTCAGAAAACAGAAAAAAGTTATCATTCTCACAAGATCTGTTATTCTCCATAGTTCAATATCTTCATACAATTCATCACTACTGATTTCCTCAACTTTCTTTGCTTCCCTTCCCTAAGATCAACCTATGTTCTCTCATTGTGACCGAAGCAGGATGGAAAAGCTACTTTCGTGGTTTAGGCTTGTCATGTACGATTTTGATTTGTGAATCTAAAGAAAGTACTTCTACATTATATTATTTTTCCAAGGGATATTTTTTAGGTACAAACAATTGGCGACCGCAGTGGGAGATCAATCTCTTGGTCACAGAAGTTAGTTCTTTTATTGGTCAAGATGGTTGGCCTTAGGTCAGAATCAACTGCCAACAATTTTAAAAATTTCCCCTCCAATGTCAATGGTGATGCGCAAACCCTCTCCGATAATCAATGGCACCACCAACCTGAGCCTCACCAATGGTTCCACCAAAGGAGTCGAAACACCAATCACCTTGGCTGAGCTAATGTAAAGACAAGAGTCTCATGACAGGATTTTAGCAAGACTTGAGGATGCGATAGACGCTTTATTGTCTTCCCTTGTAAAGTTAATAAAAGAAGTAGGGTATCGTAGCGTTTTTGAATGAGGCCAAGGTTCCGCAGAACCAGGGATCGACTTCTGGACTGATGCTTCCCCGTGACAAAATATTAGGAGTTTCACCACTACTGAAAAACCAGTGGACTAGGAAGCCACGTTTCTAATTGAGAATTTGTGTGAGATTTTTATACTTTTCCAAAGATCAACGTGTCAACACCTTTGCTTCTCTCAACTGCATAGACGTGGACACACGCCTTACACGATAACTAATAGAGAAGGAAATAGCCATGTCAGACAAACCAGCTATAAACAATGTCACTTTCACCGAGGAGGACATGATGGCCGAAGAAGGCCACAACCGAGTCCTGTATGTTAACGCTTATGTCAAGGAGTTTGAATTAAGGAGGGCATTTATCGACACGGTATCAGCTCCCAATGTCATCACACTTAGGACGCTGAAGGCTGCCCAAGTCCCGCAGGTCCATATTTTACAACATCCCATAGTGATGAAGGATTTCGAAGGTAACCGCACTAACTCCTTTGTCATGTTTATTTAAACTTACAAGTTGGTCTTATCGTGTCCAAGGTGAAATTCCACGTCATTACGAAATAACCCGAATACCATATGATACTGGGCGCCTATGGCTACATGATAACAAAGTTGTTCCTTTAACCTACCATCAATGCATGAAATCAGTGCTAAACAGGGGGAAATCATATGCATAACAGCGTCGCCATCACTTTATGTTATAATATATGATATTGAGTTCTTCAAGCCATAGGATGATGTTGTCAAACCATCCAACAAGGTCTACAACATACCGCTAGCCGACTGGGCATCGACAGCAGACAAACCATCAACCCCTATCGTAAGAGCCGGGTCATCAGGAACGACTTCCATCTTCGTACCCTCTGGATACCGTTATAGGACCTTCAGCACCAAAAATCATTTACCTGCTAAGAGAGGCCATGGTTTTGTAACTAGTGATAATGAAAAAAGGGTGGTCTACCTCCACCATCGCTGTTAGAAATGAACAGGAGAGGCCTACGAATAGTCTTCCCACCCACATATATACAATCACAACAAAGAACCATATCATGAAGAGGTTCAAAACGCGCCACGACAATTGCAAAATGAAACAGATGTTACAACTGACGTGCTCAAAACAACTCAGCCTTGTCACCAAAATAAAAAGCGGGGCTCATCGATCTACTCAAAGAATACCAAGATGTCTTCGCTTGGACCTACAAATAAATGCAAGGGTTAGATTGCAAACTTGTAACCCATCACCTACACGTTTCCCCTGAAGCCAAGCAAGTCAAACAACAGCTCAGACAGTTCAGGCACGAAGTCAATGAGCAAATTAAGATCGAAATTTAGAAGTTGCTAGCAGCAGGTTTCATCAAGCCTAACCAACACCCTACATGGTTGACTAATGCCGCCCCCGTCAAAACAAAGAATGGTCAAATAAGATGTTGCATGGACTTCAGGAACCTAAACAAGTCCTTCCCCAAGGTGATGTAGTTTTTAATATAGTGGTAAAAAGGTTCGATTCTCGGACTTGTGAAGATTTTATTTCTAGACCTAATTTTTTAATAACAAAAAATAAAGAGAATTAAAACAATTTTATTTTAAAATGGATGAAGAAAAACTAGGTCTTAAGATTCCACCATTAACCAATACTCCAGTGATAACATCTAACAATTCTTATATTCAATTTAATCTAAATATGCCAAAGATAGGTTTTTAAAAGAATAATTGTTAATCAAGAGTATGAGACATCAAGAGTTTAAAAACCAAGTATGACCCATCAGAAGAAAACACAATTATTTGAGAAAAACCATTTTTTCAATTTTAATTCAAGCAATTAATAATAAAAGAATTGTAGAATAAATATAATTAAAATAGAAGTTACCACAATTATTGGATGAACGTCTTCCTCCATCGCCTATTGATGGTGATTAGCTCATTGTAATGGAAACACACTCAAAGTAGACTTTCATTGCTCAAAAGGTGCTTACAATGGTGAAAAATGAGTAACACATAAGTTTTGAGACATATATAAACGTTTCAGTGAAGTGATCTCAGTGTTACAGAAGAAATAAAAGCAAACAGGAGAAAAGAACGGACTGTATATGCAGCAGGAATACGACTGCTTCAACAGCTGAAGATACGACTGAAACAGAGATAGAAAGAATAACAGTTCAGCGACAGTCTTATGTTCTTCCTCTTTTTCTTCGCACCAGCAAAAAAATTTCTTCCTAGTTTTTTTTTCCGTTGGCTCTCCCCCCTATTTTCTTTTCTTCTCTTTGCTTTATATAGGATTAATAAACCCTAGTAACTCATGTGAACCGATAAGGACTCAAAAACACATCCAAAATCAACTTTAAATCATTATAAATCCAAATCAAAGTGTGTTCCGGATCCCAAACGGATTTTTCACCCATTTTCCGGCGTGAAACTCTCTGGATTGTGTGTGTACAAGCTAGTATAGATTTTATCTTGATTCTGTTGACTTGAAATCACCTAAAAATCCCTTAAAACACGGTTGCCAACTAATCCAGGTGACTTTCTCACGTAAACTTAATTTCCCGCCCTTTTCGGTTTTGAATTCAAAAGGGAGGGTGCCTTTAACAACTGTATGGGTGCCTTAGTAATTTTTCATGGGTGCCTTTATCACTTTTTGAGCCGATTTTTCCACAAATCTTCATTTCTCGAAAATACCTACAAAGACATAAAAAACCATAAATAGTACAAAATCGAACACTATCAAAATAGATAATCGAGCACAATTTAGACACAAAAATGTGTCTATCAAATACCCCCAAACTTACTATTTGCTAGTCCTCGAGCAAATCTAATCTAGAAATAAAATTCTAACTCACTGTCGCAGGAATCGCGACTACATTTAGCATATGTAATAAGCCTTTAAACCCCTAGGTGTCCGTAGTGGATGAGTTTTATCTCGTGAGGGTTTACAAGAGGTATACCCACAAAACCTTTACTCCAGATTTTAGCGACTCGTGAACGATTAAGGATAGACACTAAACAAGCTATTTAGTTGGCTTACTCAATTCTTCGGCTATGTGAATCATTACCCTATATGAGTCCAATTGCTGTACACGAGTGTTTACTCAAGCATTCTAAAGTTCATATATAAGACAATAGAGCTCTACTCAGATAATCGTTCAACCACAAGACTCAGAATCTATCACAGTTCATTCACATGAAAAGATTTAAAAGATGGACATGGAAAATATGAAGGTTGCACGTGTTGACTTAGGTGAACGATGTTTCCCATATCTGTCTGAAGGTCAGTGCCAGGATAAAACCTAATGAATTGAGATACGTACCCACTGGTCTTAAATCTAATACTAATATCGATTCAACTGATATATACACGGTTTCCAGCGATCGACTTATTGAAAATAAAATAATAAATGTATTGATAACATGATTGGATCACATTGAATCCAAGCACATGGTTCTTATCAGCATCTTACATGATAGTTCCCATGGATCCTGCGTTCCACGCTTGCTTAGGCGATGGAGACAGGGAGAAAACACACATATTGCTATCAAAGTGTCAATATTCTATTTCTTTTTCTTTTTTTCTCTTTTTTTAAAAAATAAATAAATAAAATGCAATAATGGGGCTTGATCTCAAAACACTCTATTTCATCCTGACGACGATAACAATTTGATACTTGGCCCCACCAAATCACTTAGAGAAACACAAAATTGCAAAAGTAAAAACAAAAAGTGATGAAGTCGAGATAGACTCCGAGATGTGGTGACGAATATTATGCTATTTCTAACACCTGAACTGTGTCCTTTTATGAATAGACCATTTAACTGGGCACACCAATTCCTATAGAAAAGGAGCTAAGTTTCCATCTACCTAGAATGGTTAGCGTCACCCTGAAGTGTTCACAAGCTTCTAAATTTTGGAGTTTTTATTATTGCACTAAAAAAGTTTCTCCCTTACCCCCAAACTTAAATCAAAAAGTGTCCTCAATGTTTCAAAATAAAGAGCAGTACTAATAGATAAGTAAAAAGAGGAACAAAGAGGTAAGTCAGAAAGATAGTACCCGAGTGAAGCGTAGCAATCCTTCTATGGAGAATAAAATAAAAATATAAAAACCTAACAACCTACAAAAATATACTAATATACAAAAACAACCCTGATAGTCAATCAAAGTAAGCAGGGTCCTCCAGAGGGACCTCCTCAACATCACCTGTAGGAAAATGCTCTAAAAATGGTTTCAATCTCTGACCGTTAACCTTGAAAGTATTTCTACCATCTTGAGTCTCAATCACAATAGCACCACGAGGAAAGATAGTGCGAACAATAAAAGGACCGGTCCACCGAGAGCGTAACTTCCCGGGGAATAGATGTAAACGAGTATCATAGAATATTTTGACCTGGAGAAAATGACTTTCTTAAAATATTTCTATCATGCACAAGTTTCATTTTGTTCTTATACTCCCTAGCACTATCATATGCATCTTTCTGAATCTCTTCCAACTCATTGAGATGGAGCTTCCTATGAGCTCCTGCTTTGTCAAGTGAAAAATTAAACTGTTTTACAGCCCAATATGCTCTATGTTCTAAATCGACGGGCAGGTGACATGCCTTGCCAAAAACTACACGATAGGGTGACATTCCAATGGGGGTCTTAAACGCGGTACGGTAAGCCCATAAGGCATCAGTAATCCTCAATGACCAATCTTTCCGATTAGGATTAACTGTTTTCTCTAGAATATGTTTTATCTCCCTGTTGGAAACCTCTACTTGACCACTAGTCTATGGATGATATGAGGTATCTACTTTGTGGGTAATACCATATTTCTTCATTAAAATCTTAAACGGTCGATTAAAAAAGTGTGACCCTCCATCACTAATTATAGCTCGCGGTGTACCAAAACGTGCAAATATGTTATCATTCAAAAACTGGACCACAACCTTGTGGTCGTTTGTTTTACACGCAACCTCCTCTACCCACTTAGACACATAGTCTACGACGACAAGGATGTAAAAATAACCAAAAGAATTAGGAAAAGGACTCATAAAATCAATGCCCCACACATCAAAGACCTCAACTAAAATAGGGTTCAAAGGCATCATATTTCTACGGGATATGGTTCCTAACTTATGGAAACGCTCACAAGTAACACAGTAACAGTGGATGTCTTTAAACAACGAAGGCCAATAAAATCCATACTACAATATCTTAGCAGTGGTTTTCTTAGTAGTATAATAACCCCCACAAGCATGATCATGACAAAAGGAAATAATACTGGACCGGTCACTCTCAAGTACACATTTCCTAATAATCTGGTATGGACAATACTTAAACAAATAAGGATCATCCCAAAATAAATGCTTAACCTCGGCTAAAAACCTAAAACGATCTTGTTTACCCCAATGTTGGGACATTCGACCAGTAACAAGATAGTTCATTATATTCGCATACCAAGGTAATCAGGAAACAAGGAAAAGTTGTTCATCAGGAATACTATCCCTCGCAGGAGGGGAATCATCAGGGGACTCCACAACAAGCCTACAGAAATAGTTTCCTACTACATTTTCTGCACCCTTTTGGTCTCTAATTCTAGAGAAAATTCTTGTAACAAAAGGATCCATCTAATCAATCAAGGTTTAGTATCCTTCTTGGACATAAGATACTCCAAAGCAGCATGATCAGTAAAGACTATGACCTTAGAACCTAAGAGATAGGATCTAAACTTGTCTAAGGCAAAAACAATGGCTAACAATTCCTTCTCTGTGGTGGTATAATTCAGTTAGGCATCATTCACAGTTTTGCTGGCATAGTAGATCACATGAAGTAGTTTGTTTTCTCGCTGACCTAGCATAACACCAATGGCATAATCTGAAGCATCACACATGATCTCAAAAGTTAGGTTCCAATTAGGTGCCTGGACTATGGGGACGGTAGTGAGCAAAGTCTTAAGCTTCCTGAAAGTCTCTAAACAAGCATCATCTAAGACAAACTTAACATCTTTTGTAAGCAAATTGCAAAGAGGTCTAGAAATTAAGCTAAAATCCTTAATGAATCGACGATAAAAACCTGCATGCCCTAAGAATGACCTAACATCTCACACAGTTTTTGGAACCTGTAAAGTCTTAATAAGGTCAACTTTGGCTTTGTGTACCTTTATACCCTTAGAAGATACGAAATTCCCTAAAACAATTCTTTATCGAACCATTAAATGTCAAATGATGCAAGCACTCATCAAAAGATGACCCAAATACTGAAAAAGTATCCATATTTCTTTATCAAAAGCTTAAACGGTCGATTAAAAAAGTATGACCCTCCATCACTAATTATATCTCGCGGTGTACCAAAACGTGCAAATATGTTATCATTCAAAAATTGGACCACAGCCTTGTGGTCATTTGTTTTAAACGCAACCGCCTTTACCCACTTAGACACATAGTCTACGACGACAAGGATGTAAAAATAACCAAAAGAATTAGGAAAAAGGACCCATAAAATCAATGCCCCACACATCAAAGACCTCAATAAATAAAATAGGGTTCAAAGGCATCACACTGCAATATCTTAGCAGCAGTCTTCTTAGCACTAAAGTGACCTCCACAAGCATGATCATGACAAAAGGAAATAATACCGGACTGGTCATTCTCAGGTATACATCTCCTAATAATCTGGTTTGGACAATACTTAAACAAATAAGGATCGTCCCAAAAGAAATGCTTCACCTCGGATAAAAACCTAGAAATGATTTTGTTTACTCCAGTGTTGAGGCATTCGACCAGTAATAAGATAATTCACTATATTTGCGAAACAAGGTGATTGGGAAACAAGGAATAATTGTTCATCAGGAAAACTATCTCTCATAGGAGAAGAATCATCAGGGGACTCCACAACGAGTCTAGACAAGTGGTCTTCTACTATATTTTTTGCACCCTTTTTGTCTATAATTTCTAGAGAGAGTTCTTGTAGCAAAAGGATCCATCTAATCAATCTAGGTTTAGCATCCTTCTTAGAAATAAGGTACTTCAAAGCAGCATGATCAGTAAAGACTATAACCTTAGAACCTAAGAGATAGGATCTAAACTTGTCTAAGGAAAAAATAATGGCTAATAGTTCCTTCTCTGTGGTGGTGTATTTTAGTTGGGCATCATTCAGAGTTTTGCTAGCATAGTAAATCACATGAAGTAATTTGTTTTCTCGCTGACCTAATACGACACCAATAGCAAAATCTGAAGCATCACACATTATCTCGAAGGGTAGGTTCCAGTTAGGATCCTGAACTATGGGGGCGGTAGTGAGTAATTTCATAAGCTTCTCGAAAGCCTCTAAAAAAGCATCATCAAAGATAAACTTAACATCTTTTGCAATCAAATTGCAAAGAGGTCTAGAAATCAAGCTAAAATCCTTAATGAATCGACGATAAAAGTCTGCGTTCCCTAAGAATAACCTAACATCTCGTACAGTTTTGGGAACCTGTAAAGTCTTAATAAGTCAACTTTGGATTTGTCTAACTCTATACCCTTAGAAGATATGATATGCCTTAAAACAATTCCTGATCGAACCATGAAATAACATTTCTCCCAATTAAGCACTAAATTATTTTCCTTACATCTAGTCAGCACTAATGTCAAATGATGCAAGAACTCATCAAAAGATGAACCAAACACTGAAAAATCATCTATAAAGACCTCTAAAAACCGTTATACCATGTAAAAAAACATACTCATCATGTAGCGCTGAAAAGTAGCGGGTGCATTACACAACCCGAAAGGCATGCGTCTATACCCAAAGGTACCAAAGGGACAGGTAAAAGTAGTTTTCTCTTGGTCTTCTGGGGAAATAACAATCTGATTATAAACAGAAAGAGCATCTAGCAAGCAATAGTGGCTATGTCCATCTAATCTTTCTAGCACTTGGTCGATGAAAGGAAGGGGAAAGTGATCATTCCTTATGACCTTGTTCAATTTTATATAGTCAATACAAACACGCTACCCCGTGGTCACTCGGGTTGGGATTAATTCATTGTTATCATTCTGAACTACAGTGATACCTGATTTCTTGGGGATAACCTGAACGGGGCTGACCCACTTACTGTCTGTAATTGGGTAAATAATACCTGCATCTAACAACTTAAGCACTTCAGTTCGAACTAATTCTTTCATATTAGGGTTAAGTCGACGTTGCATCTCCATATACAGTTTTGTATCATCCTTTAAATGAATCTGATGCATATAAACATTAGTACTTATTACCTTAATGTATGCTATGGTCCACCCTAAAGTTTCCTTATTATCTTGAAGCACGGTCACTAGCCTACCTTCCTGGTTACTAAGTCGGATGCTACAATCACAGGCAAAGTCTCAGATGGGCCTACATACACATATTTCAGAGTATCTAGTAGTTGTTTAAGGTCCAAATCAGGAGGCTCTTCTAAAGAAGGAATTAGGGTAGACTTAGAAACTGGTAGTTGTTCAAACTTAGGTTTCCATCCATTACTAGTGTCTAACAAAGGGGTTGAATCTAACAAAGCATTCACCTCATTGATTACACTATCATCATCAAAATCAAACCCAAAGTGGGCTAGGCATTTCTCTAATGGATCTTCTAAAAAAGTGTTCGGTAATGACTACTGAACTAGTGTTCTTATCATGTTCACCTCTTCATTGCACGTGTCATCTAGCTCAGGTGGTTTCTTACTAATGTTGAAAATATTCATCTCAATAGTCATATTACCAAAAGATAAGTTCATAATACCATCTCGACAGTTAATGATCGCATTGGATGTCGCTAAAAACGGGCGACCTAATATCACAGGTATCTGATTCTCTGGGTCAGGGACAAGTTGGGTATCAAGGACAACAAAATCTACTGGGTAAATAAACATATCGACCTTAATAAGAACATCCTCTATGACACCACGAGGAATTTTCACAGACCTATCAGCTAACTGCAATGTCATCTGAGTAGGTTTCAAATCACCAAGTCCAAAATGTAGGTACACATGGTACGAAAGTAAGTTCACACTGGATCCTAAGTCAAGTAACGCTTTCTCAACATGGTATTTACCTTAGGGGTTACATTGTTCTGAATAATTGAACTCACATGACTAGCTAAAAAGGCTTTCTTTTGTACACTAAGCTTTCGCTTTCGCGTACACATGTCCTTAAGGAACTTGGCATAAGTAGGAATCTGCCTAATTACGTCTAATAATGGAAGGTTTATCGTGACTTTCTTAAAAACCTCCATTATGTCATTAAAGTTGGATTCCTTCTTAGTTGGTGCTAACAATTATGGGAATGGGGCTCTGGGAACAAAATATGGCTTATGAAGAGCTACATCGGGCTCATTAGAGACTTTATCAGTCTCAACAGTTACTGGCTCAGAAGGGTGAACTACAGTATTTCACTATCAGGCATGGTTACATTGTTATCTACCACTTTATCATTCCTAAGGGTTCTAATTGCATTCACATGATTTGATGATTTCTCACCATAAGATATTTCATGAACTCCTCTAGGGTTGGGGTGTGGTTGACTAGGGAACTTGCCTTTTTCTCTTTCTCTCAAAGACTCAGTGATTTGACCAACCTGGGTTTCTAAATTAGAAATAGCCTGATGGTTAGCCTGAACGATCTTTTGATTTTCTCGTAAACTTTGGTTGACAAACTGCTGAAAATATTTAGTGTTCTGATTTAATGAAGCAACAGACTCTGTTAAACTCATGATCGTCTTATCTATCGGATTCTGAAATTGTGTCGGACCTGAAGGATTCTTAGTATAACCAAAACCTGGGGGAACCTTAGAATTACTAGACTGACCTTGACTCTGGCCCTTATACCAAGAAAGGTTAGGATGGTTTCTCCAACCAGGGTTATAGGTTTCTGAATAAGGGTCAAACTTTTGATGATTATCAAATCTAGTGTTATTATAAAGCGCATGGGCTTGCTGTTCTACAGTCTGTCCTTCCCAAAATGGCTTGGGCTCAAGTCCACAAGTAGATTGACTCAGTTCTAAAGCTTCTAACCTTTTAGATATAACCGCTATTTTGGCATCCGATTCATAAGATCCTTCTACCCTATTGACATTTCTTCTACTTAGAAGAATTGTTTTCTGGGGCTCCCTACTATTTTCCCACTGTTGGGTTTTCTCGGCGTTTCATTCAAATGATGTCATCGCACCATCGACAGTTTTATTTTCAAACCCACCTGTGCATAAAGACTCAACCATGGTTTTTCTCGAATAATCTAAACCCTCGTAGAGGATCTGAACTAGTCTTACTTTTTATAAACCATGATGAGGACATTGGGATAATAAGTCATTGAATCTTTCTAAATACCTATATAAAGATTCTCCCTCTTGTTGAGCAAATGTGCAAATCTGCTGCCTAATAGATGATGTTTTGTGCCTAGGGAAAAACTTATGGAAAAGAAAGATGTAAGTTCCTCATAGGTTTCAATTAACTCGGAAGGAAAACTATATAGCCAAGATTTGGCTTTGTCTTTTAGCGAAAAAGGAAAAAGTCTAAGTTTCAATGATTCATCATCTAGGTCCTTGATCCTGATGGTACTACATATTTCCTCAAAATCCCTAACATGGAAAGAGGGGTTTTCATTTTCTTTCCCTAAGAAGATTGGAAGCATCTGTATGGTCCCAGGTTTCAACTCATAGTTTGTTTCAGTTTCAGCTAACTTGATACATGATGGACGAGAAGTCCTAGTCGGGTTCAACAAAGCTTTTAAAGTTGCCATTGCTGGCGCTAACAAAGGACTAGAAGTAACTTCTTCACACAGTGTCAAGTTCTCAAAACTGAAATTTTCAAAAACAGGTCCCTCAAAAGAAGAGTCTTCGAGGTCCTCATTCCAGGGACAGAACTACTAGGTTTCTCACTAATCAAACAACCTAGAGTGTCTCTTTTCCAAGTACGCACAGTGATGACTTCAAGCGGTCTTGGCATACACTAAAAAAAAACTAAAAAAGTAAATCCTAATTGGAAGGGAATTCTGACTATCACAAGCAAGGCTGACTCAACCAAATCAAACCTATTAAATCTAGCAAACAAAAAGCATGATGGCTCCACTAAGATTTTTTCTAGACCCGTTTTTATTCTTTCAAAAGGAAACTAGTTACAATTTTAGAAAACCTCTTAGAACGATCAGAATTAGATTAAGTCGAAGAGAAACAGGATGATCATTATCAGACATGCCCCAGTAAAAAAATGATGATCTAATCTCTGGAGAAGAATAAAATCATTTAAATAGACAAAAGTAGGATACCCTAAAATTCAAATATGCAGAATTTTCTTTTCAAACTGAAGTTTATCCCGAGGAGAGTGGATCTGAGCATGAATGCTAACTAAAGCCCTAAGACCGACCGTTGTCAACAAGCCGGATGATACACCTCACCAGATGGAAAAACAAGGCTCACGAGTTCACCAGCTTATGATGACAAAGACCGTTCACGTCACCAGTACACCCAGGTCTTGTAGCCATGATTCCCGACCCTTTTTGCTCGAGCAGAAAATCATGCTTTTCCCATCAAACACTACATGCAGCTGCCGTGATGGACCCTTAGCGCTACAGGTACTGTCAAAACAAGTTTATACCAACAAACCTATGCTTACATAACAAGTCTATTACAAAATTTGCGAGGAAAAGATAAGTAATCATTCTTTACCTTATGAATTTCATTTCTTTGAGGTCTTTATAGTGTCAATATCACCAACTAGTGCTTACCACGAAACACTATTGTTCCGCGCTAAGAAGGAGACTTAATGTTGATGGTGAATTTTTGACAAGAGAAAAAATTGTAATATTTCCTCGGCTCAGTTACAAAGACATAAAATAAATGTATATGCATAAACACTCTGACCCGGCATCATAATTATGGATATGTACTTCTGTCTTATATTCCACAAAAAAATTGAGAATGCATATTCAAATTCATATCTACATTAGTCTTGTAGCTCTTTTTTTTATGTGCATGCGCCTTCAAAATTTAAGGGCTTTACTCGGATAAACCCTCGTTATTTCATGTGCAAACCATCTACGTTAATCAGAATACGTTGATTATACAAATTATGAATATTCAGAATGAATGCTATGGCATCTCTAAATGAAAATTCAAATTAGATGCATACCATCAAAATACATAGTCGTATCGAACATTGTCTCAGGATGCAAACTTCCACAGCTGAATTCCTTGAAAATGTTATGTATGCACCACACAAAGGCTAAGCATAATACCAACATTAAACCTCATGCGATTGAGAATCCCTAAGCAGTCCATGGCTATGGCCGCGTCACTAGCATGTGCCATCCCTAGCAATCCCTAGACATGCTCCCAGCACCAACATAACACCATCTAGCACTAGCACCGCCAGCAGCACCATCGCTAACGCCAGCGCTAGCGCCATCCTTACCTCTCGCTGCAGCAACATCCTCGCCAATGCTCGTGTAAGCTCCATTACTTTCCTTATCGTGCCAACGACATCCCTTGATGCTAGCGCCATCACCCAGGCCATAGCCACATACTAGAATGTGCTAGCAACACCACTTTCGCGCCTATATATAGCACTCGCATGCACCATTGTTGCTAGCACAAATTGCATATTGCAAACATGCCATAAATATGCCATTGCCATGCTGAGTTCGCATAAAACTTATTGGTAGCATTATCTTACGAAAAAACTCTCAAATTATTCACGTTCTTTGAATCCATGACTCAACTAACTCCTACGAGAAATCAAAATATATTACATGGGGGGATTCTTCATGGGGTTTTGGTCTGGTGGTTTATGGTAACATGCGGTGTGGCAACACCCCATAATGGATAGTTATAAAGTAGTGGTGACGATTATAGCAATTAAAGGGATGATGGAGTAATGGTTGGTAGTTTCCAAAAACTTCACAAAAATAATAAACGTAACTACACCATAATCCTCACAATCTCCATCTCTCAATTTCCATACTACCTCCACTACTTACGAGGAAAAAAGTGTGTCTTACTAACTACTATAAATAGACTACTTAGTCTATTCAGAAAACAGAACAAGCTTATCATTCTCACAAGCTCTGTTATTCTTCATAGTTCAATATCTTTACATATAATTAATCACTATTGATTTCTTCAACTTTCTCTGCCTCCCTCCCCTAAGATCAACCCATCTTCTCTTCTTGTGATCGAACTAGGACGTAAAGGCCACTTTCGTGGTTTAGGCTTGTCCACTACGATTTTGATTTTCGAATATAAAGAAAGTACTTCCAAAGTACATTGTTTTTTCTAGGAATAATTTTTAGGTGCAAACAAAGGCATATATACTCTGGTTCCTATAGCTAAAAATTATAGACCTCATGTGTACATTCCGGTTTATGGAATGTATAACAAAAGAAGATTTCATGGTTTATTGGTAGTTAAATATCCGATATATGGAACCCGTATGATCGAGAATGATGCAAGGCATACTCTGGTTCCCAATGCTAGAAATACACCTCATGTGTACATTCCGGTTAATGGAATATGTAACAAAATCAGACTTTATGGTTCACTGGTTGATTTAGATATAAGATATATGGATCCCGAATGATCGGGAACGACACGAGGCGTACTCCAGCCCCCAATATGGCTAGAAATTATTTATAGACCTCATCTGTATTAATAGAATATGTAACAAAAGCATAATTTGTGGTTCATTGGTAGATTTAAATATAAAATATATGGACCTCGTATGATCGGGAACGACATGAGGCATACTTCGGTCCCCATTGCTATAAATATACCTATGGTGTACAATCTGGTTAATATAATATGTAATAAGCATATTTTATGATTCACTAGTAGATTTTGATATCCTATATATGGATCCCGAATGATTGGCATGACAGGAGGCATATTCTGGTCCCCGTTGCTAGAAATATATTTTATGTGTACAATACGGTTAATGGAATATGTAAGAAAAACATATTTTATGGTCCACTAATAGATTTATATATCCTATATATGGATCCTGAATGATCGGGAACGACATGAGGCAAACTCCGGTTCCATTGCTAAAAATACACCCCATGTGTACAATCCGGTTATTGGAATATGTAACAAAAGCGGATTTTCTGGTTCACTGGTAGATTTTGATATCATATATATGGATACAGAATGACCGGGAACGACATGAGGCATACTATGGTTTCTATTGCTAGAAATTATAGACCTTATGTGTACATTCCGATTAATGGAATATGTAATAAATGAAGAATTTGTGGTTCAATGGTAGATTTAGATATAAAATACATGGATCCCGTATGATCGGGCATGACACGAGGCATACTCTGGTCCCTATTGCTATAAATAGACCTCAGGTGTACGATCCGGTTAATGGAATATGTAATTGTTTGTGGGGAAAAACGAATTAAAGGGTAATTTAGAAAAAGTGGGGTTGACAGGTGATAAATCATCTATCCTTAGACATTTGTACTGTTGAAGTACTTTGTTTAGATTCGATATATCAATCTATACAATCCTGGCCTAAACCAAGAAATGGCCATTCCAGTCTTGCTTAAGTCATAAATGAGAATCAGAAGGGTTGGTCTTAGGGAAGGAAGCGAGAGAAGGATTGAGGTCAGAGTATCAGACTCTATGGATGCACTAGGTGTGAATAACTATGAACAATTCTATGTGTGAGGTTGAATGATCGAGTTCAACTTGTGATGTTCTATATTAGACTTAGACTTGGAATTGTCGTATTTCAGACTTGTTTTGTTCAATAGAGAAATCTATTTTATAGTCATAACTATTATAACCGTTCATCTAACCTCCTCTATGAGAGAAAGTGTTGATAGTTGAGTAGTGGGGAAGTGGAGAAGGTGTTGACAAATGCTCTCCACTTCGATTCTGAATAGTCAGTTACTCAACTTACCGCTCCCCTACTCAACTGCTGATCAAACTTTTCAGAGTTTCTGTTTAGTGGGTGCACTGCTGCACCACATGCTAGACCAAAACCCTAGTGAATATCCCCCCATTTGTAACATTTGATGTCTTGTTTACATTTTGTAGTATTGAGTACTACTAATATTATTAAGTCGCATGACACTTACTTAGTCATTTGAATGAAGACCTGTTTTTCTTGACTAGACTGATGAGTCTAGCAGATTAAGATAAAATAAATATGTATTTGTTTGTGTATAAGGAGAAGTATGTCTAACTTAGTCAATTTTGCATTAACATGCTTATTTTGTAAAATGAGTTTATGATACTGAGCATGAAAAAAAATGTACGTGAGGCCACATACGAAAATATATGTGTGAGAGGCCTCATACAAAAATATATATGAGAGAGGCCATTGGTCGGTTGTCAACCAAGAAATATTATTTTCAAGTACTCTACTTCACAAATATATATTAGAGTATAGTATTAATAACAAGTTCGTTCCCCAGGAAGATATGAGTTGTCAAGTTATTTTGATTACTTACGTAAACATGGGGGATTTGATTGTGATTATAATTAAGTTACACTAAAGCAAATAGATTAAAACGAATATCATAGATAAAGAGTACATGTTAGATAATTCATCTTCCATCTTCCAACATGTTATCAACTGAATCATACTCAACATTCATTCACTCTCAATATCCATAACCCTAAAACATCATATCGCAGGTCTACTCCGATAAAACTCCTATTATCATCAAAGGCCTAAGAACCACTCTTGGAATCCTTTTCAATGAATAACTTGGAGCAAGAGCCACTTAAGCTTAACCCAATAAAAGCAATGGTCTTTGTGAGTTGAGGTTACTATAAGCAATCCAGCGTAAGAGCCACACGATTTAACCTAGGTCACGCTTCTACACATAACTGCATGGTAACATCCCATCATTTACAACTATGTTATGATACTTGTAACAAGGATCTTTCGACAATTGCGGATCTCAAATCCTAGTTTAGCTATTGGTATCAATGCATGCTCATCCAATTCGCGACTTAAACAAACAAGCATTCAATCATACATGGCGTTATAAACGATAGAATATGAACAATATTGAAGATATTATGAACATATGAGAATGAATAATTGTATTAATAAACATGTTTTCCAACTTAGGACTACATCTCTAATTAATAAGAAAGGTTTAGTTCATCATGAATTTCTCAAAATCCATGAAAAATATATAAGAAAGCAAGTAAAGAAAACCCTAGAAATCATGATGATCAATCGAAACTCCAAGCCCTAACCCCTTGTTCTCCTTCTCCGTGTGTAAAATATTGTGTCAATCTCTCTCTTCATGTCTTGGAACTCTCCTTTTATAGTACTTCATGATATCTAGGGATTAATATCCTTCCCGGGCTAAGTTGCATCCATTTAGAAGTCCAAAACGCGTCGAACGGACCCCCACAGGCTTACTACAGCCGGTATAGGAAATTCTCCACAAGCAATGTTTGCTGTTATGTCAAATTCTATGCCATTTTTTATGTCACAGCCGGCAGAGGTGGTTTTTCCCAAGCAATACCGGCTATTAGGTCAAACTTTCTGCCACCAAACTTGCTATAACCGCCATAGGTGTGTCGCTTATGAGCAACGCCGAATGTTGGTGTTAAAATACAAGTTTTTCTGCCTGAATCCGTGTCACGGCCGGCATTGTATGTGTCCCTAAGAGCAATGCCGGATCTTGAGCTGTAGATGACCTTTTCTTCGCCTCGACTATTTTGTCCATAACTTCTTCATCCGAACTCGGAATGACCTCATTCTTTTTGTGTTCACTTCGTATTCTCATTATCTTCAAAATAGCATTAAGAACTCCTGGATTATAATGAGTATAATTCGGTCTTTGGCCATTCTTCACTCGTTGAACACAATTTCTTTATTCATTTCATGTCGTAACGAACTCCTTTCTTCTTCTTTGGTTGAATATACCTCAAAAATACTAATAAACTCAAAAGAAAAAAAATTAAAGCATAATGAAATGAAACTAACAAGAAATCAATGAATAAGAGCATCAAACTAAGGGAAAAAATGCACCTATCAAATTCCCCACACTTTCCTTTTGCTAGTCCTCGAGCAACTACTTAACTAAAAAACTAAACTGAAATACAACTCCATTTCGTTGAGGACACTGTTACACTTAGCATGTGTAACAAGCCTTTAAACCCCTAGGTGTCCCTAGTGGACGAGTTATAGTCTCGTGAGGGTTTACAAGAGGTATACCCACAAAACCTAAATTCCAACCTTAAAAAATTCCAGAACACATGCATCCAAAGAGCTACGAAGACATAAAGTTTTTGCACACTAACAATAAGAAGTTAGAAGTATCAAAGAATATTATTTTCATGCTTAACCCTTGAGTTAGGAGAAAACCACCATACGAAAGAATCCAGGTTCGAGAGCGATCGAATTTTTCTGCCTCACAATTAGGGTTTTATGAAATTGACACTCAAAAGACGCACTTTATGGTTCTCTTGTGTTCAGGTAGAAATGAAGATAGAAATCCTGCACACGTTGAATGGTAGGAAGGAAAAGGAACTTTCTGAATTATATGCAGATGTTATCCCATAGAGATGTGGGACGAAAAAGAACCTTTTTTTATTTTTTTCTGATGATCAACCACTATGCAAGGATGGGAATGCTTACTTACCTTCACAGTCAACATCACTCTCACAGGATCCAACAGATACGTCTTAGGTCTTCGGTATTCAACTGTTGATGATGAATTCTTGAACTTCGTAGAACCTTGACAATTGTAACTTTTTTTCCTCAATTCATTGTTGCTTGAACTTCTTCATAGATTTCTTCTTCCCCACGGCCTTATTGAATGAATACCAAAAACAAATATAAACTAAAGCAATATATATATAAGTCACAACTTGTATTGTCTCGATATCATGAACTTAAATAAAATGAACAATGAAACTACTACGGTCGTGGGAAAAGGACTTTACCACTTTATTCTTCACAACTTGTATTGTCTCGATATCATGAACTTCACTAGCTCACATCTTTTGATTTCTTTCACTCTTGTATATAAGTCTTCAACATGTATATATAATGCTACTCATTGTATTGTTTCTTTACTTGAATATGAAATTTGCTCTTTCTTGTACTGTTGCTTGTAAACCTTAAACGTCTTCAACTTTGCGCAGATGAAACACTCTAAACGGACAATTTAGACAAGCACAAAGAACTGAAGGATTGGTGCCTCACTCATGGGTATTGAATGATCAGCTACTCTAATACAGTATTCTCTACCGGCGGTTTAAGTCCCCTTTTGTCATCTCTAGCCTATCTAAGCACCCCGAATATAGTTCTTTAATACTTCTAAGTTCAATTATTTCGGTAAGCACTTCGTATGTAGACTTAGCTAGAAGTATACTAAGTGACTCTAAAATCTCTAAAAGTTGGAAGTGTTCATGCAAATATGTACACAAAATTTAAAAAATCCCAACAAAAACAAATACTAAAAATCTAAATGCTTAACCACTCCCCCACACTTAAACTTTACATTGTCCTCAATGTAAATTGATTCGTCCAATGTAAAAGTCAATGTGGGACATCCTATAATATGATATAAAAAGATAAGAAAAACTAAAAATAAAAAGATAAAGATAAAAATATAAAACGAATGAGTTTTCTCCCATTCAGCGCTTAGTTTAACGTCTTTAGCCCGACTTGGCATCCGCCTGCTACTCCTTCAGAAGGAGAACATCTACTAAGTTGATCTCAACCATCTCAAGTTCAAACAGTTCGTAATAGGGCTTCAACCGATGCCCATTCACATTAAGCTCCTTCTTTGTTAACAAGCTACGAACCTCTACTGCATCATGAGTAAAAACGTTAAGCATAAAAAAGGGTCCTATCCAACGAGACTTCAATTTACTAGGAAATAAATGAAGGCGAGAATTAAACAAAAAGACTTTATGTCCAACAATAAACCGTTTTCTAGAAATCCTACTATCATGAAAAGCCTTTGTTTTCTCCTTATAAATTTGTGAAATTTCATATTCATCATTACGAATCTCTTCTAGTTCACTTAATTGAAGCTTCCTTTGTTTACCAGCCCCATCCATCTCCATGTTGCATTGTTGAATAGCCCAGAAATCCTTATGCTCGATTTCAACTGGAAGATGACAATGTTTACCGTACACAAGCCTATACGGAGACATACCAATAGGAGTCTTGTACGCAGTTCTGTATGCATATAATGCATCATTGGGGCGTAAACTCCAATCCTTCATTGATGATTCATAGTTTTCTCTAAGATGGATTTCACCTCTCTATTAGAGACTTTTGCTTGCCCGTTTGTCTGTGGATGATAAGTTGTAGCAATCTTGTGAGATACATTATACTTTTTCAACAAGCTCTATAAGAACTTGTTTCGAAAGTGTGATCCCACATCGCTGATTATGGCTTTTGGAGTTCCAAACCTTGCAAAATATGATCTTTAACAAAATCTGTAACCAATTTATAATCATTAGTAGGGTGGCTTTATCTTCCACCCATTTCGAGACATAATCAACAACGAGTAAGATATAAATTTACCTAAAGAATTAACACAATGACCCATAAATCAATGCCCCAAACATCTAAAAATTTCAACCAAGAGAATGAACTTCGGTGGCATTTGATTTCGAGCACCTAGATTTCCCGTTCTTTGGCACCTATCACAAGTTGTACAGAAGACATACACATCTTTAAATAAAATGGGCTAATAGAACCCACTTTCAAGTACCTCATAAGCGGTTCTATTTGGACCAAAATATCCTCGACAAGCGTATGAATGACAAAAAGACAAGATAGAATTGTATTCAGATTCGGGTACGCACCTTCGCAAAAGTTGGTCTGAACAATGTCTCCATAGGTATGGATCATCCTATATATATTGATTCGTAATCTTTTTAAGTTTGTCCCTCTCAGCACGAGAAAAATGTCTTGGGATTTGTTTAGACACTAAATAATTCACAAATCAGCGTACCATGGTTCTAAAACTGCAATTGAGAAGAGTTGTTCATCTGGGAAGCTTTCACGCAGGGGATAACTTCTTCATCTATAGTAAGATGACTCAAGTGATCTGCAACGGTGTTCTCAATGCCTTTCTTGTCTTTAATTTCGAGATCGAACTCTTATAGGAGTAATATCCATCGGTTGAGCCTTGGTTTTGCCTCTTTCTTTGTAAGTAAGTACCTAAGTGTTGCATGATCAAAAAACACAACAACTTTCGTACCAAACAAATAAGAAAGAAAATTTTCCAATGCAAAAACGATTGCTAACAACTCTTTTTTAGTGGTGGTGTAGTTCTGTTGGGCCTCATTTAACCATTTGGAAACATAATAAATAGCATGAGGTAGTTTCTCATACACTGGTCTAATAGTGCACCGACCGCATAGTCACTAGCATCTCGCATTAGCTCGAATGGCTTGCTCCAATCAGGTGGTCTAATGATAGGGGTTTTTATCAAAATTTCTTTCAAACAATTGAATGCCGCCAAACACTTCTCGTCAGAGTTAAAAACCACATCTTTTTTTAATAGTTGGCACCATGGTGATGCAACCTTGGAAAAATCCTTGATAGACGTTCGATAAAATCCTGCATGACCAAGAAAAACACGAATCTCCCTCACCATAGTGAGAGGGCTAAGAGCACGAATAAGATCGATCTTCGCTTTATCAACTTCCAAGCCTTTAGAAGATATAATATGGCCTAAAACAATGCCATGAGTTACCATAAAATGGCACTTCTCCCAATTTAGCACAAGATTAGTTTCAGCATATCGTTTAAGAATCAATATAAAGTTGTCCAAGCACAAGTCAAATGAATCACCATATACACTGAAATCATCCATAAAAACCTCGATAATGTTTTCAACGTAATATGAAATGATACTTACCATACACCTTTGGAAGGTAGCGGGTGTGTACACAAAACAAACGGAATCCTTATGTATGCAAATGTTCCGAAAGGACAAGTAAAAATAGTATTCTCTTGATCCTCCGGTGCTACAACAATTTGATTGTCACCTGAATAACCATCAAGGAAATAGTAATAAGAGTGTCTTGAAAATATTTTTAGCATTTGATCCATAAAAGGTAAATGAAAGTGATCTTTTCTAGTGGTTGCATTAAGCTTGCGATAATCAATACAATCTCTCCAACCGGTTTTTACTCGAGTTGGGACAAGTTTATTGTCTTCATTCTGCACCACTGTAACGCCCGACTTCTTTGGTACAAGTTGTACCGGGCTCACCCACTTGCTATTAAAAATGGGGTAGATAACTCCCACATCTAATAACTTAAGTATCTATTTCTTTACTACTTCCATCATCGGAGGATTCAAACGCCATTGAGCTTCCCTTGTCGGCTTTTTTCCCTCCCCAAGTAGTATTTTATGCATGCATGTAGAAGGGATTATTCCCTTGATATCAACAATTATCCATCCTATATCCGTTTTATACTCCTTCAACACCCGAAGAAGTCTTTCTTCCTGCAATTCAGTTAGTTCCTTAGAAACTATTACCAGCAACTCCTCATTATCACCCAAATACATGTATTTTAGGCGATCAGAAAGAGGCTTAAGTTCTAGTTTAGGATCCTGCAAGATAGATGGAAATATTTTTTCATTAGTGCATGGTAAAGATATAAATGAAATACCGTGAGTTGGTGGGCACTGTTGCAACGAATTGAGTTCACCAATAGCTTCCTCAAATTTATACCCTAATTTAAGCTCAGTTCTTAGATTTGTAAGGTCTTTAGAACCCACACTCCTCGTGATAATGGTCTCCAATGGATCATTACTTCTCAAATTAGACATTTGTTGATCTAAAGAGTCAATAACATCAATGGAGAAATAAGAATGGACATCACTAGGATATCGCATTGCCTCATAAATATTGAAACATATTATTTCTCCATCAAATTTCATTGTCAACATCCCACTGACGTTAATTTTTATCCTCTCCATTCGCATAAATGGACGTCCAAGTATCAATGGTATAGACGAATCAGTTGATTCATCTATCATCTCTAGTAAGCATAAATCTACTGGAAAAACGAGTTGATTGACCTGCACAAGCACATCTTCAATAATACCTCTAGGATAAACATTAGAACAGTCATCTAATTGTAAGACAATTCCAATTTCTTTCAAAGGTCCTAAGTTAAGAGATTCATATACAGATGTAGGCATAACATTAACTGGTGCTCCTAAATCAAGCATAGCCTTATTAAATGTTGTGTTACCAATAAAAATAGGAATATCAAAGCTACTGGGATCTTTACATTTGAGTGGGAGTTTCTTTTTGCAAAATAGCCAAAGCATTCTCCCCCACTCTCATTACCTTATGACCGGTTAATCTTTGTTTATTGGTGCACAAGTCCTTCAGAATTCTCGCATATTTAGGGACTTATTTTATTGCATCTATGAGTGGAATATTCACATGAATCTTCTTGAAAATATCCAAGATCTCATTATCTTGTTCAGCCTTTTTAGAGTTAGCAAACCTGTGAGGAAAAGGTAAACAGGGAACATAAGTAGAAACATGAGGTTTAGAGTTCTTTAGAAACTCACTGGTTTGGGAAGAGTCGGTAATCTCTTTCTCCAAAACCGGCCCCTTAGGGTCTTTGTTCTTCTCAGCATCTTCTGGTTGTACAGTTCGTGTACCAATTCTCAATGTCACAGCGTTGACAGAATCTCTCGGATTAAGAGGTTGACAAGGGAGTTTCCAACTATTCTGTTCCTTCAGATGATTAATCACAGTTGCCATAGTGCCCACTTGCGTTTGTAGTTCTTTGATTGTATTATCAGTTGTCTGTTGATTTTTTTGCATTATTGACGTCATATTCTTCATCATTGCAAGCATCTCTGATAATTCTGAGTTCTGAACTGGTTGTGGTTGTTGTACTTGTTATTGAAAACCATTAGGACGATTGAAAACCGGTCCTGGAACTGCAGTTTACTTGTTTGCATAGCTGAAGTTGGGATGATCTATACATCCTGGATTGTATGTGTTAGAATAAGGATCATACCATTGCATCTGCTGATTTGGAAAAATAGCATTGACTTGATCGCTTTCGTCTTTATAACCTTGGGTAGATGATGGCACCACCACGGCTGCAATTTGTTGCATCATTGCTGCCATGTTTTCCATTTGCTGACGAAGCTCAGTTACTTCGCTCACTTTATTGACTCTCCTGACGAGTGATTCTGACCCACGACTTGAGAATTATTGATAATTTGTTGCCATGTTCTCAATTAACTTTCTATCTTGAGCTACTATTTTGTTCACTAGTGCACTACCACCTGCAACGTCGAGAAGATTTTTGTCACTTGTTTGAAGTCCCTTGTAGAAGTACTGGATGATCAACAAATTACTGAATTGTGATGCAGAAAGCTAGCCACTAAACTCTTATAACGTTCCCAGCATTCATACAATGTATTTCCTACCATCTTCTTAATGCCATAAATCTTTTTTCGAATCTGAGTTGCCTTTGATGCGGGAAAGTATCTCTCTAAGAAGAGTTTGTTTAAGCCATTCCAAGTTGTGGCACTTCCAGAAGGTAGATAGGATAACCATTCTTTAGCAGTATCCATCAAGAAGAATAGAAAATCTCGTAACATGACTCCACCAGCATCAGTCTTTGCTGGTAACATGGCCATGACTATGTTATGGAAATCCATTAGATGCTTATTTGGATCTTTATTAGTCATTCCATGGAACTTTGGTAGCTCACGGATCAACCATGGCTTGATCTCGAATGTAGATGTTGTCTGGATACATCATTGTCACGTCACCCATTGTTTCTTGTTCTTCCTCTATGTCTGAATCTGCGAATTCACTTGACGATGTACGAGGAGGAAGTGGAGTGTTCACTGCTCAGACGAAATCTTTTACTAAAGTGCCTGATCGAATTCGTATACCAATGGCACTTGGTTTTCCCCCTCTAAGCATTCACAAAACAAATAGTACCTGAAAAACAATTCTTGAAACTAAGTTAAAAACTAAAAATAAGAAATCAAAAACAAAATAACAATCTGCTTTGCCTCCCTGGCAGCGGCGCCAAAATTTGTCGGTTGTCAACCAGGAAAAATTATTTTCAAGTTCTCTACTTCACAAATATAGATTAGAGTATAATAGTAATAAAAAGTTCGTTCCTCAGGGAGATATGAGTTGTCAAGTTATTTTGATTGCTTACGTAAATAGGGGGGCTTTGATTGTGATTATAACTAAGTTACACTAAAGCAAATAGATTAAAACGAATATCAGAGATAAAGATTACTGGTTAGAGAATTCATCTTTCATCTTCCAATATGTTATCAACCGAATCATACTCAACATTCATTCACTCTCAATATCAATAACGCTAAAGCATCCTATCACATGTCTACTCCGGCAAAACTTCTATTATCATCAAAGGCGTAAAAACCACTCTTTGAATCCTTTTCAAAGAATAACTTGGCGCAAGAGCCACTTAAGCTTAACCCAATGAAAGCAATGGTATTAGCAATACGGCGCAAGAGCCACACGATTTAACCTAGGTCACACTTCTACACATAACTGCATAGTAACACCCCATCATTAACTACTATGTTATGCTACTTGTAACAAGGATCTATCAACAATTCTGGATCTCAAACCCTAGTTTATCTATTGATATCAATGCATGCTCATCCAATTCACGACTTAAACAAACAAGGAATCAATCATACATGGCGTTATAAACGATAGAACATGAACGATATTGAAGAGATTATGAACATGAGAATGAATACTTCAATTAATAAACATGTTTTCCAACTTAGGACTACATCTCTAACCAATAAGAAAGGTTTAGCTCATCATGGATTTCTCAAAATCCATGAAAAATATATAAGAAAGCAAGTAAGAAAACCCTAGAATCGTGAGGATCAATCGCAACTCCAAGCCCTAACCCCTTGTTCTCCTTATCCGTGTGTAAAAGATAGTGTCAAGCTATCTCTTCATGTCTTGGAAGTCTCCTTTTATAGTACTTCATGATATCTAGGGCTTAATATCCTTCCGGGACTAAGTTGCATCTATTTAGAAGTCTAAAATGCATTGAACGGACCCCCATAGGCTTACTAAATCCGGCATAGGAAATTCTCCACAAGCATTGCCGGCTGTTATGTCAAATTTTATGCCCTTTTTTATGTCACAGCCGGCATAGGTGGTTTTTCCCAAGCAATGCTGGTTGTTAGGTCAAACTTTCTGCTACCAAATTTTCTACAGACGGCATAAGTGTTTCGCTTACAATAAATGTCGATTGTTGGTGTTAAAATATAATTTTTTCTGTATGAATTCGTGTCACAGACGGCATTGTATGTGTCCCTAAGAGCAATGCCGGATCTTGAGATGTAGATGACCTTTTCTTCGTCTCGACTGTTTTGTCCATAACTTCTTCGTCCGAACATGGAATAACCTCATTCTTTTTGTGTTCACTTTGTATTCTCGTTCTCTTCAAAATGAAATTAAGAAATCCGGGATTTGAATGAGTATAATTTGTTCTTTGTCCCTTATTCACTTGTAGAACTCAATTTCCTTATTTATTTCATGTCGCAATGAACTCATTTATTCTTCTTTGGTTGAATATACTTCAAAACTCCTAGCAAACTCAAAAGATAAAAAAAATCAAAGCATGATAATATTAAATCTAACAAGAAAGCACTGAATAAAAGCATCAAACTAATACAAATAATGCACCTATCAGCCACACATATGAATGAGACAGCGTGGCTTTTGATAAATAAATTAGGGTTTTGAAATTTGTATGTGTGAAGCAAACCCTAATAAGAAAGTATTAAAAGATGATGTTAAGGCTCCTAGTTGAAAGGATTAGCTAAGCTACACGAGTTTTTCCAATTGAAACAAAAACACACGAGCTTTCCTATGGGTTAAAACGCACGAGTTTGCTTCTTTGACCTAAGAATTCAAGAATTTTTTAGCTTGGACTTAGTTGAATGTTTTTATCAGATCTCTTAGACCGTTTGTTCGATTGATGTGATTTTTTAGTATGTCGTACAGAATATCCATACGAAGAGTTTGGTATATAACTTATCCCTTTATTCATTACCAATTTCTCCCAGATCATGACTTTGTACAGGGCAGTGCAGAATTGTGCCTAACGAGCTTGGTGTAAAAACGCCTTTTTTGACCTCTGGGCCATTTGCTTGTGTATTGGATGCTAGATGAAGGATGTTTATGCCATTGGTTGCTTCCTGAGTTAAGGGTTGACGTGGCTAAGGCTAAATTTAGATAGTAAAAGCTAAGTTTTAATTTAGCACAATTCTTGATTTGGTGTCTGAGCACAGATGTGGTACTTTACTATTTTACCCTGAAAAAAATACACCATCTACATTAAGGCCCCCTATTAGCACGGAACGAGTAATGTTACATGGTAAGCATTAGATGGTGGTCTTCCAGAAGAAATAAAATATGACTTTTATTGTAAAATAGTTAGATATTACTAGAAGAGTAGCAGTTGGCCGAGCAAGTTTAGCTTTATCTGGGATTGTACTCTTAGGTATTTGGAGCATTCTTCTTGTACCGTAAAAACAACGGGAAGGTATTTGGAACATTAGTTGGTTGTAGAGAGTGTTGAGGCAATATTGTCGTCAGAACATTAAGACATGTGCTGAGGCAGCGGTGCCGTAGAACACTGAGATGAATGTTGAGGCAGTGGTGCATCAGAACACAGAGATAAATGTTGAGGAAGTGGTGCCATCATAACACTGAGATGAGTGGTGAGGCAGCGGTGCCTTTGAACACTGAGATGAGTGTTGAGGCAGCGGTGCCTCAGAACACTGAGATGAGTAGAATCCGAGCATTGATACATATATAAAACAAGTTCAAGGAAATCAGTTATAGAAGTTCTGCAACTTGAGACAAGTTCAATATTGCTCAATGGGAGCCTTAATGAATATAGAACAATAGTAGGTCCATGCAACTCAGCTGATAGTTGGGCACGGATAAGTCCAGTATTATATTATTGATAAATAGACTTCAAGTATTGAAGGTCTATATAGATACTGTGAATACAATAATGAATCAGTATTACTCAATATGAGTCTTAATATTGATATGTTTATATGGAACGTGTTCAAGGGATTCAGTTGCAGAATCTTCGCACCTGGAACAAGTTCGAGTTGCTCTATACTAGTAGACAATCCATCTAGGAGCTAGGTTCGAGTTGTTATATACTAGTAGATAATCTATCAAGGAGCTTTTTTATACAAGAACAAGGTCAAGGAAGAGATTGGAACAAGAGTATTTCTGAATATTTTGTATAGTCCGAGAATATACGGGAGGATCCGCGCCAAGCACCCATGTGATTCTGAGGACAAAGTCATTCTATACAAGTGGAAAATCTATCTAGGAGCTGGGGTATCCATTCAGGAACAAGAATATATTCTAGATGTATATTATGTATAGTCAGAGAACATCTGGAAAGGAATTGTAACCAATACCAATGATTTTTGAGGACAATAACACTTTATACTAGTAAGAAACCCATCTAGGAGTTGTCTAATCAATATAGATTTAATACAAATATTTTATATATATATATAGAGAGAGAGAGACAAAGATGAGTACCTTCCTTAAAATTCTTTGCAGAATTTTAAAGTTTGGTATTTCTGAAACTCGAGTCAGAAACATATTCTTTAACGATTTTAGATGAAAATTAAATAACAAGTCTTAGTTGTAAGATATTACCAGATATATTTCCGTTGGTTTGAATTTCAAATATCGTCATGTTGATAGGTCTATAAGCCAAAAATGATCGACAGAGAGGTATAGAGGCACAATATCATCATTTGGGATGCAGCATGTCGTTCAGGCTTTAGGTATACCAAGCAAGCTCACATGGTTGGATAGGAAATAGATGAGGCCGCGGATGGAAGAACACAGAGAAAGGACATATGCCTGGACAGACAGACGATGAGGTATGGATGGACGGACATATGAGAGGACTCTTGGGAGTATCCATCAGCTGTTGATAGTAAGGTAAACAAGCTATGCTTCGTTTCCTCCCTTTACGTGAGTACATCACTTCACACAGGAGGTTTTTTTTCTATCTCAACTTCTTCCTATTTTATTTCCATTAACAATGTTTTTAAAGCCTAACTTTGTAGGTCTTGCTATTATGGTTGCACGAGAGCATCCCTCCCTCATCAGTTGGTTCTTTCCTTTGATAGCATTGTATGCTCTTGAGAGGACGACTTTTACTCCATTGTTTGTCTCCAATTGGAAGTCTAGTGTTGTTGGAGAAGGTAGAAGCAGTGGTATAGCTCCTCTCTATATATGATCAACAGAAGAGCCTCTGTTGATTGTGCCTTGTTATCCAAAGTGCTGACGTTGAGTATTACTGACTTGATTTTGAGGTTGCTAAAGTTGAATGATCTTTCCAATGATATCAAGTTCCCAACTATTGAACGGTCAGGAGGTGTTTGTCAACAAGACAAAGGGATGATACTGATTTGGTTCACATGTATGTGATGATCATGGATAAGTGATATTGCATCTTCTGGAGAAAGTGTATTGGGTTTCAGGCTCCTTCATAAATTCATGCTTATGTATACGAGTCTTCATATACATTGAGGAGGTAGATACAAGCTTGTGTGAACTGAAACTTGTTGTGCAGACTACATGTCAGAATATTCAGACATGTATAGTTTCCATGGAAAAGGCCATAGAATCCTCATACAATCTCAGATTGATACGTTCCACCCCAACTTTTGAAGCTAAGAGGATAAACATATGCAGAAAAAATCAATTAATTTGGAGTTTACTAGGTCGGTCAATCATGCTTGAACATCCGTGATTAGCAATCCCGTATAAATTTTTAGATTTTATAAACTCTAGTGTAAGAGCCATATCTCTTAGATCTGACGCGCCCTTTCAGTATGTTGTAGAAGAGACATGTACGAACAACTTTTGTAAGGGATGCGTTGCCCCATTCCTCACCCATAAGTACGTTTTTCAGAGTTAGGAGACTAAGTATCCAATAACTTGGGTATACCACTTGGAGGCATCCAAGAACTCGAACTCGATGAAGAATGACTTTGTCATGGAGTTGATGTTGTAAAAAGTTACAAGTAGTAGCAGGTAGTTGTGTACAAGAGATGGAACTCTATTGAATATGAGATGATGACTCGAGTTATGGCTGGTAGAAGCAAGGTGGAAGACAGAGTCTGGAGAGGATGGTGACGAACCCTAATACTTTTCTTGATGTAGAAAAAAATCCAGCTTAAGTGTGCTTCATTATCGACTTTATGTATGTTGTACCGCCAAGAGTGGAACCACGGGTGTAAAGGCATCGAGCCAAGGTGAGCAGCCAACGATAGGGGTAGAGTAATCGATATTAATCTCAAAGAAGCAATTAGAGGAGACAGACAGTCCTCCGCTCATGAGTATTCATCTTTTTATACTAAGTTTGTAGCCTAATTGAATTGGAAATTTCCAGTAGCGATCTAGTTCTTTTAATAACCAGTCTTTCAGAGATGGTAAATCTTCTTATATGTTTGGGGAAAAGAAACCTCTTGTTAATGACCAATCCCAAGTGTAGCTCACTTGGAAGTCACTACTAGAATAAACATAACATTATTTGATGGGGTTATCATGTCTCTAGAAATTAATCTTGTATTGTTGGTTGTTGCTGATGCGTTGTGGTTGGAGCAAGAACTTGGATGCAAATTGGAGTCAAAGTCGGCGTTGGCGTCGAGGCTATCAAGAAGTGTGAGATGGAGTGCACATGGATGGCTTTACACCTTATTAGTAGTTGGTCTACTGATAAGATCATTTGTATTGGCTACTTCCTAAGGGTTCACAAGTGGATGTAGGTTGTGATTGTGCAAATGAGGCTCTCTCTGTTTTGTTAGGTGAGGAGGATGGCCTATCAATATTTAATAAGAGAGAAAGAAACATGACTTGAGGTAGTCGTCTGCTAGCGGAATGGACGATTGATGTAAGTATGTTATTTCTTCAATCAATATCTATATGGATTTAAGTGCATTGATAGGGATGATGTTGGCAGCAGTCTGCGTCAATTAATATTTTACCGAATCTTGTATCTTTGAGACAAGTAGTGGTAAGCAGTCCCCAGTTACACTTTTCTTTAGTCTCACCCATCTGAGCAGGTTTAGGATATATTTTATTTTCAAAAGATAGTCGTGTAACAGGCACAACATGGTTGAGAGCAGTAAAAATGTCTTTGTGTTGCGCCTTCGAGCAGTAAAGGAGATCACACATGTGTTCCATCATGGATTGAGCTGTTTGAGTTATAGGTTCTCCATACATGGTGACACTCATGACAATGAGGGGCTTTCTGTGTGTTTTTTCAGTCCCCAAGTGGAACTCTCCTGAGCTTTTTCATTTCTAGTTATGTTGGTGGATATTAAATGGTAGGTAAGTTGATGGTGTTATTCTATATCCACACTTATACGAGTTGGGGAAGCCATGAGAGACCGGATCTTCCCTTGGTTGATGTTGACGTTAAGCAGTGCTGGTAGTGCAAGCTTGGGTTGTGGCTCCGATGCTGAAGCTTTCCTTTTACCTCCTTCAGTCACAACACCTACACATGGTTGTATGTTGTATTATTTACTTAGGAGTCGTTTGTTAGCACAAGTCTCACATGCTTCTTTATTCCTGGCAGGTCTGACTCTCTCCATCAAAGTAGAGTGTAGTTGTAGTCGATTGCCTGAATCTAGGATATACCTCTTCTGAAACTGAAAAAATTCAAGAGATTAAAAAATTGAAGACTTGCAACTGAGAGATCAATCTCCCACTGTGGTCGCCCAAATGTTTGTGGGGAAAAACGAATTAAAGGGTAATTTAGGAAAAATAGGGTGAGCATGTGATAATTCGTCAATCCTTAAACATTTGTACTGTTGAAGTACTTTGTTTATATTCGAGAGATCAATCTGTACAATCCTTGCCTAAACCAAGCAATGGTTGTTCCAGTCTTGCTTCAATCACAAATAAGAAGGAAAATGGTTGATCTTAGGGAAGAAATCGATAGAAGGATTAATGTTAGAGTTTCAGACCCTATGGATTTACTAGGTGTGAATATCTATGAACAATTATTTTTGTGATAAGGTTGAATGATCGAGTTCAACTTGTGTTGTTCTGTATTAGACTTAGACTTGGAGTTGTCGTATTTCAGACTTGTTTTGTTCAATAGATTGAAAAATCTATTTTATAGTCATAACTATTATAAACGTTCATCTGACCTCCTCTATGAGAGAAAATATCGATGGTTGAGTAGTGGTGAAGTGGAGAAGGTGTTTAAAAATTCTCTCCACTTTGATTAAGGATGAATAGTCAGTTACTTAACTTACCGCTCCCCTACTCAACTGCTGATCAAACTTTTCAGAGTTTCTGTTTACTGGGTGCACTGCTGCACCACATGCTAGACCAATACCCTAGTGAATATCCCTTCATTTGTGACATTTGATGTCTCGTGTACATTTTGTAGTATTGAGTACTACTAATATTATTAAGTCGCATGATATTTACTTAGTCTTTGGACTGAAGACCAGTTTTTCTTGACTAGACTGATAAGTCTAGCAGATTAAGATAAAATAAATATGTACTTCTGTGAATAAGGAGAAGTATGTCCAACTTAGTCAATTTTGCATTGACATGCTTATTTTGTAAAATGAGTGTATGTTGTTGAGCGTGAGAAAAATATATGTGAGGCCACATACAAAAATATATGTGTGAGAGACCTCATATAAAATATATGTGTGAGAGGCAACACATATGAATGATACCTAGCGTGGCCTTTGATAAATAAATTAGGTTTTTGAAATTTGTATGTGTGAAGCAAATCCTAATAAGCAAGTATTAAAAGCTGACGTTAAGGCTCTTAGTTGAAAGGATTAGCTAAGCTACACGAGTTTTGCCAATTGAAACAAAAACACACGAGCTTGCCTATGGGTTGAAAAGCACGATGAAGGACATCCTCAATTTTATCTTGTTAACAGAAAAAGAAAGACAGTCGCAAAAGGTTATGTTGTTAGTGGCTTGGGTGGAGAAGTCTGTCATAGGGTAAAAGTTGAGCACATCGAGAGGAAGGTATATATTGAGGAAGTTTTTAAACTAGGCTATGCTGTACCTGATGCTCCTCAAGGAATGAATAAATGTTATACATTGGGTGATTATATCTCTGGTGGATTTTTAATCTTGCCTGAAAACTGGTTGGTCCTGCAAGAAGAGGATTAAGCAGTTTGGAATATTGTTTTTTGTGCATCTTTCCTTACACACTTTTATATATATACTGCTACTTATATTTTGGGGAGTCCTTTTGATTCCGTCACTCTCTATCGAGCTAGAGTATAGCTTAGAAAAGTTCTTACCCTGGCTTGCAAACCTGTTGGTTCTACAAAATGAAGATTAGGCAGTTTGGAACTTAGTTTTTTGTGCATATTTCCTTATGGATTTTTATACAAATTTTGATGCTTATATTTTGGGGGAGTCCTTTTGATCCGTCATTGTCTATCTATAGAGTGTACCCCAGAAAAGTTCAGTTCAATTATTTGTCATTGAACAACTTTTCTTGGATATACACTTCGGCGAGTGTATTTGGTTGTACTCCTTTATGATTACATAATTTTTATATATATATATATATATATATATATGCAAGTATTTTGTTCACTTATATTTTATTTGTCCATCCCTTTTAACTCCGCCATTTAAAATGCCGGTCCCTGGCCTGGGTAAAGGAAGAGGGAAGAAAGCTACTTTTTATCCTTTTATGATATTCCATATTGATTTGTTATCTGTTTTCAGGAAATTTGGTGGATAGGATTAGTATACAGAAGTTTATTAGTTGTGTTTCACTAAACTATTCAATTCTGATGAGCATGGGCCAACGCATGTCAACTTTTAATCTCAGTTTGTTGATTATGTTACTTATTATGATCTTTTCCCAACTGCCATGCATTTGACAGATAATCATTACTATAAGCTTAGTTGATTCTTACTAACATTGTCTTTGTTTTACGAGGTTTCATGGATGCAAACACTTGAAGCTGGAGATTACCTATTATGGAGATAGCTGGCAAGTTATTTGAATCTCAGGTTTGTTTCATTACCTACTATGATATCTTCAAATTCTTTCGTGTACTTATTTAATTGATATTCATTTCATTGATATGTGTTTGATGGTATGACAGGTGCATAAATAACACTAGTAAGACAGTGTTGTCCTTGCGAAGATGTACAAGAAAGGGAATAAACTTGTAACCAAGATCAAGTTTCTTGAATTAAGTTTATCCCTTCTCTTGTATAGCATTGCAGAACCTGGATAAAGAAATGTTACTATGGATGTGTAGTAATACATTGACAGTTTTGGTCCTGCGAAGCTGCAGAAGTAGCACATTCTCCTCTCTGATTCTATTGGTGAGAAACTCTTACTAAATCTATTCATTCTTTTTCATATGAACCATGTATATAAATTGCAGTGGTAATTCTATCAAATATAAAATTTTGATACTTAGGTTGTCAATGTTAAAATTATTGTGACTGAATAACTTTTGGATGAGATCCAAAATGAATAAATGTTGGTATTCAACAATGAGAATGTATGAATTCCAGAACGACAATGAACATGTAAATGAATTTCTCAAATTACTGAATGAATCTTTGTATCTCCTATGAAAGTTGTTACGAATTTGATTTTCGGTTTCATTGTTTGCAGAAGTATCACATCTAAGCCTCGATGCGACGTGAATCAACATAATCACAATTTCTTTTAGAGAGGTATATATCTTACTAAAATTCACTACTTTCCATATGCCGTGATTTTGATTGTTACTTTTGCTTGTATTAAAGTTGTGAGTTTATTAAATCAATCACAAGGTTTGTTCTTACTATCATCCTTGTTGTTTTCCAGGATACTGGAATTGATGGCAATAGCTGATGTCAAGAGATGGTTAAGGCTACTCTGATGTCAATGGACGACTTCTTTTGGCGGATGAACAACTTTTTATAGACCAAGGTATGATGCAAAATAACACTTGCTCATATTAGAAACCGCTGAAACACATAACCTTGTCGTTTGCTTATAACATAGGGAACCATGTATGTTTTTTGCCTTAAACAAATCTTTCAATATAAAAACTACACTCATATTAGGTATGTGAATGAATGATGAAACAAATCTTGGTTCAATTGGTTGTTGTATGGATTCCAAAATTAATTAATTAATTAGTTAATTACTTATGTTGCTAGAATGAGAATGTATGTATTATAGAATGATATTGAATTATGGATTTTAGATTCAGCGTTGCAGGTTCAGGAATGAATTGCACTGCAAGTTTAGGAATGAATTGCACTGCAGGGTTTAAATATGGAAGCTTAGTTGTAACACATAATTAATAAAGTTATTTAAAAAAAAACTATATTTTTGTATCAATATTGAATGAACGTTATAAAATCTGTTAGTAATTATCTACACCTGGCAAATCCCTTACTGTTACAACCAATCCTCAACGGTTTAAGGCGTTACATCACATGGTACAACTGATTGCACGTGGTAAACTACAACCGTTACACGTCAGTTGTTAAGAATTATATCGTTATGATAATTGCTATATCCGAACTGTTACAATCAACTAAACAACATCTGTTAGTCGTTGTTAAAACCGTTAAAAAGAAGAACAACTGGCAGAAAGTCAACCGTTACATACAAAGTCACAGGTACATTAATTGTTACGTCGAACTATTACAATCAACCAAAGAACATCTACTAATTGTTGATAAAGCGGTTACAAAGAAGGACAACTGGCATGATTTCAACCGTTACAGAAAATGTCGCCATTACATTAACTTTTACGTCGAACTGTTACAGGCTAACTGTTACGATATTAGGGAGTAACGGTTATCTGTTAAAACAACATGTCAGGAGATTATTTTTGCGTTGACTAGATAATCTTTGGAGTATTTTCTCCGACGGATGTAACCATTAATTAATAAATTTTTATTAAACGTTTTTTAAAGTTGAGAAATTATTGTAACACTAAATATAACGACATTTTCCCCTGATTTCGTGTAGTGTACATACTAACAGACGGGTATAAGACGGTTCACGTGTGTTGTCTGAAAAGATTGTCGGCGCAGGGGTATCACACAAAACAAGCGGTTTGATTAGAATCTGTTGTTGGTTGCATTTTATAGATGAGTGAGTCAAGTATAATGTCTTCATCTTAGTGGATACTCATTTTGGACTACGAATCATGATTTTTCTAAAAGTCAATAGTTTCCTCGTTAATAAAATTAGATGGTGTGTTATACTTTATTTCCATATTATACTGTTTATCTTCATAATTAAAAATATAAGCATATCAACTATTAATATCTTTATCCTATTTAGACTTTTCCCAATAGATCATAAAGGGTGGCTATAAGTTAAAACGACCTAGGTATTTTTATACTTTTATCAACGATATTACACGGACCGAATAAAGTAAACATTATAAGAACTGACTCTTACAATATGATGAATGGATCCCGGCCCACTTCCTGAAGTCAGTAAAAAGACACTTCAGTATGTGAGTCGATTTTGGTTTTGTTTACTTTATTTAATCCATACATTATTTTTGTACTTTTATATATACTGAACATATATGTACCAATAAATTATTATATTTAATTTATGTGAATATATAACTATAAGACTCATGTTTACCCGGATATCCGTATACCTTCACAAATGGTCAAGTTAGCCCATAAAATTATTCCTTTTCCCATTTAATAGGATTGGTCTTGGACTATTGATTAGGTAATATTTTGATTTTTTTAATCTTTTTTGTTGGATGATTTCCTTAATTCTTTAATGAAATCTTGGTTTTTCGATGAAAGAAAAAGGTTACTTTGTCAAAACAATAAGAAAATAGAAAAAATGATCACCATCTATATATATTGCAAGCATTAGTATGCTAGTATAACATCTTGATTTGATTGGAAGCTAATAATAGTTTTGATAATAACATCCCTTTTACGGATGTTATTGTAGTATGATGATAAGTTATTTAGGTAATGACTCTAACGACATTTTGATATTTGTCATCATAAAAAAATTACCGTCCAAAAAATAATATTCCTTATGTAAATCAGTTTTATTCACTTTATTTTCCGTACATTCTTAACTCTATTTTTCTAGTGATGGAAAATAACTGATGTACTTGTCGTTAAACCTGAAAACTTTTGACATCACATTCCAATTGGCACGCCAAAGCCTAATATATATTCGGCCTTATCGTAAAACTGTACTAAATAATTAAGAGAACTACTCTAATAAATGTTGATAGGTTGCCCACTACGATCTACATTATTAAGTCATTGTTAACGTACTACAAGGTCCCACAAAGTCATTACCAACATGCCTAGATATCTAAACTAATAACAAAAGTCCTTCACTGGTCCTCCATGCAAAGACTTCGTTGGGCCTTCCCCTCCCCACCTCCATGAACATCACTGGTCCAAGGGAAGTGATAGCTAATGATAAGTCCAACATTATTTGTTATAGAAGAAAAATGATCACACTGTCTAAACAAGTGTATATATTGAATTATTTTCTTAGAATTAATTGATCTCTGGTGCATGTCTTATCATAACCTACCAAAGAAAAGTTATCCCTAATGACTGGTCATTAAGTGTTATGCGTATTCCGGTTAAAATCCTTGATATTTTAAGTCTTCTAGCTTTCTAGGTCGATCGAAAACAAAAATTCGTCTTCTTCACATATGAACTTAATGAAAATGTCAAGAAAAACAAAAGGTCCAGTGTAAGTTCCTGTAAAAAAATCCGTAACGGCAAAGCAAAAGGTGTACTGGGAGACCAATAGACCATTTGACAATTTCATATGGGGTGAAAATTTTTGACCTTTCCGGATTCTTCGTTCGAAAACAGGTACGAATGTAGAAAATTTAGAAACAGAAAAAGATATGTGCAGTAAAGGGATAGATCGTGGGTATCAAAGTAGCGGCTATTTTGAGTCATTTTGAGCATTTAATGGCATAGAAGGTAAAAGTTAAACATTTCAAACATTAGACATGGATTGATTTTACTTCTGGTGATCCCACCTAGGTATTCTAGGCTGGGGGTAGGAATACAAATCAAATAGAGATTGTCTTTTAGAGATGACCGGGTGGGTTGATAGTCCAGTCTTGAAAACAATGCTTATGTTTGCACACCAATAGGTGTTTCTTGATAATCAATCAACGGAGCTGGTCCTAACCTGAGGACCTTACCAACCTCCAACTCATCGGGTTGCATTGCATTTCTAATTATATGCATACGGGGCAATATATATCTCGAGTATCAGGACCGTCTCTGACATTTAGATAATCCTAGGTGAGAAAATTTAAACGTATTTTTTGATGCAAACTATGCATATAGATTTTAGGTTGTTGTTTTTTTTGTGACAAAATCTAATTTATGATATTGAAATTATTCATGCCAATCACATAATTTGTCACCTTATAAAACCTGCATCACACATAAAAATGAATTTATTGCAAAAAAGTTACTACCCAAAAAATCTAGCAAAAATTGCGAAATACTAGTATCTTTATGTTACTTTGATCTCATTACATTATTGACATTCTATTGCTATCAAATGACTCAAATTATTATAAAAACCAATTAGGATATGCTAAAATAGTAAAATACTATTGGGCAATCGAAATATAATCTATGAAACATACTGGATGTAAACAATTATTCAAACTAGACTAACTTGTGCACTAAATGGAAACCCAGACACTTGTACTGATTTTTTTTTTTGGTTGTTTCAATTGTAGTTTCAGGTCTTCTAGGGTGGTTGATAACTTGATATATACGTGATGTCTTAGTTTGAAGGAGACGTTAAATAAGGGATCACATATTTCACGGAATCATATTTCGTTTCCATTTGCTTACATTTAGAATTAGGGGGGAAAATCTACCCTGGGCTGGAGCCCAGGTTGCCGGGCTTTAGAGCCGGGCCTGCCGAGTATAAAGATTCAGATAATACAGAATAATGCTCCTTCTGATACTATTAAAGTCCACCTTTTGGTATTTATATATTTCTTCTATATTATTTTATTAGTCTTCTATTTTATTTTCGTCTGTCTTAAATTAATTATCAATTTCTGCTTATAACTATAGTTTTTTATTAAACTATTAAATATATCCTTAATTTTTTATAATTATAAAATTATTTTTAATATAACTCGAACCGAAATCTTAAACCGTATCTCTTTCCTATTTATCTTCATCTTTTTTAAGAAAAAAAATATTTGTAACTAAAGATATATAAAAAAAAATATTTATAACTAAGAAATACAAATATTTTTTTATCTTCTTTTAAACATTTATAAGAATAATAAAATTACCAAATATATATTTTTTTCTTATATACTACACATGTCTATTTTTATTTTTAGTACACATTCCTGAGATATGTAAATATTTATGTTTTTCTTCTATACTACATATGTAGCATTTAATAGAGGTAGATCTGGATATTACTCCGGTCTCCTTAATATTTTAACTTTGTCAAAGCAGACTAATAAAAGAAGACGGAAGGAGAAATTTTTAAGGAAAACACGAAAGATAATTTTTGTTTTAGTATTTTTTCTTATGTATTATTTTGTGTTAAAACTTTGAATTAACATATCTTATAAAATAAAATGCGAATATTTGTAAATGGTATACCGTTGGATACATTTTTAAAAGACATACACAACGGGTATAAGCATGAATACCAAATTTTGTACACTTCTTAGAGAAAATTTTAACAACACTAGTTATTAGTAAGGGATTGTATGGAAAAATAACATATGAAAATAGAAAAGTATCAACTTTCACGGGACAAAAAATGAGAAGAAAAGGATCAACTTTCATGGGACAAAGAGTAGTAAAAAAAGTATCCCCTCCTTCTTTTTCATTAGTCATCTATTCCATTTCACCAGTCCAAAAAAATGACCAGCTTCTGTTTATAATAATATTTTCTCATTAAACTTTCAAATATACCCTTGAATTTTTTATGATTATAAAATCATTTTAAACCAATCTAAAATCTTAAATAAATCTTTAAAAATAGGCAAAAAATCTGTTTAATATTTATTTTGTTTATCTTTATTCCTTTAAAAAAAAATGGCTGCACAAGTTAGATTCCTTTTAAAGTTTATGCTCTATAGTTATAATCTTTTCAACACTTTGTGGAAGAACATAAGCTATATTATCTAATTTCTCTAGCCATGACATGTTTACAAGCTTATGAATTGGGTGAATTCATTTATATAAAGAAGAGACCAGCATGGACCGACGTTAATTCAACATCCGAAGATGATGATTTGTGTTTCTAACTGTAAAGTTTATTTATTTTTATATTCTTTTTAAACTTATTCAAAGAAAATAGAATTACCAAATATATAATACTTTTTTACTAAATATATTTATTTTTAATTTTAATAATAATATAGTAATTAATAGGAATGTTTTTTAGATATTTCTTCGATCTTTTTAATATTTTAACCTTGTCAAAATAGACTAATAAAAGAATATAAAAATAATATTTCTTAATTATCAATATACAAGTACTCACTAAAGAAAATGTTTAAATCTTTTTGGTTAACTCGGGCTTAGTTGATTGAATTCATAACTTTGACAATAATGGAAGAGTAGCCATTAATTATAGGATACACGATTAGAAATCCTCGCTCAGTATACTCCCGCAATGGCGGAACCATAAACCTTGTTTGGGATAAGTTTGACCAATTTGTAGTAATAATCCGATCTTCCATCGATATTTTTTTTATTTGGCCACTATGGTTATTCACCGTTGTGTTATTTTTAACGGGCGTCGTTATTTTTATTTAGCAGCATCTTTCCAGGAGGTAATCCATCTTAGTATTACTCTCGCCCAAGTTCGCTTAACTGCAGAGTTTTTTACCAACGCTAGAGCCAACTGTGCTGAAAAATCCTCTGTGCCAGGAAAGGATGTACCATTACCTATATTTCATTCGACGAACCCTACCTGCCGAATCGGAGTATCACAATATCACCACCTTAAATTGGAGTTGTCCTCAGCTCCAGAATATACAAGCCTATATCTCCGACGTTCTCTGCCACTCATGCGACTAGTACCTGGCACACCCCATCTAGCGTAGTCTCTCACCCTCGACATGTGATCCGTTGTCGGCTCTGGTTCCATTTTGTAATGACCCAACCTTCCACCGATATTGTCCCCACTTGGCCACTGCAGTTATCCAGAATTATGGGTTTTTAACGGGTACCATTGTGGTCATTCAGCAGCAGCTTCCCGGGAGGTCACCCATCTTAGTACTACTCTCTCCCAAGCACACTTAACTGCAAAGCTTTTTGCCAACTATGGAGCCAATTGTGCTCAAAATACCTTGGTGTTAGGAAAGGACATAACATCACCTATATTTCATTCGTCGAATCCTACCTGCCGAATCGGGGTATTACATTTTTCACCCCGAACTTAAGCATATATTTTAGGCTTGGTTATCGGCAAAAATAAAACGAAAAGTAAAAAAACAAAACCTATTATCGGGGCTACATAGGCAAAACTTTGAGGGCTGACAAGATGATAAAATAATCATCAAATAGTAAATGCAAAAGCCCCTTATCCGTAGATTTTTTGTTTAACCTCGATTAATTAGTGTTAATGAACTTAATTAATTCCATTAATTAAGTGTTCAATAAAAATGATTAATAAGTAGATTTAGAAAATTATAGTTCATTTTTTACGGCTGAGAACTCATAAACTCTTAACCAAAAGCTAATGTTTACAACTAGGAATCTATGAACTCCCTGCCGTAAACTACCTATGCGGCTGAAAACTCATGAACAAAGTAATTAATATCGTGTATCGTATCGTATTGCCAAAGTACGATACACCTAGACAAATGATTATATCGGATTTTATCGGCGATACACGAACTTTGTAATTTGATTTAATTTGATTTTCTAATTTATAGGTAGATGTGCATTATGTTACTCAAAGCTTTAAAGAAAGTTATTTATAATGTAAAAATATCAATTAAACTAGTTTTATTACAGAATACATTTTTTTCTAAAGAAAGAAAAAACATTGTTAATAAATACATTTATATCCGTACAGATATTATCGGCTCGATACGGCCGATATAATCTGAATATTCATGTATCGTCGATATTTTGCGTATCGTCTAAGTTAAAGCCGATACACGATAAATTCTGATATTATCGGTTGGTACGACCGATATTAACTTCATTCCTCATGACCTCCCTACCGTAAACTAATTCTACTACCTGAAAATCTTCTTGTTTTTGTTATACCTTCATATTCTGTTTCACCTTCATATTTATGTTACACCTTCATATTATATATATAATAAAGCTCAAAACATAGCAAAAAAAAAACATTAAAATTTTAATTTTTAAAGCAAATTTCAGACTCACCAATGACCAACAATCAAGGTATCAAGCTAGCTGTAAGTGAACCTACTTCTATAAAATACTAGAGTCGGTTGAGAATCTGGTTTGCAATACACAGTCTACTCTAGGAAAGTACTTGTGAATTTATCAATTTCTAGCTATAACAACACAAATATCTAACTTACGTATATGAATTCCTGAATTTCCCACCGTAATTTGTTGTTTACGGCTAGGAGTTCATCTATTTCTAGCCGTACGTAGGTAGTTCAGCAACCGAAAACCGAATCCTGATTTCATCAAATCTAACCTATATAAGCAATCAAAAGCAAGAAAAATAGTGGGTTTTTCGAATCTTACCTAATAGAAGTAATTGCTGGAGGATTAACTGATGTTTGAACTTCTTGATTGATCAGTTCTTCATTTAGTTGTAGGATTCATCATGATCATCACTGATGAAGAAGAAAAAAAAATAGATTTTAGGTTCTGTTTTATTTTTGAATAATTATTAGATTTAAGCTTAGTTATGGAGAAAGGACAATTTAAACATTTGATATAAGGTAGATATTTCTCCTATCAATGATTTGGACATTTGAATCCTATGAGCCCTCTATGAAGAAAAAGTGCATCCCCAATAATAAGTTTTTAAAAAATAGGGCTTGAGCTAGGGTAAGCCCGGCCCTGGTTCCACCCCTGTACTCGTGTGGTTCTTATCTTTGTTTGTATTTTGAAGATGTTTTAGTTGCTGGCTTTGTTAGTTCCTCGGCTATATGTTTGAGTTGCCAAATAACTATCCAACCTTTAGGGAGGCCTTATATATGATGACTTGAATGAATTCTGTCATAAACGAAATGTGTTTGGATTTGGTTTCTAATTTGATCAAAAATTTAATCAGTGGAAGCAATATTTTTCAATGAATTCAAATTGATGACTAAAAAGAACAAATCAAAGTCATACAGAATGATATCCATCAATTTGATCACAGAAGATCACCTGGAAAGATTTCAATTTTTGAAATCAGATTACAATTTTGATCTAAATAGAACACTTGATACTTCGATTTCGCTGAAGAAAAACAAATAATTGATCTCAATTGGATGGTAAAAACTTTTAATCTTTTCTATTTTAATATATTGCATTAAAAAAAAAACAACAACGGAGAACTGATAATCAAGAACAGAGCATCTTCAACAATTTTGGACCGGGTCGGGTTTTCGCAGGTGTAGAAGACAGAGTTACCGGTCCGGTTAAAATTACCTGATCCATTAGCCCATAGTGAAAGTTATTTCCACCCCAATATTTCTCATTTCCTTGCGGTTATCGACTCAGTAAGTCAAATGAATCACATCCGTAATCACCGCTTAGTTATGATTCTCATAATCAAATTTATGAAATTTTTTAAAATTACAATGTTAGGAAATAAAAGGAGGACGACACGTGTAAGACGATTAAGGAAAGAAGCAGTTGTTCTCAGAAGAACGAGAAGCACAGAATCAAAGCCGTATGAAGGATCGAATAAAGGACAGATGTGAAAGACTGAATAAATCCCTGCATGATTGACACATAAGATCGGGAAAGTAGTATCACACTGATTGAAACAGATAACATTAAATGCTTATTGAACGGTAAAGTAAGAGTAATGAATGAATATGGAACGGGAAAGTAAAAGTAACATTAAATGCTTATTTACTTTTATTTACTTTAATCGCATGTTTGACACCTATGATCGGGACAAAGATGATTCTCAAAGAACGAAGAGTACGTGTTAATCATACAAGACCAAAAAGTGAAGAGCATGACCTGTCAACCATACAATCATCCCGATCTAAAGATAATAAGGAGAACGAAAGAAGCTATCAGGACAAAAGGGACCCATTAGATAATCTATAAATAGAAGAGATCATTCAACAGAGAGGGGGTCGGAAAATTGAAAGAAGAATAGGCTAAGGAAGAGTAATCTGAGAAGAAAGAAAAGATCATTAGGTATGTATTTATTGTGTAAGATACTATTTCACTATCATGATTCATCTTTTATACTTATAAAGACCATGAATTAGATATGGAATGAGGGACTGTAATTTGATCAAATGTTTGATAAGAAAATAAATGGTTAATCGAAACCTTTCTAATTAATTGATTTTAAAGAGGATTCTGTGTATCAAAGTGTTAGTTAAAATCTTTCTATTTACTGTATCTTATCAATTTATTGGTTGTTCATGTCAATGGGAATTTTGCATAAACAATTTGGCGCTAGAAACAGAGACTGTGTCAAAGGATTTATCCTACATGTTCAAGAAAAATGAATTTTTTCTGATGTATTTCAAAAAGTAAAGAAATTTAGTATATGTGTTTCCAAAAATGGATTTTTTCTATTGCATAATAACCTATATGTGATATGCAAAAGAGAAATTGTATGTCATTGAAAAGAAAAAGTTTTAAGTTTGAATGGATCTGTTTAAATGTTTGATTTCCTTTTATATGAATTTTAAAAGATTTATGGTAGATGATACAAATTATTTTGCTAAAAGTATAGATAGATTTTTAGAAGGTCAGTAAATTAGTGTCTGACTCTTTCTCTATTAAATAATCTGTTAAGAAATTATGTGGCTAACTTTTGAAAGATCATTAGAATTCAAGAGAGAAAAGAAACAATCGAGAAACAAAAAATCCAGAAGAAATATGTCTCAAGAAGCAGGCTCCGGAAATCAGGACAATAACGACGGAAAAAATCACAGACAAAGGGAAAAAGAGAGTGAACCAGAACAACAGAGTGATTTAGGAAGTCATATACCTAATCAGGAATTAACACCAAATACCATTATTCAAAATAAATCGTCACATCATGAGAATTCACGAAATGAAGTAAATCATCTACAAAATCTGCTAGAAGAAATGAATGAAATAAGAAGAGAACAAAGAGCTAGTAATGATCAAGTTGCATTATTAACTAAAGAAAATCAAGCTTTGAAAAATGTGATTCAACGTGAGGAAAAACTAGCAGCAACAGGGTCACGAAGTCAAGAAGCAATTTCTGGAAGGCAAGCACCCAGAAATGAAAGGGATAATCAAGATCAGAGAATGGCATTAGCAGGATCATCATCCCGGGCTAGGAGGGAACGGGAAAATCAAGAAATTAAACGTGCACAATGGCAAAAATGTATTGTAACTATGGAGCAAATGAAAGAAGATATGAAAGGTTTAAAAAATAAAGAAGGAGGAAGAATTGAAGAGGTGCTGAAGGAATCCAAACGAACACCGCTGGCTCAACAGTTGACATGCGTTCCATTGCCAAGAGAATACAGTATCCCTATATTTGAATGCTATGATGGTACGAAGGTCCCGACCTCACACTTAAAATATTATAATCGAGTGATGTCACGATGGGACGGACACGAAGCAATAATGTGCCGATGCTTCCCATCAAGTTTGAAAGGTTCAGCATTGTTATGGTATGACAGATTGCCAGAAAGTTCCATTCAATGTTATTCACAATTAGTGAGGAAATTTCTCGAAGCATATATGTACAACAAGCCCGTTGATTCGGGAGTGGACAGACTATATTCCCTTACATCATGGCCAGAAGAGACGATTCGGTCATATACGGCCCGATGGCATACAATTTGCCAAGCAATTGGAGATGTAGATTCAAGTACAGCGATCAATCATTATAAGTGGGGAATCGCTGGTCGGAGATGTCAACTTTTTATTGAAATTCATCGTAACAATCCCAAAACTGAGGGACAACTTAGGGAAATAATAGAAACATGTGCAAGATTGCAAGATGTGCAAGAACAAGGTCCGAGAAGTAATTCGCGAAATAAAAGAAACATAAAAAGGGCAAATTCAATCGAAGTATCACCAGAACAAAAAAAGAAGTTCCCTCATAAATCTGAACCAAGAGAATCAAAGCGCCCACGACAAGGGGATAACAAAAATTTTGTTCAGCGATTTCAAGAAAGAGTGTTCACAAAACTCAATATATCATATTATGAATTATTCAAAATCATAAAAAATAAACCATATTTCCAGTGGCCACCATCAAGAGGCAATCAGCCTGAGTTCACACAACATTCAAAATATTATTGTGAGTACCACAGTTATAAAGGGCACACAACAGATAATTGCAGGAATTTTATTTTACTGGTACAAAGAATGATTGATGCAGGAGAGTTGAAATAATACATTCAAAAGCCCGAACCAATAGCAAGACCAGACAAAGGCAAGGTAGTGCATATCCCGTATAACGAACCATTAATATGATATCATTTTTCAGAAGAAAGAGATACATATATGAACGCTGCAATCAATAAAAAGTTATGCAAGAGGATTCGGGACCATGAAATTTTTAAAGTATCAGGAAGAATAACGGAAGCTTGGGAAGACTGGATGGCATCCCCTTTAACTTTCTCGGAACAGGAAGTAAATCAAGAAATTGAGATGCATAATGATCCTTTGGTTCTTACATTGCTAATGTCAGGGTGGAACGTTAGAAAAATTCTTTTGGATGGGGGCATTTCTTTAAATGTGTTGTTTCATGACACATTTTGCAAAATGGGACTCAAAAAAGATCAATTAATCCCGTTCCGATATGTTATTTATGGGTTCAACGGAATGGCTTCAAGACCCGAAGGAGATATTGATTTGCAAGTATCAGCTGGACCAATTAACATATAGACAAGATTCATCGTAGTATATGCTCCATCCCCGTACAATGCAATAATCGGGAGACGATGGGTACACCAGCTGAAAGGTGTAATTTCAATTTATCATCAATATTTGCGGTTTCCAACACCGCAAGGAGAAATGGAGATTAAGGGAGATCAAGATGCTATAAAGTTTTGTATAATAGCAGAAGTAAGAATGAATGAAGAACGGGAACAACAACAGCGGGAAAGGATGAAAGACCGTAAAATCAAAGCAAATGAAGAGGGGATAAATCAATACTTGAAAAGAAACGTCGAACAAAAAACAACAAATGAATTAGGAGAAAGCAGTAAGAATCAAGAAAATTCAACAAATCGGCAGTTCGAAGGATCCTCATAGCAATTAAAGGGAACTCCAACTTCGATCGGGAATCCTAAACCAATTTTCACTTCTGTAGATGAAACTAAAGTTATAAATATTGAAACTACAGAATTGCCTAAACAAGTGCGAATTGGAACATTGATGAAAGAATATATGGAGCAAAGTTTGATCAAGCTACTTCGTGATTTTGTAGATATATTTGCATGGAACATGGAAGACATGCCCGGGATAGATCCAAATATTGTACAACATGAATTACAAATACGTCCCGATGTTATACCATTTCGAAAACGGATACGTAAGGTTGCACCGGAGTATCACGATCCAGTAGAAAAAGAGTTATCAAAGCTTTTAAATGCAGGATTCATTCGTGAAGTACGATATCCAACGTGGATTTCTAATATGGTGATCGTTCCAAAAAAGAACGGTGGGGTACGAATCTGTATAGACTTCACCAATTTAAATAAGGCATGTCCGAAAGATAGTTATCCACTTCCCAACATTGATCAGTTGGTAGATGATGTAGAAGGCCATGAGGCATTATCTTTTATGGATGGTCAGTCGTGATACAACCAGATTACACTTGCAGAAGATGATCAGGAACATACGGCATTCTTTACTCCACGAGGGTTGTATTGCTATACATGGGTGCCATTTGGATTACGAAATGCGGGAGCAACATATCAACGACTGGTTGATGCAATATTCAAACCTTGGATCTGACAAATTCTAGAAGTTTATGTGGATGATATGTTGGTAAAAAGTAAATTATCTATCAATCATCTACAAGACCTCACTGAAAATTTTTGGTGCATTACGAAAATACAAGATGAAAATTAATCCGGAGAAGTGTATTTTTGGTGTTACTTCGGGACGTTTTTTGGGGTATTTGGTTACAAAAAATGGAATTGAAGTTGATCCAGCAACGATTCAAGCAATAACATATATGCCATCACCCAACAGCATTAAAAGTGTACAGAAATTAAATGGATGTTTGGCCGCTTTAAGCATATTTATTGCTAGATCATCAGAACGGTGCAAACCCTTTTTTGATATACTGAAGAAGAAATATAAATTTGATTGGAACGACCGATGTGAACAAGCATTCCAAAACATAAAAATGCATCTGGCTACATTACCAGCATTACAGAAACCGGAACCTGAAGAAATATTAACTTTGTACATAGCGGCAACGCAAGATGCAATCAGTGCAATGATGATACGTACTAATGAGAAAATAGAGAAACCAATATATTATATCAGCAAAACCCTTAATTCACCAGAAAGAAATTACACTAAAATCGAACAACTCATTTTATCATTGGTCTTTGCCACTCAGAAGTTACGTACCTATTTTCTCACACATTATGTTCGTGTCCCGAGCAAGGCACCGTTACAATCAGTATTAAAGAATACAGGAAAAGTAGGGAGGATCACAAAATGGAACGCCCAGCTAGAACAATTCAACATCATTTATGAGTTGAAAACCGCACAAAAATCTCAAGTTTTAGCTGACTTCCTTGCGGATTTCCCGATTGAAGAAGAATATGAAATTCAAGGTCCGATAGATGGAAAAAAAGAAATTAGTTTATTTAAAACTTTTTCACTAAAATTTTCATCACTTTAATAATTCATTTTTTTTTATTTATTTGTATATCTATGTTAAAGGATTACCAGGATGCGAGGAAGAGGACCCACAAGATATTCTGAACTCAACAAACTCTCAAAGGTGGGAAGTCTTTGTTGATGGATCCCGAAATAAGGAAGGAGCGTTAATTGGCATTGTGATTACTGCACCAATGGGAGGATGAATGACAGATTCATTTCGTCTTGAGTTTGAAGAACATACAAATAACATAGTAGAATATGAAGCTGTAGTTCATGCTCTAAAACTCATCGTCGAGCTAGGAATCAGCAATGTTCGACTCACAAGTGATTCACAATTGGTAATTCGACAAGTCGAATTAAAATATCAAACACTTGATGAAGATTTAGTACAATATAGAAACCTTGTCCAAACCTTAGCAAATCAAATCCCAAACATTATTTTTCGGCATCTGTCCCGAGACAAAAATCGACATGCTGATGCACTGGCATTCATTTCCTCCATGGTAAACGATCCTAATATCACAGCTACAAAAGTTGGAAGAATATATGAATCATATATACAAATAAAAGCACTTAATAACATAAAAGAAGATGTGATAGAAGAAATTAATGATCCCGGAATACAAACTTCCGCACCTATGCCCCAACAAGAAGATGATCAACCAAATGAACCATATTGGAGGATTCCGATTCATCAGTATCTACAAGATAAAATATTGCCTTCAAATTCTAAAGAACCAAGAAAAATTCAACTCAAATCGGATAGCTACCAGCTTCGGGATGGTATTTTGTATCGTAAATCATTCCTCGGGCCATTATTCTGATGCTTATCACAAAAGGAAGGATTACAGATACTCAAAGAAATACATTATGGAGATGCGGGAAACCAAAGTGGAAGACGTTCACTCGCATTAAAAGCTAAAACCCAAGGTTATTATTGGATATCCATGCTTAAGGACTCAGAAAACATGGTACGAAGGTGTGAAGAATGTCAACGATTCGCAAAGAAAATCAAAGCACCTGCCACAGAGCTTAATTCTATACTCAGTCCATGGCCATTTGCGAAATGGGGGTAGATATTGTTGGTCCATTAGTTGAAGGGACCAAAAAGAGAAAATATTTAATTGTGGCCACCGATTATTTTACCAAGTGGGTAGAAGATAAAGCATTAGCTTGAATCAGAGACATCGATGTGTTCACATTTTTATTTGAAGATATTATCTGCAGATTTGGGATTCCAGCAGCCATAGTTTATGATAATGGAAAACAATTTCAAGGAAAGAACATTGATATGCTATTTGAAGCATTTAACATTCAGAATCACAAATCCACACCATTTTATCCCCAGAGTAATGGACAAGTTGAATCCACAAATAAAACAATCGTAACAAATTTGAAGAAAACATTGGATGGACATTACAAACAATGGTGTGAACAATTGCATAACACATTATGGGCGTATCGTACCACAAGAAAAGAATCCACTGGAGAGTCACCATTCCTTCTTACTTACGGGACAGAAGCAGTTATACTAACAGAAATCATTCTACCTACAACAAGAACAGAAGCATGAGAGAAAAATCTAAATTCAGATTTAATGTTACAAAAGTTAGATGATTTAGAAGAAAAAAGAGAAGTGGCACTCCAGAAAATGGAAATTATCAAAGAAAGTTGGCACGGAATTACCACAAAAAGTTCAAGTCACGAAACTTTTTCCAAGGACAATATGTTTTACGACAAATCACAGAATACCATCGGGACAAAAGTGCAGGGAAATTCGCACCAACTTGGGATGGTCCGTACATAATACAAGCATCAGCGGGACAAGGATCATACTATCTTCGGAATATGCAAGGAGAAATCCTACAACATCCATGGAACGCACAATACTTAAAACTTTATTATCCATGATTAACAGTACAGTTATGGTGGCCAATACAGGTATACAAATTTTTATTCAATACTTTATCTAATGATAACATTTTTTATGAAGTCATACTTAAAATAACAGTCAATTCAAGGAACACCTCATTCTGGAAAATGCTACGATTGGCGACATAATCAAAATTCAATTACTCCAGGAACACCTTATTCTGGAAAACGCTACGATTGGCGACATAATCAAAATTCAAATCCACGATCACCATATTATGGAAAACGCTTTGATTGGCGACACAATTATGATCCAATTACTCTAGGAACATCATATTCTGGAAAGCGCTTCCGATTAGCGATACAATCGTAATATCAACAAAAAAGTAAATGTCCTTATAGAATTTCAATAATTCTGAGATTCTAATAAAGAAGGAATGCCTAATTTATGGTTATCATTTTCAGAGTACGTTCGGGACCAACCCTGTATCTTTACCTCTGGACCGGGTTTGTTTCGTATGTGTGGGATCTCGAATTACATGTTTTGAGGTATATATACTTAGATCCATTGTACTCCTGAAACAATATGATTAACCTAAAGATTTTGAAAATGTCATCTCTTATGCAGGAACAATATTAAAAGCATATCCAAGCACAATAGAAGAAAGTCACAAAATGAAGTTTCCAACTAAAGTATGTCAAAACTCAAAGATACAAAAGGATCGGGACATAGAAAAAGAATATCAAAAGATGCATCTATGTACATTAGAACAAAGAACAAGTACAACTAGGCTTCGGAATTGGTGCGTCGGGACGGTTGAGAAGGAACCTTCGGGACAGGAGCGCGGCCATTCAATACAGAAGCATCGGATTGAGCACGATCCAATGCAGCATTAAATGATATTGCAATTTTTGCCTTGGCATCTTCTCTCACCCAACTTGTATATGCACGCCCATAATCAATTTCTGATTGAAGATCTTTAATTTTTTGCTGATATTTTTCTACTTGTTTATCCAAGCAGGATCTTTGATCTTTTTCAGCATTTAATTCCTTTAATAGCACCTCAGATCTTGATTGTTCTTTTACAATTTCCTGTTCGCGAGCTTCGAGCTTAAAAGTCTCAGCATTCAAACGAGTTTGCAAATCCCAAAGCTTTATTACGCTAAAAGCTACGTTCTTTTCCGAAGTCTTCAACTCTTCAATAATATTTGTTGTTGTGCTATTCACAACATTGAGTTCAGCCTATGCTATTGTTGCTCGTGCATTAGCTTCATTGACCTTCTTTTCTAACCCTGAAAACCAGAATAAATATCAGATAAACCATATAATACCCTAACCAAAACAAGCATATAACTCAAATATATACTTCTAGCTATATACTTCAACTTTGTTTCTTTAAGAGTTAAAGTTTTCAGAGCTTCCTGATATTTCAATTCAGCTCTATTGCGTCTCCAAGTATTCAACTCAATACTATCGGACAACTGTGCTAATTTCCCTTTAACCAATTCCATTTCCATATTTACTTCTTTTGCATGATTGTTCAACTGAATCATCCTACGCTCGAACCTAAATTGGGATTCCAAGTCTCCCAGTGATCCCATAAATGAATTCAAATTAAAAAAAAAAATGGTACAAACCTATAGAGGTACGAACCCAAATAGGTACGAACTAAGGGGCAAGGAACGAACCTTGATTCTGACTTTGAAGCCTTTGATTTTGATCCTCAAAATTTTGAAGTTGTTGTTGTTGTTGTTGTTGTTGTTGTTCTTGTTGTTGTTGTTGCTGAAGATAGTTGTTTTGCTGCTTGAGATTTTCATTTTCTTTCTGCAAATCATCATTTCCACGCTTCACCCTCTCTGCTTCGTTCTCGAACAATAGCTCCATCATTGTGGCCCGAGCTTTATAAAAATTATACGAAGTGAATAGGCAATCGGTGCCATATTTAAGATGAGCAAGAGCTTGTTGCGGGAAATAATATATTGGACCCTCTGCAATAGACAGAACCTCATTTAAAGAAGAAGGAGGATTTAGTAGGAACGATTGATCGTAACATTCGCTTTCGAACCAGGCGTCCCGAGCCTCCTCCATTGGAACAACACCAAGTGAATTCCGCAGCCTAGACATCGAAGAAGTATCAGATTTCAATGATTCGGGACATGCGGAAGTATTCAAAAGTCCTTTAGAAAGAAACCACTTGAAAGCTCCGTCCTCATCACCAGCAAGGTTGATTCCTTCATTCATTCCCATATTTAGATCCACTTCAGAGAAGGATCTTTGAGCAGAAGGTTCAGCATCAGGAATGTCAACATCGGCCCTATCAGCATTACTGGAAGAATGAACCAATGTCCCAATGGGTGCATTTGATTCAGGAATGACTCCAGAAGCATTTTTATCTACAAGGAGGTTCGGGACATTAGGGACATCTGTAACTGAAGTACTAGGAGTTATGTTTCCAACATCAGTTTCTTCAGTAACTTCATTTGTCTTTTCTTCTACAATAACATCAACAACAACATTTTCCTTTTCAGTATTTTCTTCAACAATGACAGCATCATTCACTTATTCAATATTTTCCTCTTCAACAACAATATCATCTGCTTCTTCTTGAGGTAGCCCAGTAAAAACTGTCATTGTACCACTATTTGAAGCGATTGGCTCTATGTCGAAGTTATAAGGAAGGGGAGAAAAGGAATCATAGAAGCCGGTAGGAGCAGCAGTAGTAGGAACAACTTCATAAATAGATTGAGATATTGGAGGCTGGTCCGAAGAAATAATTTGCTCTCCCACGCTAACAGGAACAACATCAATGATGACACGCTGTCCCGAAACTTCTGCTTGGACCGAACCTTCAACGTTTTGTCCCGCAGCCAAGATAATAGCTGCTATTCCCTTCAACAAAGCAATCTCTAATCTCCCCTTCTTCTACTTTAGAATGGTAGAACGTTCTTTTTGGTTTCTTTTTCTTCTTTTCAGGGAGAACCAATTTTCGTTTCCCCTTACCTTCAATAACTTCTTCCTCAACTCTTTGCCTACCTTCAACGATCTGAATACCGAGGCTTGGGCGAGGAGGAGGAACTTCAGTTTGAAGTTCGGAAACGGGTTCAACCTGAAGCACAAACATTTGTCCCGTAAGAAAAAATTCAGTGGTAGTTCGAGACAATACTAAAAGAAAGAAGAGTACGAACCTTATATTCAAACTTGAAGTCATCAAAATTTAACCGCCAAGGACAATAACTTGGGAAATGTTTACGAACCCTTTGAATTTCATCTTTGGAGGTGTTACCAAAAACCCAAGGACCTTCAATTATAATTGGAGTATGATACCACTTATAGTCATGATCTTGACGAATTCTTTCTTTTGTGGGAAAATCAATTTTGGTAAATGGAATAAACTTAATTTTCGGATCGTCAACCTCATATAATAAGGGAAATCCCGAAAGACACTTACGAACAGGGCTAACGCTCCACTTCACAAAATTCCTGACACTGACACCATCTTCGTATGTAGAATGAAAATTTTCAACTGTATAATTGTCACGTTCTACAAAATTTGGAACGTAACAAGTAAGATTAGTTCGCCCTTCACTTTGGAGGCTACACTCATCAAGGATACGCCACCAATTTCCATTATATTGTGTAATGGATCGAGCTTGACCATGAGGAGAATCACCGCGAGATGCAAGAACTTCAAATTGGAAAAGATTTTCTTCTTCATATAGTGGGAGACGAAGTCCGGCCTCTAAAACACCAGCTGAATAATAAGCTGTGGGAAGAATAGTTAAAACTATGAATTGCTCCTAAAGTCAGTACATCACTATTTTTGTCATAGAGTGAGACTTTAAAACCCTCAAGAGCATGTCTTCTCTTGAAATCCTCAATATTCATCGACCGATAACTATAAGTGGCATGAGCCCGCTTATTTCTGGGGGTAACACTGGTAGTTATAGAAGCATCAGGAGATGGGTTACGAAAAGACCGAGACACAACATATCTAGAAGAAAAAAATTCTTGAAGGTCTTCCGGTTTCTTGGTGACCACCAGCAGCATTGGGATTTCTGGAAGACATAATGTTTTTATCTGAAAAGAAAATTTCAAAGGATCAATCATAGATTATAAAGAAACAATCATAAAAATCAAAAGCAATTATCAGTTAAATCATATATGTTAAAAGCTAATCATGGTTAAATATAAAAATAAGATACTGGAGGTTAAAATCCTCAATATACATGGAAAAAGAAGATAAACAATTACTTGATCAAAAGTAGAATAAATGTGGTTGATGCTAAAAGCTCCTGAACAGTTGGGAGAACGAAAGTATTTGAAAATTTCAAGGAAGATAAAGAACAGAAACTTTAAGAGGTAAAGACAGAAGTGGAAAAGACTGCATCGTATTTACAAAAAAGAATAGAAACCGTCACAATTTGAAAAGGTGTTAATCAAGGCAAAGATTTGATTTCCTCGAAAAAAGGTAACTGACACAAACGTGATAATAGAAGTTACTGCCTGCGAAAAATTCGCATAACGTGTGAAAAGAAGTAATGGTAAAGCGGAAGGTAATAATTGTTCTTCTACTTTTTCCAAACCTTGGATCGACCGTTAAAAGTTTTTGAAAAAAGGAGAAGAAGGGGGCAAGTTGTTAGGAAATAAAAGGAGGACGACACGTGTAAGACGATTAAGGAAAGAAGCAGTGGTTCTCAGAAGAACGAGAAGCACATAATCAAAGTCGTATGAAGGATCGAATAAATGACAGATGTGAAAGACTGAAAAAATCCTGCATGATTGACACATAAGATCGGGAAAGTAGTATCACACTGATCGAAACAGATAGCACTAAATGCTTATTGAACGGGAAAGTAAGAGTAATGAATGAATATGGAACGGGAAAGTAAAAGTAATAATTATTTTTATTTACTTTAATCACATGTTTGACACCTATGATCGGGACAAAGATGATTCTCAAAGAACGAAGAGTATGTGTTAATCATACAAGGTAACTGACCAAAAAGTAAAGAGCATGACCTGTCAACCATAAAATCATCCCGATCTAAAGATAATAAGGAGAACGAAAGAAGGTATCGGGACAAGAGGGACCCATTAGATAATCTATAAATAGAAGAGATCATTCAACAGAGAGGGGGTCGGGAAATTGAAAGAAAAATAGGCTAAGGAAGAGTAATCTGAGAAGAAAGAAAAGATCATTAGGTATGTATTTATTGTGTAAGATACTATTTCAAAGTTTCATTATCATGATTCATCTTCTATACTTATAAAGATCATGAATTAGATATGGAATGATGGACTGTAATTTGATCAAATGTTTGATAAGAAAATAAATGGTTAATCGAAACCTTTCTAATTAATTGATTTTAAAGAGGATTCTGTGTATCAAAGTGTTAGTTATAATCTTTCTATTTACTGTATCTTATCAATTTATTGGTTGTTCATTTCAATGGGAATTTTGGCATAAACATACAACACTAGAAAATTGAATGAAGAAGATGAACATTTCAAATCTAATGCTCACCGATCTGACCCATCGGACCATCATCGATCTACGCATCCATAAAGTTGTATCAGAAGCAATGTCAATACACATGGATCAACTACATCTTCCAAAAGATCAAAATTTTGAAAAACAAAATCAAATGAATGTAAAGAAAAGAAAAAACAAAAATAGTCAAAACTAAAAAAAAACACCTAGGAACTATAGAGAGAGATAAATTGAGATTTATCTATAAAAATCCAAAGCAAAAGGTTTCATCACTACAAACACAAAGAAAACAAATAGAGTTCTTCTGTAGTATAAGGGTAGATAGAGAGACCGAGGAGATGAGTAAGGCTCTAGCTTAGTAAGGCTCTAATGAAGAACAAAAAGATAAAGACACTCCTTAATTGACTTGGACTTTTCCCTACTTCTTTCTCTTATTTTCTGTCTAGCCGAGTGTGAATGGGAAATACGACAGAGAACTAGGTTGATGTAGTGAGACAAGTACGAAATAACCCTATGTCTTAGAACTATTTTGACACTTGGTTAGCATGCGTTTGAAAATGTGAGATTTGGGATTCGTTGTCTTTTGCTTATGGAATCCAATTTCAGCGGGCTCACATGTCTCTAGACTGGCTATATACTGTTTCACATTTGCTCACATGTCTTTTGTTTGGAGGACTGTTCTTAAATCTGCTTACACTGCTGCGGATGAATATAGTCGACCTACTGTTGATAGCTTTCATACTAGTATCAAGGAGCCAATTTATGTTCGATGGATACCTCCTCCGGAAGGTTTTATCAAACTTAATATAGATGGTGCCTCGAATGATGCAGGTCATGCATGTATTGGTTGCATTTTACGCGGTGCTGATGGACATTTTCTGGCTGGCTTTGCAGAGTACATTCACAAAAACTCCAACAACGTTGCTGTATTGTGGGCTATTAGAGAAGGGATGCAGTTGGCGGCACATATTGGAGACAAGAAACTGATCGTTGAAACGGATTCGCAGTATGCTCTTAACCTATGTCTTCACACTTATAAATGTATTTGGTTTTGTAAGTTCTTTTGTGAGACATTCGTCACTTGTCTCTTGGTTTTGAACAGGTTCGCTTTCAACATCAACTATAGAAAGGGTAACTTCGTTGATGATATTTTATCTAAAAAAGCAGCAAGTGGTTGAATATATAATGTATGGATTGAACACCCTCCCGAGTTTTTGTGCTTTGTTTTGCATAGTGATGTTCAGGAACGAGCGTTCCCTCAGTTATGCAAGGCTCATCTAGTTTGTTTGTTAATAAACTCATTTTACCAAAAAAGAAAAAAAGTATGGTTAATGGTTTGATGTTTTTATGGTTAATAATAAGGCTAATATAACACCTTCTCCACTCACTCTAAAAAATAACCGTTTTTCTCTAAAATTCAACTTTTTCTGATTTTTTTTCAGATTTTAATCTAAATCAATTATATTTGGTCTGAAATCGTTATATCTATTGACAAATTTGGTTATAAATATTATTGTTTCTTAGTATCGAATAAAACCATCGTTATTAAGCGATTCTAAGGTTTGTAAATAAGGTTTTTAGTGTATCTTTAATTGATTTCATCTCTAATGGCTTCTGTAAGCCAACTAGACGTTTCTGATAGTCGCTATGGCGTTTCTATTGAATGGATCATTCATATCAATAATATCATCAATGACGGTTTATCAGAAGTGATCAAAATTCTACATTTATGTGAAGATCAATGGTGAATAGAGGTGACCGTGATAATGTTGGGCTACGCAAATTACTTTCCTCTGAGACATGTTAATCTTAGTGAAGAAGAAGAATTCGAATAGCAGAATATTATTTCATATGCTATCTTTTAAATATCTATTTCATCTATGAAGTAAAATATATATATTTTATTATTTTTTTTATTTCTGATGTATTTGAACGGGATGTATTCATTATCATATATTAACAAAATTAAGGTATTTTAAAAAAAAAATTAAAAAAAAATAAGGCTAATATCTTGATGGGTCGTTGCACTTGTAAGGATACATTCTTATCCTGAATACCGTACTTCTCTTAAATTAAGAAGTTACATTTGCTTGCGAATTCAAAATGAACAAAATCATAGAGAAAAGAGTTCACCGTAAAATCAAATAAAAATTATCCTCTTATAGTGGTAAAATTTACCCATCAACAAATATAATTATGCATACCGTTCAACAGATAACTATGCATAGACTAGATTTTTCTTATTTTTTTTAAGGAATAGGAGAAACTCTCCTAATTTCATTGTATACACTAATCAAATATATATAAATTGAGATATATAAATAAATACAAGAGTATAAAAGTATTAAATATATGTATTTCATTGAGGAGATCGATTTAGGGATGGTGTGAAAATCCAGATTTCAACATTTGATATTTTCATCATTGAGAAACTTTTGTCTTCTTCATTAAGACTAAATACTCCTACAGAGGAGTAATTTGCATTGTACATCGAAATCACGATCATATCTCGTATCCATGGATCTCCATAAACATGTAGATCTACGTCAAGCCGATGTAAATCGTCTTCGGATATATGTTTAAAATAATTGTGACAATCGATAGAAATACCTTGAAGACTATATGAAATTTTTATGGACATATATAATAAATAATCTAATTGTAACAGACGATCAGATATAAAATAAAATATATAAAAATATTCTGATAATCACCTAAATTGTAGCTGCAGGAAATCCCATAACACACCCAAGTAACAATCCTATTTACTGTTAAAGTTATCAGTCAAGTTCCAAGATCAAGATTCACACACAAGTAGGCTAAATATGAGGACACAAGCGATTTACGTAGTTCGGTGTTAAAACCTACGTCCACGGGAGTGATTTTACTATGGGAAGATGATGATTACAAGTTCATAATCTAGTACAAGATAACTCTCAATCTTTCTCTCTATATGCCTCTCTCAAAATAACTAAACCTTTTTTACATTTATTAAAATCATATTTATAGACTGTTGATATGACCGTTCTGCTCGCGCATTAAATGTCTAATTCAAACTTGACCGTTGATTTCTTGTTAGTGTTTTCCATGTGTCCTGATCTCATGAAGAGGGTGGATATTTCATTATTGCCAAAAAATTCTTCCAGTGTTCTTCATGGAGTTGGATTTCTTGTATTTTTGCTTTGCGATGTATACACGTGGCGAGGTGATTTTCTGTTCACACGTTTTGTCTTTTTACTTAACTTCCGAACAAGGGTAGGATGGGAAGAGAATCTCTTCAGTTTCGAAACCTTCACCACTAGTAACCGACACATCATTAATTCCCTTTCCTTTATGACCCTCCACATTTTCAGCCGATCGTCTGCAGTATAAATGTGTCTTTGAGAATATTTTTCTCTCATTAATATTATTCTTTAACTCTCATTCTTCTTCTTCTCTGCAAGTTTTCCTGCATCTCCTGCTCCAAAATCATATATCTTCTTAAATTTATTCATGGCTGCAGATCGAAGTGTTTCTTCTGTTTTACTGACCTTTCCACTTCGTTGATCAGGGATACACTCTGAATTGGTCTAACTTGTTTCTTTTATTTTTTGATTTTCAGTTCCATGACTACAAAGACTGTTGCCGAATTTAATGCAGAACTTCATCCACAAGGTTTTAAACTCACCATTCCCGAGAAGTCTGATAAGGAAGTTAACCTTGATTTAAGGTGGATCCAAAGAGAAACCTGGAGTGAAAATAAGGTTATAATCACTCTAGGTCAATTGAGAGCCAGCCTTCATATCCCATTGTATTATCATGCGAATTCGACTAACTAAGAAGTACTAGCTTCCTTGCAGCCCCAGCGTAGTATATTTCAGTTGAGTGGAAATGCTATTCACTTGTTGAATGAGTTTGTAGCTCGCTAGCAAGGATACTCTACCATTCCTGAGAAGTCTCACCAGTTTAATTCATCCGAGTATACTACCACTAATTTCTTGGCAAACTATGTTCAAAATCTTTTTGACCGCCGAGCCAAGAGATGGGCTACTCGTTGCAACTGGGAAAACATTTTTGATGACCTCAAGATCCTACTTCCTGATCTCGATCCGAAGGGAAATAAAACCAACAAATTTCTTCGCCACTCGAATGACGAGTATTGGATCAAGTATCCCTTGATCTTTGAGGGTACTTGGGTCTGGGAATGCATACTGACAATACTCCTCATCGAGGTCCCCTTATAGTCACCAAAGTCCCAAATCCGCTCCATGGGTCTTAAATTGGCCAGAAAAGATTGTCGTAGTAATTTTCTTTCTTTTCCTTTCGTTATTTTCTTCTTTAACTTCATTCAATACTAAAAATTTTATGGTGGCGGGATGTTCTCGCTGCTACTGATGCAAGACCTCAATCCTAACCCAAGCGTGCGCCTTATGAGACTAGGAAGATAAAGAACATAATTGCCTCATTGTACCCCTATTTTTGTCTCTGTTCTTTAGCTAACATGGGCGAGTTTGTGTGAAGGTGGACGCGAACGAGACAATTGTTCCTTCCCCTCCGAAAAAGAAAGTTCGCCTACTGGTGAAAGGTAATATGGGCACGTCCCTTAAGAGGCCAAAAATTAAGGCTCCAGGGACACAGTCAGCACCCTCTCAGCAACCTGAGGTTATAGATGACGAGCGTACTGCTTCTGCAAACGAAGCTGGGAAAGAGGTTAACGAACCTACGACAAATTTGGAGAATGAGTCAACCCAGCCGCCTCCTCAGAGCACTACTACTGAAGAACCTTTTTGTGACGCTACTAAATTGCCTGACATGGAGAAGGACCAATATATGGCAACGTATACTTCTTCTCGCATGAACGAGGAATGCTCGTATGTTGATACGAAAACCTGTTCCCAAATGTTTAAGTCACTGATGTGATTTTAGATAGTGGTAAAAACGAGTTTGTTTCTCGAACTTGTGAAGACTGATTTTAGATTTTAATAAACTAATTTTAAACTAAAAATATACACAAAATATGAAAATAATATTCACAATAAAGTTGAGAGAAAACTGAGGCTAGGTTTCCACTATTTTTCCAATTTTTATAATGATTAAATTCAATAATTATAATCATGCAATTCTAACTTTTAATTTGATTCTAAAATGTTGCAATAAGTAAATTCTTAAAGTAACAATTGTATAACAAAAGCATGGAATATCTAAACCCTAGGCAAAGCATATACCATCTAACGAAATCACAATTGCTCAATAAAAATTATTAAATCAATTTTTAATTAAGGCAAACAATCATAAAATAATTGCATAAATTAATTAAATAACATTACCACATAATTTTTTGGAAAAAGTAGCTTCCACCGTCGCCTCAGAGATGGGGTTCAGCTCCTCATATTTTTCATTTGCTCAGAGTTACAATTCAATGCTCAAAATGTTCACAAATGATAAAAAATAAGAACAATAAAGAAAACAGTGAATTTGCAACGATTATATGAGTACAGATTCATTGTTACAGAGGGTCTGAAGAACAAATGTTGCTGATTTTAAATAATCGTTGCAAACAGGATGAAGATTTCGTCGCCTTTCGGTTGAAGCTTCCGTCGCCTTTTCCTGTTCTTCGTGCACCAGCAGCAGCAGAATCTCTGGATTGATTTTTCGAGCTTCTCTGCCTCTCTGAACCTTACCCTAAGCTTCCCCCCCCCTTCTATGATACCAAAAACACCTTTTTATAGCTTCATAACACCTCCAACTCCATCCATTAATTCTCAACAGGATCTTCATTAACCCGATGATTTTTTTCTTGATTTTCTGATATGATTCTATTCTATGTATCTCTGAGTATATTTGCATCGTATCTTGTGGGCATTAAAAAGGGGTTTGATACTGACTCTATGCAGATATTCTCTTCATCAAATCATTCCCGAAAAATATTTCTCTCGAGAGAGAAAACAAAATATTCATGATCTGTGATTGAATCTTTCTAGTGATTTTCACGTATCTTCGGGTTATTAATCGATCAATCTCTATATGGTAATCATTCTCTGTGATTTTTGACCCAAAAATTACGTGAAAATCTCATCCAGAATCAATTCAGGATGTCTGCATTTAAACCAAAATATTCCCGCCAAATTGAGTTTTTGAACCGTGAAGAAGGGGGTGCCCATATCCAATGTCCCGGTGCCTTTATCAATTTTCGGGTGCCTTTAGTAGTTTTCCATGCCAATTTTTCACAAATGTTATTTCTCCATAAGTACCTATTATTACATAAAATCACAATATTAATACAAAATCGAGTTTTAACAAAGAACAAATTGAGAACAAATTAGACAAGAAAACGTGTCTATCAAATACCCCCAAACTTATTATTTGCTAGTCCTCGAGCAAATCTAGTAAAAACAAATTCTAACTCACTTTCGCAGGCATCGCTATTGTACTTAGCGTGTGCAATATTCTTTTAAACCCCTAGGTGTCCCTAGTGGACGAGTTTTGTCTCATGAGGGTTTACAAGAGGTGTACCCACAAAACCTTTACTCCAAATCCTAGCTACTTGTGAACGATTGAGGGTAAACACTAAATAAACTATTTAGTTGGCATACTAAATTCTTCGCCTATAAGAATCATTACCCTATATGAGTCCAATTGCTATACACGATTTTTCACTCACTGTACTAAAATTCATACAAAAAGAATTCAAAACTCTACTTAAATAGTTGTTCAGCCACGATACTCAGAATCTATCAAAGTTCAATCACATGAAAAGATTAGAAGATAGATATAGAAAAAACTGAAGTTTGCGTGTGTTGACTAAGGTGAACGGTGTTTCCCATATCTTTCTGAAGGCCAGTGCCAGGATGAATGGCTTGAGATACGCTCCCACTAGTCTTATTAATTATCGACTCAGCTGGTATATACAAGGGTCCCAGCGGTCGATTTATTGAAAATATTATAGTTGTCATGGATCCTGCATTCCACGCTTGCTTAGGCGACGGAGACAGGGAGAACACACATGTATTGTAATCAAAGTGTCAATTTTTTTTTTATTTTTTTTTATTTTTTTGGAAAAGATAATTTAACTAATACAATAATGGAGCTTGATCTCAAACACTTCATCCTGGCAGTGGTAACAATTTGATACTGGTGCCCCACCAAATCACTTAGAGAAACACAAAAATTGCAAAAATAAAAATAGAAGGTGATATGGTTAAGATAGATTCTGAGATACGGTGACAACTATCATGTTATTTCTAACACCGGAGCTAAGAATCCTTTTATGAATATACCATTTAGATGGGCACACTGATTCCTATAGAAAAGAGCTAAGTTTCCATCTACCTAGAATGCTTAGTGTCATCCTTAATTGTTCATAAGTTTCTAGACTCTGGAGTTTAAAATTGCAGCTAAAAGTTTCTCCATACCCCCAAACTTAAATCTAACATTGTCCTCAATGTTCTAAAAAAAAATGATTAAAAAAAAAATTGAACAAGGAGAAACTGTTACCACTTGAATAAAAGGAGTTAAGGAAGGATATTACCGTGTTGCATGAGCATGGGTTACCTCCCAAGAAGTGCTAAGTTTAAAGTCTTCAGCCAGACTAAGAAAAGATTAGCCACAACTTACGGACCATATAATAATAACCTGAAAAGCTGTGGGTCCCTAACGTCAATCAGATTTGACCAGAACAGCTGACCACAATTAAAAAGACGAAAGTGGTGGTCATTCTTGAGAAGATGTGTCGATTCTAATTTCCTATAATAATTAGGTTTAGTTCCAAACTCTAGTAACAGACACATTTGAAATTCATACGTTCCCACATATGGAAGAAAATATTTTGGTGGGAAAAAAAGTCAATATTGGTATCATCGCCTGGGTAAACCACATCAACCAAAGGATGGGTTTTTAACAACTGAACTTCTTTTTGGACATAATTAGGCTCAGGAAAAAGTGTATGAAGATAATCTCGCAATATGGTAGAGGCACAAATGTCAAGTCCCAAATGAGGGACTTTAAGAAGGGATACTTGACAATCACAAGAATCATCGATACCCCCAAACTTAGTGTGGAAACTACTCTCAGATGGACTCAAAACTATTGGTTGGATTCTAGGGTCTTTAGGGTCAGAACTACACTCAGCTTCTTCTATAGGAGGAAATAAGGTAGACTTAGAAAATGGTAAAGGTTCACACTTAGCTTTCCAAATATTATAAGTGTCCATCAAATGGGAAGAATCTAACAAAGTATTCACCTCATTAATAACACTATCATCGTCAACATCAAACCCAAAGTGGGCTAGGCATTTCTCTAATGGATCTTCTAACGAAGTGTTTGGTAAAGATTTATGAACTGAAGTCTAGTTATATTCACTTCTTCTAAATCATAGATCTCACAAGAAGGTTGTCTACTCATACTAAAAAGATTCAGTTTAATAGCAATTTTACCAAAAGAAAAATTAATTATTCAATTTCCATAATTGATGACTATATTATTTGTAGCTAAAAACGGATGACCTAAGATCACTGGTACTTGAGCCTCTGGGACCTGAAAAGGTTGGGTGTCTAGGACATCAAAATCCACTGGGGAAACAATTTTATCAACCTGAATCAAATTATCCACTATCACGTTAAAATTCTCTATGAGTCTATCATTTTTGTCAGAGACTATTGTCTTCGAATCGTTAGACTCTAAATCACTAGTCTCAGGACATACTCGTTCCTCTAAACCATTATCGGCTTCAAAACAAGAAAATTCTGCAATGTCTAAAATATTGGTATCTCTAGTCAAATCCCTTTCCTTTTGAATAGGTGAATGATCATTAGAATTATTTGGATTTGAAACAGAGATAACACTATCATCATGAAGCACAATTGGATTGACAATTTCTTGATCACTCTGCCTGTATATTTTAAGTTCTTCACCAATACTATCCTCATCATCATAATAATATGAAGATGTTTGAACCTCGTCTAAATAAGTAGTGTCTTCTATTCTAACCTCGTCCTCTAAGGTGGGTAAATATTCATCATTATTATCAAGGGTAAAAGTGGAAACATTGTACTTGCAAATAAGATCATTTTGAGCAATATTATTCTTTGGAGAAATTTCATTCATACTTAATACGAACCTATTTCTATCCTCAATCATCTGCTTGTTATTCTCAGTTATTTGCTTGTTATACTCAGCTATCTGCTTTAGGGATTCTTCTAGAGAAAGAGTTGGACTACTAATTGTTCTCCCCACACTTAACACAAAACTATTTATTATCTCAGACAGCTTCTTGAGCGATACTTCTAGAGGTGTAATAGGTTCATGATGAGTACTAGGTTGCAACTGCTCTAGGTCATCCCTCCAAAACAAAGAACCCGAATTTTGCTCATTTTCATGTTCAAAAGACGGGTGCATGTATGAATAGTAATTGGGATCACCTTGGTATGAACCATAACCTTCAGAAGGTTGGTAGTGGTCCCAAGTACTATCCACACTATGTTGATAGTATGGATAATGTCTATTTTGGAATTCAGTCGGATATTCATTGTACTGGTCCTCATAATACCAGTTCGACATTTTCTAAAAAATTCCTAATAAATTTACAAAAAAAAAATCTAAGAAAATAAATCCTAACAGGAAGGGGTTCTAAACATACACAAACAAGGCCGACTCAACCAAATCAAACCTACTGAATCTAGCAAACAAAAAGCATGATGGCTCCACTTAGATTGTTTCTAGACCAACTTCTATTCTTCCAAAAGGAAACTAGTTACAGTTTTAGCAAATCTCTTAGAACGATCTGAATTAGATTAAGTCGAATAGAAGCAGGATAAGCTCTAAGGAGCTTTGATAACCCTGCCTCTTTGGAAACTTTTCCCTGGGTTACAAGGCGGCTCTAATCAACTTAAAATAATCATCTTGAACTTTAAGTTATGCTAACAAAGTAACCAATATAGTCCTTTTGAATGATTTTCCAATAAGCTCGTTACCCTATAAGTCTCTTTCTAGTCAAATTTTAGGCTTAGGTTCGCGTTAGGTAACGTGTTCCTAAGGAGGAAAAGAAGGAAACTGTGATGAAATCCGAGTCCTTATCTTATATGGCCATTCTTTGCCCTTTACTAGAAAATTAATTCCGTATTCAAGTCCTCAACATATATGCATTACGAAGGAATACAGAAAACCCACTGACAGGGGATTCGTGGGTGGTTAGAGTCTTACCTCCCGTACCATACAGGGGATGAATCGGTTGTAGTCGACTCAGGCCACCAACTCCTGTGTCAGTGTACGAACCCGAGGGGCCGAGACAATATCGTAATTGTCGTCCTTCCATGTTACAGTTTATATTTAAATACCCTTCCGTAGGGTTTAAAAAAATAATAATAATAAAGTTCAAAAGTTCAAAGTCCAAAGTTCAAAAATAAAAAAAAATAAAAATACCTAAAATAATTATAAAAATAATAAGAATTTCCTAATACTATTTTCTAAAAAGAAAAATAAAAACCCTAAAAAAGATTAAAATAAAAAAAATCTTGTCTTCTTTTTCCGTTCTTTTCGCTTTGTCTTTGACTCCAAGACTTTAATCAATTAACATAATCTTTAGCTCCAATTTCTTTTTGATCCAAAACCTGTAATACAAAGAAAATACCCAAAAACGTAAAATAGAACAAATAAAAATAAATAAAATAAAAATCTAACTAAACTAATTAACTTTAAAAAAATAAAAATCTAAAAATAATTCTAAAAACAAGTCCGCGTTGGCGGCGCCAAAAATTGATGTGATTTTAGATAGTGGTAAAAGCGAGTTTGTTTCTCGAACTTGTGAAGACTGATTTTAGATTTTAATAAACTAATTTTAAACTAAAAATATACACAAAATATGAAAATAATATTCACAACAAAGTTGAGAGAAAACTGAGGCTAGGTTTCCACTATTTTTCCAATTTTTATAATGATTAAATTCAATAATTATAGTCATGCAATTCTAACTTTTAGTTTGATTCTACAATGTTGCAATAAGTAAATTCTTAAAGTAACAATTTTATAACAAAAGCATGGAATATCTAAACCCTAGGCAAAGCATATACCATCTAACGAAATCACAGTTGCTCTATAAAAATTATTAAGTCAATTTTTAATTAAGGCAAACAATCATAAAATAATTGCATAAATTAATTAAATAACATTATCACATAATTTTTTGGAAAAAGTAGCTTCCACCGTCGCCTCAGAGATGGGGTTCAGCTCCTCATATTTTTCATTTGCTCAGAGTTACAATTCAATGCTCAAAATGTTCACAAATGATAAAAAATGGGAAAAATAAAGAAAACAGTGATTTTGCAACGATTATATGAGTACAGATTCACTGTTACAGAGGGTCTGAAGAACAAATGTTGCTGATTTTAAATAATCGTTGCAAACAGGATGAAGATTTCGTCGCCTTTCGGTTGAAGCTTCCGTCGCCTTTTCCTGTTCTTCGTGCACCAGCAGCAGCAGAATCTCTGGATTGATTTTTCGAGCTTCTCTGCCTCTCTGAACCTTACCCTAAGCTTCCCCCCCTTCTATGATACCAAAAACACCTTTTTATAGCTTCATAACACCTCCAAATCCATCCATTAATTCTCAACAGGATCTTCATTAACCCGATGATTTTTTTCTTGATTTTCTGATATGATTCTATTCTATGTATCTCTGAGTATATTTCCATCGTATCTTATGGGCATTAAAAAGGGGTTTGATACTGACTCTATGCAGATATTCTCTTCATCAAATCATTCCCGAAAAATTTCTCTCTCGAGAGAAAACAAAATATTCATGATCTGTGATTGAATCTTTCTAGTGATTTTCACGTATCTTCTGGTTATTAATCGATCAATCTTTATATGGTAATCATTCTCTGTGATTTTTTACCCAAAAATTACGTGAAAATCTCATCCGAAATCAATTCAGGATGTCTACATTTAAACCAAAATAGTCCCGCCAAATTGAGTTTTTGAACCGTGAAGAAGGGGGTGCCCATATCCAATGTCTCGGTGCCTTTATCAATTTCCGGGTGCCTTTAGTAGCTTTCCATGCCAATTTTTCCCAAATTTTATTTCTCCATAAGTACCTATTATTACATAAAATCACAATATTAATACAAAATCGAGTTTTAACAAAGAACAAATTGAGAACAAATTATACACGAAAACGTGTCTATCAGTCACTGAAAGAAGGAAGACTCGTAGATATTCTTGGGCATGTGTATAGTGATATGATGAAGTTGTTTTCCCCTTCCTTCGCTACGATGGATGTGAGGTCATAAATAGAGGTTTCTGCCGCGCTCAGCCGACACAGCAACATGTTGGCCTTATAACCATGGTTAGTGAAATTTCTGCTTCGTTGGCTTATTATTCGTAACCTTGAAATCCTCTTGTGTTCTTTACCAAACATACTTGTTTTCTTTAGCTAACATACGATATGTGTAGGAATACAATTTCATGCTCGCCTTCGTCGAAGAATCTCATCTCGCCGAGATTAACCGTCTAAGGCAACAACATGAGAACTCCCAACTGAAGAAGAACTTGGCTTCGGAAAAGAAGGCGACGAACTCGCTAAGGCGCCGAAATGAAGAACTTTGTGGTAAGTGATGTAATTATTGACAAGTGGTAAGAAATTTCGTTGCTCACACTTATTAAGATTTGATTTCAGACTTAAATTCTAATTTAGTTAGCAAATAATTAAAAAATTATAAAAATATCGAGAGATACTGGGACTCAGGATTTCACTATTCTTCATATTCATGTGATTCATATATTAATTCTAGATAATTATAGCTCAAAAAATCCTAACTATTGACTCTAATACTTTGCCAAAAGTAGATGTTTAAAACAGTAGATGTAAATCATAAGCATGGCGCATCAAAAGTACTTAAGACTAAGCATACACCATCAAACAAAATCACAAATAATTAAGAAAAATCATACATCCATTAAAATCAATGCAAAAAGTCATAAAAGAATTAATTATAAATACCACAATCATGAAATATGACTTCCTCATTTGTCCCAGTAATAGGGTTTAGCTCATCATGGCAATAAGAATACTAGAATAAATAATTTTATTCATGGTTTTATAAAATAATTATAATAAAGCACTGACCAACTGAGTCGTTGAAATAATATAATTATCTATTGAGTTAACGACAGACTTACAGAGCAGTTGGAAAAGCACAGACCTTTTTTTTCGTTAAATACCGAACTGCTGTTGAAACTGTTGAAGAACCGTTGTAGTAGATGTTGTTATGAAAGTAACGGCCACAGTTTCAACGACTCTTCTGGAGTGTTGTGTGTTCTTCTTCTTCCTCCTCCCTCATGAAGAACCCTAGGTTTTTCTGGAAAAAAAAATCTCAATCTGTGACCTTCTCTGGCCTATGCCATCCCCCCTCCCCCCCCCCCCCCCCGAATTGATTATCTCATCCTCTGTTTATAATAAGACCACCTCCAACCTCAATAACTTCTCCAAATATCCGAGAATTTGTTTTCTTCAATGAGAATCAAATCTCGTTGATCACGATCTGATTTTTTTTTCTTCAAAATAAAACTCGGTGATTATGTTTCCTTTTTGTCGTTTAATTATCGTAAAGGGTGTGGAGTAAGATTGAGACAGAAATCTCGTGAAATTCGGAAAGAAAATCTTAATTTTCACATGAATTTTTCCTCCCTGATATTTGCCAGAATGAAATATTTTTGTTGTGGTTTTCTTTTCCATGTCTTAAAACGTGTTAAACTCATCTTCTTTATGGTAAAAGAATAATCTTATCATAAATACTTTTAAATATCCAAAATAATTTCCAATTTTTGCTCACAATTCACGCAGACAAGAGAGAAACAATTTCCGGCCTAAATTGATGTTTGAATTTGAGAAGTGGATGCCTTATCAATCCAATTGGTGCCTTTATCGCTTTTGGGTGCCTTTAACACCTTTTTAACCAATTCTTCTACAATATCCAATTCTTCCAACAATACCTACAAAAGATCAACATTAGTAAAAAAAATTGAGAATTAACAACATAAATATGAGATCAAATCAGATACAAAAGTGTGTCTATCAAATACCCCAAACTTTTTATTTGAGTCCTCGAGCAAATCTAATCTAGAAAATAATAATACTAACTCGCTGTCGCAGGCATCGCGATCACACTTAGCATGTATAACAAGTCTTTAAACCCCTAAGTGGCCTTAGTGGATGAGTTTTTTCTTGTGAGGATTTACAAGAGGTATACCCACAAAACCTTTACTACAACTTTTAGATTCATGTGAACGATTGAGGGTAGACATTGAACATGCTATTTAGTTGGCTACAAAATTATTTAGCTATGGGAATCATTATCGTGTATGAGTCCAATTGTTATACACGAGTTTGCACTCAAACGTACTAAAATTCAAATATAAGTAAGCAAAGCTCTACTCAGACAGTCGTATAGTGGACCACGATACTCGGAATCTAACAAACCACAATCACACAATCAACAACTTCTTCGTCTGATGTCGGAATGACCTCATTCTTTTTGCGTTCTTTTCATAATTCAATTCAATTCATAATAGTATCAAAATATCCTGACTTTAGATGAGTTGAACTAGGTCTTTGGCCCTACTTCACTCTTTTATAGCGATTTTCACTCTTGTTGGGATGATACACCTGATAGAACAAATAAAATAGAAAAAAACGTAATAAAAAGTAATATGCAAGAATTATAGTAAATATTAGTATGAATTTGACATTAAAATAATGTAAATTATGCACTTATCATATTTCCCCACACTTAGCTTTTGCTAGTCCTCGAGCAAACTATTATCTAAACTAACTTAAACTAAAACAACAACTCCTTTTCGCCGAGGAAACGATTGTACTTAGCATGTGCAACAAGAATTTAAACCCCTAGGTTTCCCTAGTGAACGAGTTATAGTCTCGTGAGTTTTACAAGAGCTATCTCCATAAAACCTACTCCAACTTCAAAGTCACAAGCATCCAAAGATCTATGAGGACAGAAAGTTTCTTCACACTAATAATAAGAAGTTAGAAATGCCAAAAAAATATTATTCTCATGCTTAAATCTTGAGTTAGAATAAAACCACCATATGAAAGAATCCAGGTTCGAGAGTGATTCAATGCTTTGCCTTCTGCCTCAGCATTAGGATTTTTTGAAATTTACACTCAAAAAACGCAATTTATGGTTTCCATGTGTGCAACAGGAATGAAGATAGAAATCCTGCACACGTTGAATGGTGGAAAGGAAAAGGAACCTTCCGAATTATATGAAGATGTTATCTCATAGAACGTGGGACTAAAAAGAACCTTTTTTTTTTCTAATGACCTCTAAGAAAGGAAATCAACCACTATGTAAGGATAGGAATGCTTACTTACCTTCTCACCCAGTCTACAATCAACACCACTCTCATAGCATCCAATAGAAACTTCTTCGGTCTTCAACTATTGATGATGAATTCTTGAACTTCTTAGAACTTCGACAAATTGTAACCCTTTTCCTCAATTCCATGTTGCTTGAAACTTCTTTATAGATTTCTTCTTCCCCACGACCTTATTGGATGAATAAAAAAAAATATACTAAAGCAATGATAAAACAAATTTTTTTCTTTTTCTTTTCTAATTATTTTACCATTTTTTTCGTTTTTTTCTTTTTCATTTTTTTATATGCTAAAATGAAACTAATGTGGCCATGGTAGAAGTATTTTACCACTTGATTCTTCACAACTTGTATTTTCTCGATATCATGAACCCCTTTTTAACTCTCATCTTTTGGTTTCTTTCGCTCTTGTACATAAGTCTTCAACATGATTTAGAATTCTGCTTATTCTATTGTTGCTTCAACTGAATATAAAATATTCCCTTTCTTGTACGTTGCTTGTAAACCTTGACTGTATTCAACTTTCCTTTAAATTTTTGATGCTCCGCTTGTCGATGATAATGGTGTTTCTATGGACCTTTCGTTGTCGAGAGAATGGTGCCAACTGCAAACAAGACTACAAGATAGAGTTAGCAATTCTGATGACACCCTAATGATTGATAGAAATATCACTTAAGAGATCAAAAAGTAGTGCTGAAATTGGCGCGAGGTTGGATAGATCATCATTCTACCCGGAGTTTCCGCAGATGAAACACTCTACACGGACAATTTAGACATGTACGAAGAATTGCAGGTCTGGTGCCTCACTCATGGGAATTGAATGATCAACTTCTCTAATACTGTATTCTCTTCCGACAGTTTAAGTTCATTTTTATCATCTCTAGCCTCTCAACAACTAAGCACTCCGAATATAGTTCTCTAATACTTTTAAGTTCAGATATTTCGGTAAGAACTCTGTATGTAAACTTAGATAGAAGTATACAAAGTGACTCTAGAACATCTAAAATTTGGAGGTTTTTATGCAAATACGTACAAAAATTTCAAAATTCCACCTATAAAAGTAAAGACTCTATATGCTTAACCACTCCCCCACACTTAGACTTTACATTATCTTCAATGTAAATTGACTCTTCCAATGTAAAATCAAGATGGGAAATCTTAATATGATATGATAAACTAAGAACAATCAAAACATAAAGATATAAATACAAAACCAATGAGTTGCCTCCCATGCAGCACTTGGTTTCAATTCGTCAACCCGACTCTCTATTCACACGTACTACTCCTCCAGAGGGAGCAAATCTTGAAACTCAAGCACATATACATCCACATAAGCGATGTTTTCATAGTATGTATTTAATCTATGCCCAGTTACCTCGGAAACTATCCCATCTTGGAGGCTAGTAACCTCAACTGCACCATGAGTAAAAAAATTAGTAACAACATACGGTCCAATCCAACGGGACCTTAGCTTTCCCGGAAATAATTTAAGACGAGAATAAAATTAAAGAACTTTTTTTCTCACAACAAAATTATTTCGAGAAATCATCTTGTCATGGAAAAACTTAGTCTTCTCCTTATATATATGAGAAATCTCGTAAGCATCATTACATATCTCTTTTATCTCATTAAGTTGCAATTTTCTCTATTTCCCTGCTTTATCATACTCCATGTTGCACATCTTTACCGCCCATAAACCTTATGTTCAAGTTCAACCGGGAGATGACAAGCTTTGCCATAATCTAACCGACATGGAGATATACCAACCGGTGTCTTGTATGTCGTTCTATACGCCCATAATGCATCATTGAGCCTCAAGCTCCAATCTTTCCGTGTATTTTGACGGTTTTCTCTAAAATGGATTTGATCTCACGATTTGAAATTTTATCTTGCCCACTAGTTTGTGGTTGGTAAGGCGTACCAATCTTGTGCGTAATGTTGTATTTATTGAGAAGAGCATGGAAGGATTTTCTGAAAGTGTGATCCTCCATCACTAATAACCACACGTGGTGTGCCATGTCTAGTGAAAATATTTTCCTTCACAAACTCACAAACAACTTGAGAATCATTAGTAGGGGTGGCTTTAACTTCCACCCATTTCGAAACATAATCCACATCAAGAAGTATATAAAATTTTCCATACGAATTAACAAAAGGGTCCATAAAATCAATTCCCCAAACATCGAATATTTCTACAGCAAGAATCGATGTGAGTGGCATTTGATTTCGAGCACCACAAGATTTACAAAAAACATAAGCATCCTCAAATAAGGAGGGACAATAAAAGCCACTCTCAAGAACTTTGAGAGCGATACGTTTAGCATCAAAATGCCAACCACAAGCATAATAATGACAAAAAGTAAGAATTGATTTATATTCAGAGTCATGTACTCACCTGCGGATAATATGATCAGTACAATATTTCCACAAGTAGGACTAATCCCACACGTACTGCCTGGCTATCTTCTTAAACTTTAGCTTTTGAAAACTGAACATCGTACTAGATACTTGTCTCGTAACCAAGTAATCACTATATCAGCATACAATATGAATTAAATTGAAAACTATTTTGGTATTAGACTATTATGAATTGAATTGTTGAAATCCATAATTATGGTTTATTGATGTTATAAAAAATATATGTTGTTGTTCCACCGGCTTTGTACAATACAAAAGCCTAAGTGCATAATATAGTTTCACAATCGTATTCGTTAGTATTTGATAATTCATGCTTAGGTTGAATCATTTGATGAGTTATTCTTAGATGATGCAAATAACATTTGTGTATCTAGAAATTATATTTTTCGATAATTTTCTTTTCATTGTAATTTGATAATTTATGCTTAGGTTAAATCATTTGATGGGTTATACTTCGGAGAGGCAAGTTTATGATCGAGAATTATACTAATAATATGTGTTGCAATAGAACAAAGATATAGAAACATATTTGGAATTCGATTTCTTTTCGGTACTCAATTTGAAATAGTAGTTGAATCCGTTGAACATGATTATCGATCCTCTCTTTGAATTTATTTTATTATTTTAGTTTATTCTCTCTGTTATTATTCTTTTAAAAATCAAAAATTCATATATGTTGGTTAGTCGATTAGGAATATTGGTTACAGTATTTCCCTGTAGGTTCGACTCGTATTTTCCATTGTCTACTAGTTAGACGTCGTGCGATTGTGTTTTATTTAAATTGTGTTTTCCCAAATCCTATCAATTCTTGGCGCCGTTGCCGGGGAGTGGTTGTGAAATATTTTAATTAGTATTTTTGGATTTTCTAATCGTATTTTAGGTTTTTATTTTATTTATTTTTTTATTTTGTACTGTATTTTTATTTTATTTTTATCTTTAGGGTTTTAGTTTTTTTTTGACTAGTTTTGTGTATTATAATTTTGTTTCAGGTACTTTTGGGGTTGCTTCTGGTCGTCTAGCTCAACAACATTCGTCTGTTGCAAAATATTCACGAGTTTCTTGCGTTTGAGTTATATATTGAACGATTTTGGATAGGTTGGACGCTCGTTACCCTAAATTTTGAATGTTGATACAAGGTACTAGTACTGCTTTTAGAAGTGGAAAAATACTTAGTTGAGTTCATTGAACTATTATATTCCAATTATAAGGGTAAAAGCATTTTTTATTTTCTTTTCTTTTGTGGTGTGATTTATGGAATGAATGAATTGGTGATTGCTTGTTTGCTTCCTGAATTTGCACCAATTTTATTTTGTATAAAGTTTTGTTTTTATTTTTATTTGTATATATGGTGTCTAGTGAAATGACATCCTTTCTGGCATTTTGGAACTCATCCAAAAAGTTCCAGAAAGAAGAGTCGGAAAATGAGTTATTGTCTCAAAAAATTGGAGAATATGCATACAGAGACACATATTATCAGGAACCCATGAGAGAAGAGTGTGTAAATAATAATTGGAATTCTTATCATAGATATGATCATTCCCAACCTTGTGAAGGTTATTATTATTGTCAATTCTACCTAGGTTATGAGCCACACTATACCAATTCCAATTATTATTCGCACACTTCTCAGTCACAGTATGAGAGAGTCCATCCATTCTACTGTGAATCATCTCCACCATCTTTGCTTGATCACCTCAAAAATGACATTGTTAAACGGACCAAAGCCAGTGAGTTATTTTTTGCTGAACTGAATAAAACTTATGCTTATTATCATCAACTTGCTAAACAAACTTATTGATTGATTGCCCAACTAACACCGTCGGTAAATAATTGTGGTCTTACTGAAGATACAAGTTCTGATTTTTCTCATGATATTAATAACGAAACTGCAATGAATGGTGAATCTTTGTGCTTTGAGAATGATGATGAACTTGATACTTGTGATTATAGGAATAAAGATACTGTTATGACATATGAATTCAATATATCTTGTCCCACTCTAGACTATACTAATGATTATTTGACTAATTATTCAGATGATGATGATGATTTAAAAGAACTTGTTTATACATGGGATATTATTGTCGAGTTTAACGACTCAGAGACAGTAGATGTGCAAAACGATATACCTTCTAATCACGTGAATTGTGAGATTCCTACAGGTCACTTAGATATAGACAATGATGATGTGTGGCTCTCGAGGGTTTTACACGAGAGTAATGATACATGTTTTTTCTATGACTTAGATGAATCAATAGATTTTTTTAAGGACACAGATGACGATGTAACACTAGACATTTTGGAGGGTTTGTCGACTTCCTCATAAGAGGACAAGATAGAGGATTCCAAATCTATATTATGTGCCACTTCTCCTGGATTTGCTAACCCAAATTTTTATAGGGTTCCTAGTTTAGGATTAGATGTGTGTGCTTCAAACAAATTGGTGGACTACTTTGCTTCTCGTGGCATCTATGAATCTGTGCACGTTTCTCCTATAGTTTCAGTTCCCATCCCTAGTGAACCCTTTGAATCGGTTATTTTTGTTCAAAATGATATACCCTTTGGAAAAACCAGGTTTGGGGGTAGCTATTTTCTTTTGATAGTCTCATAATCTTTATGTTGCTACTGCGAGAGTTTGAGGCTGTCATTGGTTGTAAATATTGTATTTTGGATTTATCCCCAAATTTTCAGGTTGCTAATCTATGGAGATCCTTTATGTACATATCCAGTAGGTAGATTTTTATGTTCTTGTTTTTATTTTCTGTTTTGGATTTTGGTTTTTGTTTTATTTTCAGTGTTCTTTGTTATTACCATCGTTTGATGTTTGCTACCGAGAATACTACTTTTCTTGCGTCAATGAGGTGAAATATTTCAATCCCTTCTCTTTGATTTAAATTTGTTTCTCCTATTTATATTTTTTGCATGCCATTCTAGGATGCACAGTTAGGAACATTGAGGATAATGTTAAATTTAGGTTTGGGGGTAGAGTTTCCAAAAATTGATGCCAATAAGAAACTAAAAAATTTAGAGATTTGTGAACAATTCAGGATGACACTAACCATTCTAGGTAGATGGAAACTTAATTATTGTCTATAGAAATTGGGGTGCCCAGCTAAATGGTCTATTCATATCTCAATGCCTATCTCAGTTGTTAGAGATAACATGATAATCATTGAACAAGCATATCAGAATCATCATAACCATATCATTTTCTATTTTTTATTTTTACAATTTTGCGTTTCTCTAAGTGATTTGGTGGGGCATTAATATCGACTTGTTATCGTTGTTGGGATGAAGTAGAGTGATTGAGATAAATCCCCATTATTGTATTTAATTGAGACATATGAAAAAAAAAATGATGAAAAAAATGGAAAAAATAAGTGAGTAATTATTTTATTTTCAATAAATCGACCGCTGAGGCCCTTGTATATATCAGCTGAGTTGATATTAGTATAAGGATTAAGACCAGTGGGAGCGTATCTAAATCCATTAGGATTCATCTTGGCGGCGACCTTCAGACTGATATGGAAACACCATTCACCTAAGTCAATATATGGACCATTCATCACTTCCATTTCCATCTTCTAATCTATCCCTGTATTTGAATTTGGTTGATTTCAAGCAATGTGAATGTTGATAATTTTCATCCAGTTTTAGAACGTTTGATGATTATTTGAGTATAGTTTTGCATTGTTATATGAATTTTAGTACGCTGAGTGCAAACTCGTGTACATCAATTGGACTCATATAGGGTAATGATTCTTATAGACAAAGAATTTAGTAGCCAACTAAATAGCTTGTTTAGTGTCTATATTCAATCGTTCACAATTAGCTAAAATTTGGAGTACAGGTTTTGTGGGTATATCTCTTCTAAACCCTCATGAGACAAAACTCGTCCACTAGGGACACCTAGGAGTTTAAAGGATTGTTGCACACGCTAAGTGCAATCGCGACGCCTGCGAAAGTGAGTTAGGATTTTTATTTTATATATTAGTTTTGCTCGAGGATTAGAAAAATATAGGTTTAAGGGTATTTGTTACGGGCATAATTTATACATATTTACATCTTAATTCATATTTGCTAGTGCTATATTTGTACTAATATTATTATTTTTATATTTTTATAGATTATTTAGTTAAACCCGAAGTTAGAAATAAATGGGCTAAATAGAGTTGTTGGTTGTTGGTTGTTGGTTTGGATGGTAACATATAAAGACAGAAAATGAGACGTGGTCAGTTTCGATCTTGGCCGGAAAATGAGTTGGAGTTGGCTGTTGGCGTAAGAACAGATAGACAAAGCAGATGGATGTCTGACCGAGAAGAATAAAGCGAGAGAGAGGTGGTGATCAAGTTTTGAGTATAAAGATATAGAGAAGCACATGAAGGGAGGTGACATGGAGATATAAAGTTTGAAATAGTCTGCACGTGAGTGGAATAAAGGAAGTAAAGTGAGGAATTGAAGGGAACACGTGGCATAAAAGGGGAAGAAAAAATTAGGTTTCTCTGATAAATCCAGAGAAGAAACTGACAGAAAAAGGGGGATACCAAGGTGTTGTATGGAGAGTGGTAGACAGGTTCTTGTAGGCGGCTGTGAAAGGGGGTAGTTGAAGGCTGTTTCTGGAGGAGGAGAAGGATGTACAAAGGGACTTGGTTGGTTTCTGTTCGGTATTGAAAGAGGGCTTTGACAATTGCTTAGACTGTAACCGGAGAAGGAAGAAGACTCGGTAATCAGGTGACGACGGTGATAACGGTTTAATCTTTCTATACTTTTATTAATTATTTTTTTATGGATATTAAGAAATCCATAGCCATGTTTTAATTCTTTTGTAACTAGGGTATATGGTGAAAACTACTAGAAGCATTAAACCAATATGAATTAAATTGAAAATTATTTTGGTATTGAACTATTATGAATTGAATTGTCGAAATCCATAATTATGGTTTATTGATTTTATAAAGAATATATGTTGTTTCTCCATCGACTTTGTACAATACAAAAGCCTAAGTGCATAATGTAGTTTCACAATTATATTTGTTAGTATTTGATAATTCATGCTTAGGTTGAATCCGTTGACCCTTATTATCGATCTTCTCTTTTGAATTTATTTTATTAGTTTAGTTTTTTCTCTTTGTTATTATTCTTTTAAAAATCATAAATTCATATATTGTTGGTTAGCCAATTAGGAATATTGGTTACAGTATTTCCACCGCTCCCTGTGGGTTCGACTCATATTTGCCATTGTTTACTAATTAGACGTCGTGCGATTGCGGTTTATTTAAATAGGGTTTTCCCAAATCCTATCAAAGAGAATAACTCATCAAATGATTCAACCACTAGGGTCACCTAGGGGTTCAAAAGCTTGTTGGACACGCTAAGTGCAATCGTGATTCCTACGACAGTGATTTAGGATTTTGCTAGATTATATTTGCTCGAGGACTAGCAAATAATAAGTTTGGGGGTATTTGATAGACACATTTTTATGTCTAATTTATATCCATTCTATATATTATTAGTGCTCGATTTTGTACTTATTATGGTGTTCTATGTATGTGTAGGTATTTTTGGGAAATAAACATTTTTAGAAAAATCGGCTCGAAAAGTTATAAAGGAACCCAAGAAATTGCTAAAGGAACCCAAAGTGTTAAAGGTACCCATACCTTGGTTAGGGGAGCCCACTCCTTCTTCTTAAGTTTCAAATAGAATTTTGGCAGGAAACACTATTTCTCTCACAACAAAGGGTGTGATCGAGATATTAGAGGGAATTTTTGGCTTTAAGAAAAGATATAATCTTGTTTAAATTGAAAGAGACGTGCACAGTTTAAACACAACAAAAATATCTTGTCTGTGTGAAAGAAAAAAAAAAGAAAACAGAAAGAGAAGATATTCTCAGATACTCGAATAATGAATTGATTCTCTGAGATATTATTTTCGAGTGAGAATAAGGTGAAGATTAATATTATCTTGTTCTAATTTGGAAACATCATCAATAGAATTATCTGCCAAGAGAAGCATCAGAATCAATCACTGAGATATTTTGCCGAAAGTTTTCAAAAGATCTGCCGAGATTAATACAAGATATTCTCGAAGATTTGGGAGGTGTTGGTCGTTGTAGTATAAATAAGAATCTATATAGAGAGTTGGGGAGAGAAGAGATATGCTAAAAAGCGAAAAATCAAGAAGTTATAGAGAATATTTTTCTATTGCTGAAAAACACGAAGAGCATAGAATAGGCAACGGTTTCTTCAACCATCTATCACGGTTTATTCATCACATTTGCAACGAATATCTTCAGCTTTGTAACGTTTATCTTCAGCTCTGAAACACTTGCTTTGTAACAGTGAGTCTGTAACACCTATAAACGTTGCAAACTCGTTGTTTTCTTTATTTTTTTCTCCCTTTTCATCTTGTAAACACTTTTGAGCAATGAATATGAATTTTGAGCGTGTTTTCAACATGGGGAGCTAAACCTAATCCCTAGGGCGACGGAGAAAGCTATTTTGCCAATAAAAAAATGGTATTTTCTATTTATTTATTTTATGAAATTCTATTTATGAATATTTTCTTGGATTAAAAATTGATTTAATGATGTTTGTTAAGCGATTGTGGTTTCTATTGATGGAACATGCTTAGCCTAGGGTTTTGATGTCCCATGCTTTCGATATACAATTGTTATTTGTAAATTCTACTTTAGTTATATTTTAGAATCAAATTGAATGTGTGAATTGCGTAGTTACAATTATTGAATTAAAATCACTTTAAAAATTAGTAAATGGTAGAATTTTAGCCTCATTACTCTTTATATATCGAAATCAACTTCAAATGACTCTTGTTATTTCTAGTTTAGTTTTAATTCTTAAGTCTAAAATCAAAATCTTCACAAGTTCTGAAACAAACCCATTCTTACCACTATCTACAATCACATCAGGGTCCTAGATGCATAATAAATACGTGCGCACGTTTGTCCACTTTCTAACCCAAAACAGCTCCAACTGCTCTAATCACTTGCATCACACAACAACTCGAATAATAAACTCCAATCGGGTGACTTAATAATAGGTGCAGTTATCAACAATTTTTTCTATCTTTCAAAGGAATCCTTGCATTCTTAGTTGAAATTGAAACTAACCTCTTTTTGCAACAGTTTGCACATCAGCATTGAGATTTTGGAGAAATCTTTGATAAACCGCATATGAAAACTGCATGACCTAGAAACGAGCCAATCTCCCTCACCTAAGTGGGGTATTGTAAGTTTCTTAATAAGTCTATCTTTTCTTTGTCTACTTCGATCCCTCGAGAGGACACAATGTGACCGAGCACAAACCATGGTTTACCATAAAGTGACATTTCTCCCAGTTTAGAACAAGATGTTTCTGTGCATCTTTTAAGCACAAGTTCAAGGTTTTCTAAGAAAATATCAAATGAATCACCATAAACACTAAAATCATCCATAAGTACCTCAATTATGCGTTCCATATAGTCAAGGAATATACTAACCATACATCTCTGAAAAGTGCTGGGCGCACTGCAAAGACCAAACGACATTCTTCTTTATGCAAACGTACCAAAAGGACAAGTAAAATTAGTCTTCTCTTGATCCTCCGGTGCGATTACAATCTGATTGTATCCAGAATAACCATCCAAAAAGCAATAATATGAATGTCCCAACAACATCTCTAACATCTGATCAATAAAAGGCAAAGGAATGTGATCCTTTCGGGTAGCAGAATTAAGCTTTCTGTAGTCTATGCATACTCCCCATCCTGTTTGAACTCATGTAGGAACAAGTTCGTCATGTTGATTTCTGAAAAAAATAACACCAGACTTCTAAGGTACTACCTGTACCGGACAAACCCATTTGCTGTCAGAAATTGGGTAAATCACCCCCACACTTAACAATTTGAGGATCTCTTTCTTCACAACCTCCATCATTGGGGGGTTAAGCTACGTTGAGCATCACGTACTAACTTTGCATCGTCTTCCATTAGGATTCTATGCATGCACATTGATGGACTAATGCCTTTGATATCAGCAATCGTCCAACCAATGGCCGTTTTGTACTGTTTCCGAATCCTAAGCAAGCGTTCTTCCTGTACTGCTATGAGATTTTTTGCAATAATCACAGGAAGATCTTCTTTATCACCAAAGTAAGCATACTTTAAGTGATATGGAAGAGGCTTCAATTCTAATTTAGATGCCTGCATAACAGAAGGTAAAGGAACTTCATTAGTTACGGGTAAAGAGATATATGAAATATTCCCCGTTTAAGCTTCTTGTAGTGCCGTTAAAGCACCACACATATCCACTAGCTATTTGTCTAAGTCAACGTCCAAGTTCGTCTTCCCATGAACGTCCAATTTAATGCTATTACGCAACATAACTCCAAGTTTATCTTCACTGTTTAAATCAAACATTTGTTGTGCTAGCGAACCAATAACATCAATAGAGAAAACGGAATAAACAACACTAGGATAACGCATGGCTTCAAATATGTTGAAGCGAATAATCTCCTTATCAAATTCCATAGTGATTATACCACTATCAACATCAATCTTCGTCTTAGCAGTCTTCATAAACGGTTTCCCAAGAAGTAATGAAGTAGACGAACAATTATCTCCATTCTGCATATCCACAATATAGAAATCAACCAAAAATATTAACTCATTCACTTGGACTAACACGTCCTTAACGAGTCCCTTAGGATATATATTGGACTTGTTTACTAATTGAATGTTAATCTATGTCTCTTTTAAGGGTTCACTATTTGAAGAATCATAAAATATCGGCTGACATAACACTTATGGAAGATTCAAAATCAAGCAAAGCACATTCAAATCGTCGATCACCAATGGTAATGGGAACTATGAAAACACCAGGATCTTTACACTTTGTAGGCATCTTCTTCAGTAACATAGTTGATGCACTTTCTCCCACCCGAGTAATCTCATTAGCAATCAACCAATCATTCCTTGTACATAAATCTTTCAGAACCTTGGCGTATCTAGGTACCGTTCTGATGGCCTCAATAAATGGGATGTTGATTTGAATCTTGCTGAAAATATCCATGATCTCCTTGTCTTGAGCTTGCTTCTTTGACTAGGAAAAACAACTAGGGAAAGGAGGTGGTGTGGTAAAAGTGGGAACCGTGTCCTTAGGCTGGGCGGTTGATGTTTTCTTTCCCTTTGTAGGGTTTCCGCCTCTACTTCCCTTTCGATGTCGCTACTAACCTCTTCTCGCTGATTTGAATATTCTATTTGCCTTCCACTCCTTAAATTTACTGCATTAACATGCTCTCTTGGGTTCACGAAAGGTTGTGCTAGAAGTTTCCCTGAAGTTTGTGATTTCATCTGATTCAATTCTATAACTAGTTGTCCCATCTGAATTCGTAAATCCTTGATGGTCGTTTCATGTTTATGGTGGTTTTGCGTCATTTTTTCCTTGAAGTTTGTGATTTCAGAAGTGACACCCTGCATGCTTTGCATCATAGCGTTGAACTTTTCATCAATGTAGAAGCCTTTCTCCTTCGCTTATTATGGTTATGGAACATCATTTTGTCTCTCATAAGCTAGCATACGAGATGCGGCTTGCTTGTTTGCATAACTAAAATTTGGATGATCTCTCCAACCAGGATTGTAAGTCTTCGAGTAGGGATCATACCTTGGCATTTGATTAGGGAAAACAAAATTTACCTCAGCCTCCTCTTCGTACGAAGGAACAACTAAAGAAGTTATACGTTGTACCATCTTTTCCACACTACCCATATGTTGCTCTATATGTGAGAAATCTCCCACCTCGTTGACTCTTCTAATACTTGAGTCGTTTCTTGTGTAAAATTATTGAGCATTCAATGCCATACTCTCAATCAAACTATTTGCTTGCAAGATCATCTTTTCAGTAAGTGAACCACCCACGACTGCATCAATCAAATTCCTCTGTTCCGGAAGTAATCCTTCATAAAAGTATTGAATGATGAGTGTTGAGGATATGTTATGGTATAGCCAGGTTTCCAATAATTTCATGTACCTCTCCCAATATTCATAAAGAGACTCCTCAGTAATCTATAAAATGTTACTAATCTCTTTACGAACAGCGGTCGCCTTAAAAGAAGGAAAATACTTCTCTAGAAATAGCTTTTTCATCTCAGTCCATGTTGTAACACTCCCTGGAGGAAGATAATACAACCACTCTTTGGCTAGATATATTAAACAAAATGGAAAGGCTTGCAGTATAGCCTTATCACTATCTCGGTACCTTTCCTAAGACATGGCATCTTGTGCTGGAATACTTGAAGATGACATTTCGGATCTTTGCCTGGAAGTCCCTTGAACTTCGGAAAATGGCGAATTAGATTCCACTTCAGTTCCACTGGCGCAACTATGTTAATATACAATAGTTACGAATCTAAACATGGAGAGGTCAACTCTCGTAACTTTGAGGACCACCCATCTCTGTTAAAGGTGGATCTTGTAACAAAATTGAGGTTCTTGTAGTGTTATCCCCCTTCGAGTTTGAATTCTGCACCTTCGGTAATCCCAACTTTTAGGTTCCAGAGATTAAGTACCTGAAACCAAAATAAATCTAGAAAAAAACGTTAAAATCTAAAAATAAAACTAAAAACCAAAATAAAATAAAATAAATAACAACTAAAACTGACTGCTCCCGGGCAGCGGTGCCAAATTTGATGTGTGTTGTGGATGCAATCAAATTAGTGATCTTATTTCCACTCAATTAAAGAATAATATAATGGAAGTCAAGTTCGTTCCCACGAGGAGCGAGGTGTTTTAAGTTGTTGAATGTCAAACAAAGCAAATAAGAAAGCAATTAAATGTAAAGTAAGCAATTGAGAGATATATGATTGAGGAATCCTTCTTCGTTACTAAACATGCATCAAGTTAATATATTCATCTACTCATTGTTAATCACAGATTATCACTAACCGTAGAATAATATCTAAATTAGTGTTATCTTCCAAATTCCTTATATCACTGGATACGAAAGTTCTTGCCTACCAGATTCTATTTGTCCTAACCACCTAGTAGTAGATCACTCAGTTTATAATTTGGTCGAATGTTTTATATTTTATGAATTTATAGGTTAATCCTAGCAGTTAGACTCTTATATCAAGGTCCACTTACTAGTGTTGTTCATACACACAATTGCTCCACATAATCCCTCTGCAAGATCTCGTGTTCTCTACTTGTGTACAATTTAATGGACTATTACTTATCTCACAACTCAATACTAGCTTCATATTAAATCAAAAATCAATTTAGTTGTCCACCTAAACAATCTATCAATCAATCATAAACATTCTTTGTAGTAGAAACAAACGATAATCATACGGTGATGAAAACGCTCCAAACCCTAGCTTTTTCCTTCTTGTGTCTTCTCTCCAAAAGCTTGATAAAAGAATTGAATCCACTAAAATAATTAGAAGAGTCTCTTAAATAGATGTTCCAAGTTGTAGAAGTATCCATGCTCGAATCCCGGTCGAAATTGGTTTCCAAAACATCAAAATATGTCAAAAATAGGGCAAACTAGGCTTTAGCCCGTGAGAGAGAATAGCAAATAAGCTGATGGGCTCGCGCTCAGCTGGTTACGGCCCAGACCATATTCACGGTAATCAGCTAATTGGGCTTTACTGGGTAGCCAAAACCCATCCCACTTCGTCATTTTCAACCTTCTCGACCCAACTCCATCAGCAGCTTGTCTTCTCCATCAACAACCATCAATCACCGATGTAACCAATTGAACCATCACTAACATCATCATCTCTACCAAATATCACTCGAATCCATCAGATGTACCATCGACTCATTGCTATCTCGAATCAAACCATCGCAGCTGCCATGAAATCACAGTAAACAACATCACTATCACCTTCTTCAACAGTTAACCCAACTGCCATTACCATTCATCACTACCTCAATTCTCTGCCATGATCATCACTCTATTTTCTCACAGACACCAGGTTCGCATCGTCACTGAATCATCAATGGAACCCTTTACAACCTTAAACATCCCCATTATCAATCACAGCGTCACCATCTTGATATTCACAGCTCAACTCCACAGCGTCACCATCAATGGCATGATCAGCTCCATCAACCATCACAGCTCCATCACCTCGAGCTCTGTCAACAATCACTGATCATCAACTGCCATGATGCAACAACTCGATCCAACCTATCGTTACTTGCTGGAAGAAACCATCGCAAGCCATCACTGTCATTGTTATCATCACCACCGATAACTTCCATCACCAACAGCCGTTAAAAACTCGACCACAACTTCGCTGCTAAACTTGGAAAGAGATGAAGGTCCCACTTAACATTTAGCCGGATGCTATTAATACTTTCAGTTGGCAGCCCCTTGGTAGAAAAGACGGTGCCTTTAACATGATTTACATTGGCACCCTTTTTAAATTAAGGTTCCAGAAGTGTACGGTTTGTAAACCCTTTTTGTTCATAATTTCATATGGGTATCCTTTTGTGAACAAAGTCTTTCTTATTATCTTATTTTGCTCATAATTTTTTCGTGCGATGTCGGAATGACCTTATTTTTTTGTGTTTTCTTTGTAATTAAATTATCTTCAAGATGGTATCAAGAAATCCTGACTTTAGATGACTTGAACTCGGTCTTTGGCCCTTCTTCACTCTTTTGTAGCAATTTTCACTCTTGCTAGGATGATTCACCTAATAGAACAAATAAAATAGAAAAAAAATATGTAATAACAAGTAATATGCAAGAATTATAGCAAATATTAGTATGGATTTGACACTAAAATCATGTAAATTATGCACTTATCAAATTCCCCCACACTTAGCTTTTGCTAGTCCTCGAATAAACTAACCTAAACTAACCGAAACTAAAACAACAACTCCTTTTCGTCGAGGACACGGTTGCACTTGGCATATGCAAAAAGCCTTTAAAACCCTAGGTGTCCCTAATGGACGAGTTATAGTCTCGTGAGGGTTTACAAGAGGTATACCCACAA
>JAJJMC010002939.1:3962360-4049155 GCA_023531435.1 Papaver californicum
AGTTATTTCGGTAAGAACTCCATATGTAAACTTAGATAGATGTATACAAAGTGACTCTAAAACATCTAAAAGTTAGAGGTTTTCATGCAAATATGTACAAAAAGTTCAAAAATTCTACCTATAAAAGTAAAGACTCTATATGCTTAGTAACAACATACGTTCCAATCCAACGGGACCTTAGCTTTCCTGGAAATTGTTTAAGACGAGAATAAAATAAAAGAACTTTCTGTCCCACAACAAAATTCTTTCGAGAAATCATCTTGTCATGGAAAAGCTTAGTCTTCTTCTTGTATATACGAGAACTCTCGTAAGCATCATTACGTATCTCCATAAGTGTATGGTTTGCAAACTCTTTTTGTTCACAATTTCAAATGGGTATGGTTTGCGAACCCTTATGGTCTATGAACAAAGTCTTCCTTGTTATCTTGTTTTGCTCATAACTTATTTATCCGATGTCGGGATGACCTCATTATTTTTGCATTCTCTTCCTATTTCAATTCTCTTCAAGATGGTATCAAGAAATACTGACTTTAGATGAGTTGAAATCGGTCTTTGGCCCTTCTTCACTCTTTTGTAGCCATTTTTACTCTTGTTGGGATGATTCACCTAATAGAACAAATAAAAAAGAAAACAAATGTAATAACAAGTAATATGCAAGAATTATAGCAAATATTAGTATGGATTTGACACTAAATTCATATATATCAAAAACAAATTCAATCTTGGTATTATCACCTGGGTAGACCACATTAATCATATGATGGGTCTCTAACAGCTGACTTCTTTTTGGACATCATTAGGTTTAGGAAACAATTTTTGAAGATAATCTCTTAAAATGTTAGATGAACATATGTCAAGTCACAAGTGAGGGATCTTTCTAAGAGTTAAAGGTAAGCACAGGAAGAATGATAATCACCCCAAATTCAGAATTTTGGGTGTTTCTAGATAGACTAGTCATAATTTTCTTAATTTCCAGATCATCAGATTCCTGAAAATGGTCAATTACTTGTTCTAAGTTATAAGCAGGAGGTGCATCTCACTCATATTCAAAATCTATACGAGTCTATATTCTTCGTTTGAAACAATTGTTCCTGAATCGTTGAACTCTAAAACACTAGTATCAGGATAAACTCGTTTCTCTAAACCATTATTGTCTTCGTAATAACAAGGAAATATTTCACCTTCTATAACAATGGTATCTCTAGTTAAATCCCTTTCCTCTTGAATAGGTAAATAATCATTAATATTATTAGGATCGGAATTAAAGACATCATTATTAGCATGAAGCTCAAATGATGTAAAAATTTCTTGATCATTATGACTACGGATTTCAAACTCTTCATCAATACTCTCTTCATCATCATAATATGAAGATGGTTGAACCTTACCTAAACTAGTAGTGTTACCAATTCTAACCCCGTCATTTTGATTAGGTGAATAATAAATATCCTTATTCCAAGGGTAACATTGGAAACACCGTATATACAATTAAGATTATTTTGAGCAATTCTCATTATTGCAATGTACACCTTTGTAAATAAGTCAAACCTATGTGTCGACTCAGTTAACTGCTTGAGGGATCTTCTAGAGGCATAAGGGGTTCATTAGGAGTACTAGGTCACAAATGCTCGAGTGGTTCTTCTAAAGAGGTATTTGGGTCACCATAAGGAGTACTACATCGCATCTTCTTGACGAAATTTTCGAAAGAACTAGTATGAGATTGCAACTTCTTAAGGGCCTCCTTTAAAGACAAAAAACTCGAATTTCGCTCGTTTTCCGTTCATATAACTGGTTCGTATACGAATAGTAATTGAGGTTGCCATTATGACCCATAACTTTCATAAAGTTGGTAGTATTCTCAAGTACTATCCACACTATGGTCATATTATGGGTAATGTTCATTTTGAAATTCAGTCGGATATTCATTGTATTGTCTATCGTAATACCAGTTCGACATTTTTTTATAGTGCACGTGCAAATGCATATTCGACTAAAATAGGTAAGCCCTAGGTTACCTCAGTAGAAAATACCTACATTCAAAGACTGGTCAAAGGTACAGGGCTAAGGCTCGTGGTGATTCGGCTGATAACGCCCAAAGGGTTCAACTTACTATCCCACGTATTTTTCCTAAAATCGGTGCCGGAAGATGCAATTGGTGTGTGCACTTATAATTTTTTTTACATACAAAATAAAATGAAATCTAAAAGAAATATATAAAAATAAAATAAAAATTTAATGAAAAAAATATAAAAATTAATAAAATAAATAAAATTGGGTTTTATTACTTACCTTTTCTGTAGGCAATTTCCATAATAATTGTAAAAGATCACCTGTGCATAAACGACAAGAAAATACCCAAGTAAAATCTAAAAAATAAAATAAATCCTAATTAACTTAATTAAAAACTAAAGATAAAAAAAATAATCTAAAACCCTAAACTAAAAATAAATTCGCGTCGGAGGCGCCAAAAATTGATGTGATTATGGACAAGTGTTAAGAAAGTCCGTTGCTTATACTTATTAAGATTTGGTTTCAGACTTAAATTCTAATTTAGCTAGCCAATAATTAAAAGATTATAAAAATATTGAGAGATACTGGGACTCAGGATTCTACCATTCTTCATATCATGTGATTCATATATTAATTCTAGACAATTATAGCTCATAAAATAGAATTATTGACTCTAATTCTTTACCAAAAGTAGAATTTTAAAACATTAAATGTAAATCATAAGCATCACCCATCAAAAGTACTTAAGACTAAGCATACACCATCAAACAAAATCATAAATAATTAAAAAAAATCATAAATCCATTTAAATCAATGCAAAAAGTCATAAAATAATTAATTATAAATACTACAATCATGAAATATGACTTCCTCCATTGTCATACTGATGGGGTTTAGCTCATCAAGAATAGAAGAAGAAATCATTTTATTCATGGTGTTATAAAATAATTATAATAAAGCACTGACCAATTGAGTCGCTAAAATAATATAATTATCTATCGAGTTAACGACAAACTTACAGAGCAGTTGGAAAATCACAGACCATTTTTGTCGTAAAATACCAAACTGCTACTGAAACTATTGAAGAACCGTTGTGGTAGATGTTGAATATGAAAGTAACGGCCAGAGTTTCATCGACTCTTCTGGAGTGTTGTATGTTCTTCTTCTTCCTCCTCCTTCGTGAAGAACCCTAGATTATTCTGAAAATTTTCATCTCGATCTGTGACCGTCTCTCGCCTATGCCAGCCCCCCGAATTGATTATTTCCTCCTCTAATTATAATGGGACCATCTTCAACCTCAATAACTTCTCTAAATTTCCGAGAATCTATGTTCTTCAATGAGAATCAAATCTCGTTGATCCCGATCTGAGTTTTTTTATTTTAAAAATAAAATTTAATGATTATGTTTCCTTTTTGTTGTTTATCCTAAAGGGTGTGGAATAAGATTGAGACATAAATCACGTGAAATTAGGAAAAAAAATCCTAATTTTCACCTGAAGTTTTTCTCCCTGATATTTGCGAAAATAAAATATTTTGTTGTGATTTTATTTTTCGTGTCTTAAAACGTGTACAACTCATCTTATTTACGACAAGAGGATCTTGTCCTAAATACTTTTAAATGTCCAAAATATTTTTCAAATTTTGCTCACAATTTACGCAGACAAGAGAGAAATAATTTCCCTTCTAATTGATGTTTGAATTTGAGAAGTGGGTGTCTTTATCAATCCAATGGGTGCCTTTATCAATCGAGGGTGTGTTTATCAATTTTGTGTTCCTTTAAAGTCTTTTAAACCAATTCTTCTACAATATCCAATTCTTCCAAAAATACCTACAAAAGATCAACATTAGTACAAATAATTGAAAATTAACAAAATAAATATAAGATCATACCAGACAGAAAAGTGTGTCTATCAGTGAGTTCTAAGTCTTCATATCTTCTCCATGCTCTCTTTTCCCTTTCTTACCTTAATACCTAGGTTTATTCCACCCTAAAGAATGCTGCTGAAAACGAGAGAGAACCGCTGATCAGTGTAGAACCAACTAAGAACCAATTACGAAATTCTTGATTCGAAGAACGAAGAGTTCATCCAACGTGTACCATCTGACTCGAGAGTTGAAGAATGTGGATGAAATAAATCTCACTCTTGACGAGGAAAAACAAGATCTGCTTTGTCAACAAGCAGAGTCCCAAGATTTACTGAATCCGTGTATGAACATGTGTCACCACCGACGAACTAATATTGCTTGATTGGAGAAAGAAGTCCAAGATTTGCGAACCGAGAAGAAGAAGATACTTCATACAAAAAACATAACAGGTGTGAATCTTTACACATTGCAGACATACTTTCGTAAAGTACAGAATGACCTTGGTACCACAGAACAGAGCTTAGTAAAATCCTAAAGTCGAAAAGAATGCTTGCGAAGGATAATGATGATCTTACGAGTCAATTAAAGGAGAAAGATAATACTATAGCTCGCTACAAAGGAAAAGTTGGCGAGGCATCTGATAAGACCTTGGATCAATTAAGCGCATTGTGATGTAGCTAAACTGGAGAGCAAGCAAGAGTATCTCAAAGAAACTCTTAAGATTATTATTTCGCAGAAAGAAGGTTGTCACCACAGACTTCCTCTTTGTCTGCTTACATTTATATTTGTATGAACTGCTTAATAAATCCTTATATTTGTTCTTTCGTTGTCGATTCCTAGAAGAAATCAAGGGAAAAGATGGAGGAACTTTGGGGAAACTGGTGCAATCTCAAGATGATAGAGATGACTATGCTGGCCAACTGAAGAAGTTGGACAATGAGTTCGATCAGTATGAGAAGGATACCAAGGCCGCAGTGAAGGAAATGCGAAAGAGCGCACAAATTTCAGTGATGGACATCTTCCAGAAGTTTTCTAATGAACTGTGCGAAGAACACAATCTTCCCAAGGTGACTTTGGAGTATCCTGGTGAAGATCCTGACGACGAAGAGGAAGACGAAGATTTGGGCGAAGATGATGCCGAACAGACAAATGAAGAACTTCCTTTTTCGAAGCATATAGTAGATGCCTCTGCTGATAAAAAAAAGCTGGCACAAATCTTGGTGGTGATGGATTTTAAATATCTTTATGTCTTCCTTGCTTTTTGTAATCAATACTGATGATGATGCTTTTGGGATGATCTGAGCGCTCCTAAGCTTGGGGGGCATTAACTGATATTTTGTTAACTTCTTTACCTGTTCGAATGAAATACATACATTAGTTAACAAGTTTTATATATACTTTAATTTTGCTGAACTGTATCTTTATTTCTACCCCTTTAAGAATGACATTTAGTCTTTTCTATCATTCGTTATAGGTAGGCTAAATATTGAATAATTGCCTTAGCTAAAATTTACTTATAACCGAAGTGATGCATTTCTAATGCCCATTTACTTCGGCGACAAACTCGCAGGCCCAAATATTCCTACGAGCCTGTTTTAGGGTGAAAATAAATATACGGTAAAATCGTATTTTTAAGTAGGTTCGAGAGATCAAGCTCGGACAGGACGATCCTAAATCAAGAAATGATCGTTCATGTCCTGTTTTGATCACAAAGGTGGAGAAGATTTGGTAGGTCTTAAGGGAGGGAAGCAAAGAAGGTTGAGAAATCTCTGTATGACGAGTAATTGCGGTGTGTAAAGAAGAATGAGTTATCTCTGGGATAAATCGCTAATTCTGTATATCTTAGTTTCTACTTCTCTTGTTTCGAATAGATGAAACCATCTATTTATAGTTCAGAGGAGACACACTGATTTCTCGTAAGTGGTGGAAGTTACAGAAAAAATGGAGGAGTAACGATTGTGGAGATTGTAGTGGAGTCATGTCCGAAAATTAAGGAAGACTTGTATGACCACTACTCCTCATTCTCTCAATTGTCTTGTAACTTCCCATTACTTATTACCTTCTTATTCATGGATGCGTTGCCACAATGTACGATTGCCGTAAACCGCCAGACCAATACCCCAATGAGAATCCCCCCATGTGTTGTATTGATATCTCGTAAAATACTAGTGGAATCGTGAATCACTATTGTTTTGATTAATTCAAGTCAAGTCAAATGACTTGCTAAAACAGTGAGGCAAGTTGCGAAACTCACTGAATTGATAATCAGACTGATCAGTGTAAAATATGGTAAGTTTAGTGGTCATATGATTTAGGAATAATATGGCATAACTTTAATGGCCAAATGTTGGCATAGAATTGACTTGGCATAAATCTAGAAGATGTTTGAGGCAAAAATTGTAAAGAAATTCTTAAGCAAGAAGGTTTATTAGATAAATTCATATGAGATTATTGTTGGCATTAGACCAGTATTGAAAAGAATGGCGTATTTCTAAGGGAAGCAACTAGCAAAGCCAGTACTATCTTTTTAGCGCAAATGGTAATGTGCTATCTCTTTAGGCACAAAACCTAATACGCTATCGGTTTAAGAGAAAGACTAATGTGCTAGCTTCTAGCAAGCGCCAATTACGTTAGGGCTAGGAAGTTAGAGGCAAGGATGTTTGAAGTTAGCACTTCTCAAGGAAGCCATCTAGGTCAACGAAGTTGTCTAAGTTAATGCTGGCTAGCACCAATATGCTTGTGGCCAAGACGCGCTAAGCTGGGGTGCTTGTGCTCGAGGACGCTGTGGCTGAGGCGCGCTAGCCAAAAATATTGTTGTTGAGACGTATTCTCCAAGGACGCTACTGCCGAGTGATGCATGTCGTATGTGCAAAAAATTACTAAATATATTTCTCACTAATTAACTAGTTATATAACAATAATAAGGATCGTTCCCACAGAGAGCTGTGTAATTGAGATGTTATTTAGATTAGCAATACTAGAATAAAAACAATATCAAAGGGGTTGGTTATTTAAAGTAATTTTAAAAGAATAATAAGAAGAAAATATGATTAGGGGGTCCTTTGCTGCTACCAAACATTGACTGAATTAGTATACTTATCTATCTTTCGTTAGAATCATTCATCACCAACCGTAGAATAACAGTTAGATCAGTGTTATCCCCAAAACTCTTTGTTTCACTAGAAACAGAAGTTTTCAACTACCAGATTCTATTCGTCTAAACCACCAAGTAGTAGATTACTGAAGGAGTAACTTAATCGAATGATTTAGGATTTGTGAATTTAGGTTGATCCAAGTAGTTAAACTCTTAGATCAACGTCCACTTGTTGATGTTGTCATCACTCGCAATTGCTCCACAGAATCCCTATGCAAGGTCTCACGATTTCTACTTGTGTACGAGGTGTTCAACTATTACACTTATCTCAAAACTCTCTACTAGTATTTAACAGATCAATATATTAATCCAATTGTAAACTTGAACAATCTAGAATCAATCATAAACCCAAAATATATTGAAAACAAACGATAATGGTTAAAACTCCGTATAAAATTATATATTTAATAAATCTTCATGCTTAGAACATTGAATTCATCCATAATCAATAAAAAACTAGCTACTCATGATACAAGAAAGAAGAATAAATAGCATGGTTTCCCCCAAAAGGGATAAACCCTAGAATTTGGAATAAATCTTTCTTCTGTTTTTTTGTTGTGTAAAACCTAGGTCTAAGATTACGTGTATCTCTTTATATCTCCAAAATTATTAAAAGAGTCTCTTAAATAGATATCTCAAGTTGTAGAGGTGCACGTGCTCAAATCCCGGTCATATTAGGTTTTGGAAACTCATAAATATCATAAAAACCCATCAAAAATACCTAGCTCTCGTATAAGCTTCGATGGCCCGACCCTCCGAGAATTCTTATTTTCTTGATGGATTGACCCTTCGAGAAAATTATTTCTTTATGGATTTTCTTTTCTCGATGGCTTGACCCTCCGAGAATATTGTCTTTCTCGATGTCTTGACCCTCCGAGAAAAGTACGAACTTGTTTTTCTAATAACTTCTTCATATGATGTTGGAATGATCTCATTCTTTTGGCTTCGTTTCTTCGTACTCTTTAATATGGTGATGAGAAATCCTGAATTTGGGAGACTTCGACTTGGTTTTTGGTCTTTCTTCTTTTTTAACACTTCCCTTCATGCACAATCTAACATTTTATAGCTCCTTTTAGGATGATTCACCTAATAAAATAACAAACTACAAAATAAATGTAATATACAATAATTCACAAGAAATCTAGCAAATACTAGCATGTAAATGACACTTCAAACATGTAAAATATGCACTTATCAAATTCTCCCACACTTAGATTTTTCTAGTCCTCGAGCAAACTAAACTAAACTAATCATAAACTAAACTAAAATACAACTCCCTTTCGTTGAGGACACGGTTACACTTAGCATGTTTAACAAACCTTTAAACTCATAGGTGTCCATAGGTTACGAGTTATAGTCTCGTGAGGGTTTACAAGAGGTATACCCACAAAACCTACTCCAACTTCAAACTCACAAGAATCCAAAGAGCTATGAGGACACAAAGTTTCTGCACGTTAATAATAAGAAGTTAGAAATTCCAAAGAAAATTATTCTCATGCTTAACTCTTGAGTTAGGAGAAAACCACCATATGAAAGAATCCAGGTTCGAGATCGATCGAATGTTTCGACTTCTGCCCCACCAATAGGGTTTTATGAACTTTCACTCAAAACACGTACTTTATGGTTCTCATGTGTGCAGGAAGGAGTGAAGATAGAAACCTGCGCACGTTAAATGGTGGGAAGGAAAAGTAGTCTTCTGAATTATATGAAAAATTATTCCATAGAAACGTGGGAAGAAAAGAACCCTTTTTTTCCTGATAACTTCTAAGAAATAAAATCAACCACTATATAAGGATGGGAACGCTTACTTACCTTCTCATCTTGTTTACAATCAACACCACTCTCATAAAGCAACATAAAAAATTATTCTTTCTTTTATTTTTCTCCTTTTTTTTTTCTTTTTTTTTTTCTTTTTTTTTTTCATTTTTTTTTCTCTTTTGCTTTTTATATGCTAAGATTGAGATATAAACTAAAAAATGAAACAGATGTGACCATGGGAGAAGGATTTTACCACTTGATTCTTCACAACTTGTGTTGTCTCGATATCATGAACTTCACTAACTCTTATCTTTTGATTTATTTCACTCATGTACATAAGTTTTCAACATGTATATATAATTATGCTCATTGTATTGTTGCTTCACTTGAATATAAAATTTTCCCTTTCTTGTACTTTTGCTTGTAAACCTTGACCCTATTCAACTTTCATTCACATTTTTAATGTTCCGCTTGTTGATGATGGTATGTTTCTATGGACCTGTTGTTGTCGAGAGAATGGTGCCAACTGCAAACAAGACTACAAGTAGAGTTAGAAATTCTCATGATTGGATAAATAACACTCAAGGGATCAAAAAGTAGTGTTGAAATTGGTGAGAATTTGGATAACTCATCATTCTACCTGGAGTTTCTGCAGATGAAACACTCTAAACGGACAATTTAGATAGGTACGAAGAATTGCAGGTCTGGTACCTCATCATGGGTATTGAATGATCAGGTTCTATAATATTGTACTCTCTATCGGCGGTTTAGGTCCCTTTTTGTCAGTTCTAGCCTCTCAACAACTAAGCACTCTGAATGTCGTTCTCTAATACTTCTATGTTCAGTTATTTTGGTTAGAAATCCGTATTTAAACGTATCTAGAAGTATACTAAGTGACTCTAAATTCTCTAAAATTTGGAGGTTTTCATGCAAATATATACAAAAAGTTTAAAAATTCTACCTACAAGAGTGAATACTAAAAATCTAAATGCTTAACCACTCCCCCACATTTAAACTTTACATTGTCCTCAATGTAAATTGACACTTCTAATGTAAAATCAAGATGTGAAATGCTAATATGATACGAAAACTAAAAAAAAAAATATAAAAGATAAGTGATAGACACAATTTTGTTATTTTAATTAAAAATGTAAAAGTATAAATAAAGTTATTTTAATTATTTTTTGGGGATTTTTGTGGAATAAATAATGGCGAAAGAATCGGCTTTAAAAGTGTTAAAGGCACCCTCTTGTTGGATAAGGGCACCCTGAGAAGAATTGATAAAGGCGCCCATTGGAATGATAAAGGCACCCACTTCTCAAAATTCAAATGAACTTGGCGGGAAAAAGTTACTCTCTCAATCTGTGAGAATTGTGATCCAAGATTTAAAGGATATTTTTAGAAGTTAAGATAAGTAGATATTCTTACCTAATATTTGAGAGTTTTGCTTATGTGGGGGACTCGAAGATTAGCCAGGATCTTGATTTTTGGTTGGTTGTGTGGTAAAAGGAAACAAGTTGTACTCTCGGAAATATTGTGCGTCTGTGCAATAAGAGAGATTTTTATAAAATTTTATTCTCGAGTTGGAGAAGGAAAAAAAAGTTATATAAAGAATGAAGATCAAAACAGAATCAAGATATAATGAACCGGGAAAGAAAATCAGATCGAGACGATGAAGATATTTCCGAGAATAATTTTCTCATTGAAAAAAAAAAGATCCATGAATTGATTTTGAAAGATTTTGGAGCTATTGATGTCCTACTATAAATAGAGGGGTCGAGAATAGTAATGGGAGAGGCTGGCTTCAAGCCAGAATCGAGAAAAATTAACCAAAAATAATTCTGCCATTGTTAGGGTTCTTGAGAGAGAGGTAGAAGAAGAACAAGAACAAATCACACTCACAAACTGCCGTTGATACTGTTGCCTTATCTTTTATATTCAACTTCTATCACAACAGTTTTCTGAATAGTGTAAACGACAGTTTTGAGTTTTAACACATTACAGAACTGTGCTTTTCTACTACTTCAGGGAACAACCTTTGAGTGTTGCAATTGAGGTCCGTTCTTCTTTTACTGTGCTTGGTATTGGTCATTTAATTTAAATGTTTATTCAATTTTCTTTTGTTCTCTTGCCATGAGTGGCTAAATTCCTTCCCTAGGTTTAGTGATGAAGTCCAACAACGTTTGCTAGAATGTGTGATTATTTTCAATAATATTTTTCTTGGTCCTTATTTCTTGTTTAATCATAATAATGATTTCTTCATATGACCTATAATATTATATTAAGCGATATATTTTCTTTGTGAGAGAGTAGCATTTTAAAGTGAAGAAAATTGTCAATGTTTGAGAAAAAAATAACTAACTGAAATGATTTATTTTTCGAGACGCAAATATTTGTCCTCGGTCGTCTTGTGTAATATTTTGAGGAAATTAACGAAAATAGTTACAATTATCTAGTTTGCATAGTTGCGATGAAATCTCGATTCCTAGGTTTTGTTTCATTGGTAAATCACTTTCAGTAGTTTATGTTTATTTAGAATTTTAGTAACCGATTAAATCATATTTGTCATTAGCACAATAATTGACTAAAATTTGAAATTGTGATTCTGAAATCCCTGTGGAACGAACCGTGCTTGGATATTGTCTCATCGACAGCAGTGCTCTTGCGGTATAATCAAAATCCCATAAAGTTTTTGGCGCCGCTTCCGGGGATTTAGAAGTTGTGAATTTTAATTTTATTTTAATTTTTTGTTAATTAGTTTAGGATTTATTTTTATATTATTTTCATATTTCTTTCTAGATTTTACTTGGGTATTTTCCTTCTTTTTGTTGTACAAGTAATATTCTACATTTATTGTGGAATTGCCTACCAAAAAAGGTAAGTAATAATACCCAATCTTTTTATTTCATTAATTTTTAGTTTTTCATTAAATTTTTATTTGTATATATCTTTTAGATTTTATTTTATTTTGTATATAAAAAAAAAACCAACAAGTGCACACACCAATTGCATCTTCCGGCACCGAATTTAGGAAAAGACGTGGGATAGTAAGCTGAAACCTTTGGGCTTTATTAGCCGAACCACCACGAGCTTTAGCCTGTACCGTTGACCAATATTTGACTGTAGGTATATTCTGCTAAGGTAACCTGAGCCTACCTATTTTAGTCGAACCTGCATTTGCATGTGCACCCATAAAAAAATGTCGAACTTGTATTATAAGGACCAATACAATGATTATCGACCTGAATCTCAAACTGGACATTATCCGTACTATGACTATAGTGTAGATAGTACTTGGGACCACTACCAGCCTTCTGAAGGTTATGGTTCATACCATAGTGATCCCAATAACTATTCACACGCTCACCAGTCGTAAGAACGGGTAACTGAGCAATATACTGAGCAAAACGTGAGCTCTCCGTCTTTGGAGGATTTAATTAAACAGTTGATACCTAACACTTCTTACGATCAAAGTCTTTCTTTAGAAGATTCACTCAAGAAGTTGACTGAAAGTTCACGTAGGAGTGATATTTTAATATAGAAATTTCATAAAGAGTCACATAGGGATGACTTAGTCAAACATATACCACATAATTCTTCTTAAGAAAGTTCATCCTTAGAATATTACCTCCGACGCTTTATGGAAACTTCACAAATTCTTGATTTTTTGTCTGATTCTTGGAATAATAAATTCAATCAATTAGATGAAAATGGACGGAAGATGACAAAAAGACTTGAAGATTTAAATACTACTCTTAGTGAACTTAATACACGTTTAGATGAGGAAAAAATTGAAGATAAGCGGTCAACTGCTAATATTGCTCAAAATGAACTTAATTGCCAAAATAGTATTTCCGATTTTACCCTTGATAATACTGATAAATATTTACCTAATCTAGAGGACGAGGTTAGAATGGAAAGCACTACTTGTTTAGATAAGGTTTAACCATCTTCATATTATCATGGCGATAAGGATAATGTTAATGAAGAATTCGAAAATCGTAGTCATAATGATCAGGAAATTTTTACAACAATTGAGCTTCATGATAATAATGATGTTTCTAGTTCCAATCCCAATAATGTTGATGATTATTCACCTATTCAATAGGAAAATGATTTAACTAGAGATACCATTGTTAGAGACGGTGAAATATTTTCTTGTTTTTCTGGAGACGATGATGGTTTAGAGGAACGAGTTTATCCCGAGACTAGTGTGTCTGAGTCCGATTCAAAGACCATAGTCCCTGATGAATATGATAGACTCATAGAGAATATGAATGTGAGTGAAGGTACCCCACCTAATTATAACCTAGAAGAATTAAGTGACCATTTTCCTAACTCTGATAATTTAGAAATTAAGGAAACTGTGACTAGTTCGTCCAAGGACATTGACCAGTTTAGGTTTGGTGGTGAATATTATTTTGTTCGTGGTTTACCTTTAACTCTTATAAAGTTCCCTCACTTGGGACTTGACGTTTGTGCCTCTACCATATTAAGAGATTATCTTCAAGAACTGTTTCCCGAACCTAATTGTGTCCAAAATGAAATTCATGTGTTAGAAACCCATCATCCTGTTGATGTGGTTTACCCGGGATATGATACCATAATTGAATTTCTTGTCCCACCAAAATTTTAGCTTTCAAATATGGGAACATTTGAACTTCAAATGTCTCATTTCTTAAATTTTGGAACTAAACCCGATTATTTTAGGAAACTGGAATCGACACATTTTTCTGAGAACGACCACATATGCTTTGACGATCCATCGAGAATCGACACATTCTTCTATTCAGTATGTTATGGTCAATTGTGTGAATCGAATACGATTGACTTTGATGATCCATAATTATTCTGATTATTGTTGTATGATTCGTAAATTGTGATTAATCCTTTCTTGGTCTGGCTGAAGACTTTAAACTTAGCGCTTTATGGGAGGAAACCCATATGCTTTTGGTACACAGTGTTGGTAATATATTTCCTTATCTCTTTTACTTGTTTCATTATCTTGTCTTTGTTCATGCTTTCATTCATTTATCTTTAGAACATCGAGGACTATGTTCAATTTAAGCTTGGTGTAAGGGAGAAAAATTTAAAAAATTTAGTTGTACCAAAAACTCCAAAATTTAGAAACTTGTGAACAATTCAGGATGACACTAACCATTCTTGGTAAATGGAAACCAAATTCTTGTCTATAGGAGTTTGTGTGCCTAACTAAATGGTCTATTCATAAAAAGACCGAGCTCAGGTGTTAGAAATAACATGATAGTCGTCACCATATCTTGGAGTCGTCACCAGGTCAAGTTCTGTTTTATTTTTGCAATTTTTTATTGTTTCTCTAAGTTATTTGGTGGGGCACTAATATCGCCTTGTTTTCGCCGTTAGGATAACTTAGAATGATTTAGATCAAGACACATTACTTTAATTGAACCTTACAAAAATAAAAAGGATAGAAATATGTGTGTGTTATCCCTGTCTCCGTCGCCTAAGCAAGCGTAAAACACATGATCCATGAGAACTATCATGTAATCTGCTGACAAGGAGCATGCGCTTAGATTCAAAAGATCTAATCATGTTGTCGAGGAAAATCAATAAATAAAACATAATAATAATTGTATATTTTCAATAAATCGACCGCTGGGGCCCTTGTATATACCAGCTAAGTTGATACTAGAAATTAGGATTCAGACCAGTGGGTGTATCTTAATCTATTAGGGTTCATCTTGGCATGACATTCATACAAATATTTTTGGAAACACCGTTCACCTTAGTCAACATATGCACACTTCTATCTCTATATCCATCTTTTTAATCTATTCATGTGAGTGTGGTTAGTTAAATTCCGAGTATCGTGGTCCATTGTACGACTATCTGAATAGAGCTTTGTCTTCTTATATATGAATTTTAGTACCTTTGAGTGCAAACTCGTGTATTGGACTCATATAGGGTAATGATTCCCATACCCAAAGAATTTGGTAGCCAACTAAAAGCATGTTTAGTGTCTACCCTCAATCGTTCACAAGTAGCTAGGGTTTGGAGTAAAGGTTTTGTGGGTATATCTCTTGTAAACCCTCACGAGACAAAACTCGTCCACTAAAGACACCTAGGGGTTTAAAGGCTTGTTGCACACGCTAAGTGCAATCGCGATGCCTGCGAAAGTGAGTTAGAATTTCTATTTCATTTTTTAAATTAGTTTTACTCGAGGACTAGCAAAATATAAGTTTGGGGATATTTGATAGACACAATTTTATGTCTTATTTGAGCTCTTATTTTTATTGCTTTTACTCAATTTTCGTATTATGAAAGTTATTTTAATTTTTTTTAGGTATTTTTTTGGAATAAATAATGGTGGAAAAATCGATTTAAAAAGTGTTAAAGGCACCCTCTTGTTGGATAAGGGCACCCATTGGGATGAACTTGGCGAGAAAAAGTTACTCTCTCAATCTGTGAGAATTGTGATCGAAGATTTAAAGGATATTTTTAGAAGTTAAGACAAGTAGATATTCTTACCTAATATTTGAGAGTTTTGCTTATGTGGGAGACTCGAAGATCAGCCAGGATCTTGATAGACACATTTTTGTGTCTAAATTGTTCTTAGTTTCATATTTGGTTGGTACTCAATTTTGTACTTATTGTGTGATTTTATGTGTTTGTAGGTATTTTTGGAAAATAAATATTTGTGGAAAAAATCGGCTAAAAAGTGTTAATAGCACCCGAAAAAATTTACTAAAGGTACCCGGAAAAATTGATAAAGGAACCCAGGAGTTTGGATATAGGCTCCTGCACATTAGATAAGGGCACTTCTTCTCTTCCGTTCAAATCCGAGAAAGGCGGGAAGCATACTTTTCACGCATGAGATTCTGTTGGATTTGGTTAACGGATTTCATGGGATTAAAACGCGTTTCTATTACTCCAAATTGAAATAGAAACATAACGGGATAACCACACGTCAATTTTATCCAAGAAACAAGGCTAGAAATCGAGTTTACTGCCAAGTAATTTTTTTTCTCTGTTCCGGATAAACAAGGAATCAGAGTTAGTTTTGGATAGAGTTTTGACTCCTTATCGATCAAGGATAAGTTGTTAGGGTTTGTAGAACATATTTAAAGAAAAGATATGGAGTAAAAAAAAGGGGAGCTTGTAAAAAAAAATGTTGCTGATGTTGTACTAAAGAACAGGGAATAGGCGACGATTTCTTCAACTGAACAACAACGTATATCTTCATCTTTGCAACATTTATCCTTAGATGCAACGGTTTCTTCAACCCATCTGGAACGGATATCTTCAGAACAGTAACGTTTATCTTCAGCGGAAGCACTTTCTCTTCTGTAACAGTGGAAACATTTGTCTGCAACGCCATTACACCGTTGCAAACTCCTTGATTTACACAATTTTCACTCTTTTCATCTTTGTAAATAATTTTTTAGCCATGAATACACATTTTAAGAGTGTTTACAACATGAGGAGCTAGATCCATTGCTGAGGCGATGTAGGAAGATATTTTTTCAATAATAAAGTAATATATTTTTATCTAATTAATTTTTGCAGTTCTTTTATAATTATTTACTTTGAATTAGATTTGAAATAATGATTTTTATCAATTAGTTGTGTTTTCTTTTGATGAATCATGCTTAGTTTAGGGCTATTGATGTCTCATACTTTTGATTTACAACTATTGTTTTCAAAATCTAACTTTGGTAATATTTAGAATCAATTGAATGTATGAGTTGCTAGATAATTATTAATAGTAAATCATTCGAAAAATTGGATAATGGTGGAATCCTTAGTCTCAGTTATTTCCATAATCTTAAATCAATTTTAATTTAATCTTCTTTATTTTTAGTATTAAAAATTAGGTTTAAAAACCAAATTTTCACAAGTCTGAATAACGAATCTTTTACCACTATTTTTAAATCAAATTAGTTTTTTAGTTTAATTTTTGTTTTTAGTATTAGTTTAATTTTATATTTTTATTATTTTATTTTATTTTACGTTTTTTGGTTATTTCTCTTTGTTATAGGCTTTGGAACGAAAATGCAAAGAAATTGAGCCAAAAAATTTGGTGATTAAAAGACTTGGAGTAAACTTAAAGCTAAAAGAACGAAAAAGCTGACAAAAAATTTATTTTTATTTAATTTTACTTTTTAGGATTTTTATATGTTATTTTAATTTAGAAAAACTCTATTAGGAAATCTTTAATTGTTTTTATAATTTTCTTTTATTTTTTGGACATTTTGGACACTTTGGGACATTGTTTTGGACGTCATTTGTATTTTTAAACCATACAAAAGGGTAGTATTAAATATAAACTGCACATGGAAGGACGATAATTACGATAATTGAACCCTGGAAATTTCAATTTGAGAACTTGACACTGTGTGAAGAAGTTACTCCTAGTCCTTTGATAGCTTCAGCAATGGCAACTTTAAAATCTTTGTTGAACCCTACTAGGACTTCTCGTCCATCATGTATCAAGTTAGATGAAACTGAAGCAAACTATGAGTTAAAACCTGGGACCATACATATGCTCCCAATCTTCTTAGGGAAAGAAAATGAAAACCCCCATTTCCATGTTAGGGATTTTGAGATAATATATAATACCATCAGGATCAAGGACCTAGATGATGAAGCATTGAAACTTAGATTGTTTCCTTTTTCACTAAGAGACAAAGTCAAATCTTGGATATATAGTTTGACTTCTGAGTCCATTGAATCCTATGAACAACTTACATCTGCCTTTTTCCAGAAATTTTTCCCTAGGCAAAAAACATCATCTATTAGGCACCAGATTTACACATTTGCTCAACAAGAGGGAGAATCTTTATACAGGTATTTATAAAGATTCAATGACTTATTATCACGTTGTCCACATCATGGTTTAGAAAATTAAGGCTAGTTCATATCCTCTACGAGGGTTCAGATTATTCGACACAACCATGGTTGAGTCTTTATGCACATGTGGGTTTGAAAATAAATCTGTCGATGGTGCAATGATATTTTTGAATGAAATCGCCGAAAAAACCCAACAACGGGAAAATAGTAGGCAACCCCAGAAAAAAATTCTTCTAAGTAAAGGAAATGTCAATAGAGTAGAAGGATCTTTTGAATTAGATGCCAAGATATTAGTTATATCAAAAAGGTTAGAAGCTTTAGAACTGAGTCAATCAGTTGTAGAATTAAGCCAAGTAATTTTTGGAAGGAAAGACTGTTGAAGAGCATACCCATGCTCTTTAATAACACTAGATTTGATAACCATCAGAAGTTTGACCCTTATTCAGAAACCTTAACCCTGGTTGGAGAAACCATCCTAACGTTTCTTGGTCTAAGGGACAAAGTCAAGGTCGTTCTAGTAATTCTAAGTTTCCCTCAGGTTTTGGCTATACTAAGAATCCTTCAGGACCAGCACAATTTCAGAACCATGCAGATACAAAGATCATGAGTTAGAATAGTCTCTCATCTTTTTATCTCATAACACTGCTAAGTTTCAGCAATCGGTTGAATAAAATTTAGAAGACGATAAAAAAATGATACGTGCTAACTCTCAGGCTATTTACGATTTACGAACCGAGATTAGTCAGTTGAATGAGTCTTTGAGAGAAAAAGGTAACTTTCCTAGTCAGACCAACCCAATCCTAGAGGAGTTCATGAAGTATCTTCTGGTGAGAAATCATCAAATCATATGAATACAATTAAAACCCTTAGGAATGGTAACGTGGTAGACAACAAGGTAACCATGCCTAATAGTGAACATATTGTATTTCACCCTTCTGAAACAGTAGCTGAAGAGACTGATGAAGTCTCTAAAGTGCCCGATGTAGTTCCTTATAAGCCAGATTTTGTGCCCAGAGCCCCGTTTTCATAACTGTTAGCACCAGCAAAGAAGGAATCCAATTTTAATGACACATTGGAGGTTTTTAAGCAAGTCACTATTAACCTTCCTTCATTAGATGCAATTAGGCAGATTCCTACTTATGCCAAGTTCCTTAAGGATATGTGTAAAGCTTAGTGTACAAAAGAAAGCCTTTTTAGATAGTCATATAAATTCAATTATCCAGAACAATACAACTCCTAAGTACAAAGACCCAGGGTTCCTAACCATTTCTTGCACAATATGTAACTACCGTGTTGAGAAAGCGTTACTTGACTTAGGAGCCAGTGTGGACTTACTTCCGTACCATGTGTACCTCCATCTAGAACTTGGTGATTTGAAACCTACTCAAATAACACAGCAATTAGCTGATAGGTCTGTGAAAATTCCTCGTAGTGTCATAGAGGATGTTCTTATTGAGGTCGATAAGTTTATTTATCTAGTGGATTTTGTTGTCATTCATACCCAACCTGTCCCTGACCCAGAGAATCAAATACCTGTTACATTAGGTCGCCCGTTTTTAGCTACATCTAATGCGATCATTAACTGTCGAATGGTATTATGAACTTATCTTTTGGTAATATGACGATTGAGTTGAATATTTTTCAATATTTGTAAGTAACCACCTGAGCTAGATGACACGTGCATTGAAGAGGTGAACATGATACGAACATTAGTTCAGGATTCATTACCAAACACTTTGTTAAAAGATCCATTAGAGAAATGCCTATCCCACTTTGGGTTTGATTTTGATGACGATAGTGTGATTAATGAGGTGAATGCTTTGTTAAATTCAACCCCTTTGATAGACACTAGTAATGGATGGAAATCTAAGTTCGAACAAATACCAGTTTCTAAGTCTACCCTAATTCTTTCTTTAGAAGAGCCTCCTAAGTTGGACCTTAAACAACTACCAGATACCCTGAAGTATGTGTATTTAGGCCCATCTGGGACTTTTCCTGTGATTGTAGCATCTTACTTGGATAGTAACCAGGAAAGTAGGCTAGTGAACGTGCTTCAAGACAATAAGGAAGCTTTAGGGTGGACCATAACAGACATTAAGGGTATAAGTCCTACTGTTTGTATGCATCAAATTCATTTAGAGGATGATACCAAACCGTCTATGGAGATGCAACGTCGAATTAACCCTAACATGAAAGAAGTAGTTCGTACTGAGGTGCTTAAGTTGTTAGATGCGGATATCATCTACCCCATTTCATACAATAAGTGGGTCAGCCATGTTCACGTTGTTCCCAAGAAATCAGGTATCACTGTAGTCCAGAATGATAACATTGAGTTAATCCCAACCCGAGTGATCACAGGGTGGCGTGTTTGTATTGAATATACAAAATTGAACATGGTCACAAGGAAGGACCACTTTCCCCTTCCTTTCATCGACCAAATGCTTGAGAGATTAGTTGGACATAACCATTATTGTTTTCTAGATGGTTTTTCTGGTTATAATCGCATTGATATTTCCCCAGAAGACCAAGAGAAAACCACTTTTACTTGTCCCTTTGGTACCTTTGCATATAGACACATTCCTTTCGGGTTGTGTAATGCACCCACTACTTTTCAACGTTGTATGATGAGCCTATTTTCTGACATGGTAAAACAGTTTTTAGAGGTCTTTATGGATGATTTTCAGTATTTGGGTCATCTCTTGATGAGTACTTGCATCATTTGACATTAGTGTTGACTGGTGTAAGGAAAAGAATTTAGTGCTTAATTGGGAAAAATGTCATTTCATGGTTCGATCAGGATTTGTTTTAGGGCATATCGTATCTTCTAAGGGTATAGAGGTAGAAAAATCCAAAGTTGACCTTATTAGAACTTTACAAGTTCTTAAAATTGTATGAGATGTTAGTTCATTCTTAGGGCATGCAGGTTTTTATCGTCAATTCATTAAGGATTTTAGTTTGATATATATACCTTTTTGCAATCTGCTTGCAAAAGATGTTAAGTTTGTCTTTGATAATGCTTGTTTAGAGGCTTTTGAGAATCTTAAGACCTTACTCACTACCGCACCCATATTCCAGGCACCTAACTGGAACCTACCCTTTGAGATAATATGTGATACTTCAGACTATGCTATTGGTGTTGTGTTAGGTCATCGAGAAAATAAATTACTTCATGTGATTTACTATGCCAGTAAAAATCTAAATGATACCCAAATGAACTACACCACCACAGAGAAAGAACTGTTAGCCATTGTTTTTGCCTTAGACAAGTTTAAATCATATCTCTTAGGTTCTAAAGTTATAGTATTTACTGATCATGCTGCTTTGAAATACCTTCTGTCTAAGAAGGATACTAAACCTATATTGATTATATGGATTTTTTTGTTACAAGAATTCTCTCTAGAAATTATATACAAAAAGGGTGCATAAATGTAGTAGCAAGCCACTTGTCTAGACTTATTGTTGATTGCGCTGATGATTCTCCTCATGTGAGAGATAGTTTTCCTGATGAAAAACTATTCTTTGTTTCTCAATTATATTGGTTTGCGAATATAGTGAATTATCTTGTTACTAGTCGAATGCCTCAACACCGGGGTAAATAAGATCGTTCTAGTTTTTCAGCCGAGGTAAAGCATTTCTTTTGGGATGATCCTTATTTGTTTAAGTATTGTCCAGATCAGATTATTGGGAGATGTATACCTGAGAGTGACTATACCAGTATTATTTCCTTTTGTCATGATCATGCTTGTGGGGGTCATTTTAGTACTAAGAAGACTTCTGCTAAGATAGTACTTGTGAGAGTTGTCAGAAGGTAGGAACCATTTCTCGTAGAAATATGATGCCTTTGAACCCTATTTTAGTTATTGAGGTCTTTGATGTGTGGGGCATTGATTTTATGGGTCATTTTCCTAATTCCTTTGGTTATTTTTACATCCTTGTCGCTGTAAACTACGTATCTAAGTGGATAGAGGAAGTTTCATGTAAAAAAAAAACGAACACAAGGCTGTGGTCCAGTTTTTGAATGATAACATATTTGTACGTTTTGGTACACCGCGAGCTACAAATTAGTGATAGAGGGTCACACTTTTGTAATCGATCGTTTAAGCTTTTGATGAAGAAATATGGTATTACCCACAAAGTAGCTACCCCATATCACCCACAGACTAATGGTCAAGTAGAGGTTTCCAACAGGGAGATAAAATGTTTTCTAGAGAAAACAGTTAAGCCTAATAGGAAAGATTGGTCATTGAGGCTTACTAATGCTTTGTGGGCTTACCGTACTGCGTTCAAGACGCCATTGGAATGTCACCTTATCGTCTATTTTTTGGAAAGGCCTTCCACCTTCCCGTCGAGTTGGAACATAGATCATATTGGGCTGTAAAGCAGTTAAATTTTTCAATTGACAAGACAGAAGTTCACAAGAAGCTCTAGCTCAAATGAGTTGGAAGAGATTCAGAAAGATGCATATGATAGTGCTAGGGAGTCTAAGAACAAAATTAAATTTGTGCATGATAGAAATATTTTAAAAAATTCATTTTCTCCAGGTCAAAAAGTTCTTCTGTATGATACTCATGTGCATCTATTCCCCGGGAAGTTACGCACTCGGTGGACCGGTTCTTTTGTTGTCTGCACTGTTTTTCCTCATGGTGCTATTGAGATTGAGACTCAAGATGTTAGAAGTCCTTTCAAGGCTAACAATCAGAAATTGAAACCATTTTTATAGCCTTTTTCTACAGGTGATGTTGAGGAGGTCCCTGTTTACTTTGATTGACCATCAAGGTTTTTTTTTGTATATTAGTAGATTTTTGTAGGTTTTTATTATTCGTTTTTAGGTTTTTATATTCTGCCTTATTCTCCACAGAAGGATTGTTACACTTCACCCAGGTACTATCTTTCTGACTTACCTCTTTATTCCTCTTTTTATTTATCTATTAATGCTGCTCTTTATTTTGAAACATTGAGGACACTGTTTGATTTAAGTTTGGGGGTAAGGAAGAAACTTTTTAGTGCAATAATAAAACTCCAAAATTTAGAAACTTGTGAACAATTCAAAATGACACTAACCATTCTAGGTAGATGGAAACTTAGTTTTTTTCTTTAGGAATCGGTGTGCCCAGTTAAATGGTCTATTTATAAAAGGAAAAAGTTCAGGTGTTAGAAATAACATGATAGTTGTAACCATATCTCGGAGTCGTCACCATATCACCTTCTGTTTTTATTTTTACAATTTTATTTATTTCTCTAAGTGATTTGGTGGGTCACTAGTATCACCTTTTTGTCACCGCTAGGATGAAGTAGAGTGATTGAGATCAAGCCCCATTTTGTATTTTATTTTTGTTCAGACCAATAAATTTTTTTAAAAAAAATTGACAGTTGGATAGCAATATATGTGTGTTATCCCTGTCTCCGTCGTCTAAGCAAGCATGGAACGCAGGATCCACGGGAACTATCATGTAATCTGTTGACAGGAGCATGCACGTAGATTCAAATGATCTAATCATGTTGTCGTCAAAATCAAAAAATAGTTGTATATATTCAATAAATCGACTGTTGGGACCCTTGTATATACCAGCAGATTTGATACCATAATTAGGATTCAGACCAGTGGGTGCGTATCTCAATCCATTAGGTTTTATCTTGGCATACTGTAGATATAGATATTTTGGGAAACACCGTTCACCTTAGTCAACATGTGCACATTTCTATCTCCATATACATCCTCTTAATCTATTCATTTGATTGTGGTTTGTTAGATTCCGAATATCGTGGACCACTGTACGATTATCTGAGTATAGCTTTGTTTTCTTATATATGAATTTTAGTATGCTTGAGTGCAAACTCATGTAAACAATTTGACTCATATATATAGGGTAATGATTCCTATAGCCGAAGAATTTAGTAGCCAACTAATTAGCATGTTTAGTGTTTACCCTAAATTGTTCATAGGTAGCTAAAATTTGGAGTAAAGGTTTTGTGGGTATACCTCTTGTAAACCCTCACGAGACAAAACTCGTCTACTAAGGACACCTAGGGGTTTAAAGTCTTATTACATATGCTAAATGTAGTCACGATTCCTGCGAAAATGAGTTAGGATTTTATTTTATTTTTAGATCGGATTTTGCTCGAGGACTAGCAATTAATAAGTTTGGGGGTATTTGATAGACATATTTTTGTGTCTAAATTGTTCTCAATTTCATATTTTGTTCATACTCAATTTTGTACTTATTGTGTGATTATATGTCTTTGTAGGTATTTTTGGAAAATAAATATTTGTGGAAAAAATTGGCTCAAAAAGTGTTAATATCACCCGAGAAAAATTACTAAAGGCACCCATAAAATTGATATAGGCACCCAGGAGTTCGGATATAGGAACCTGTATATCAGATAAGGGCACTCCTTCTCTTCCGTTAAAATCCGAGAAAGCCGGGAAGCATACTTTTCACGCGTGAGATTCTGTTGGATTTGGTTAACTGATTTCATGGGATTAAAACGTGTTTGTATTACTCCAAATTGAAGCAGAAACCTAAAGGGATAACCACACGTCAATTTTATCCAAGAAACAAGGCTGGAAATCGAGTTTATTGCCGAGTAATTCTTTTTCTCTGTTCCGGATAAGCAAGGAATCAGAGTTGGTTTTAGATAGAGTCTTGACTCCTTATCGATCAAGGATAAGTTGTTAGGGTTTGTAGAACATATATAAAGAAAAGATATCAAGTAAAAAAGAGGGGAGATTGAATTGAAAATAAAAATAAAAAAATGTTGATGCTGTTGTAGTGAAGAACAGGGAATATACGACAATTTCTTCAACTGAACATTAACGAATATCTTCTTCTTTGCAACATTTATCTTCAGCTGCAACGGTTTCTTCAACCAATCTGTAAATGATATCTTCAGAACAGTAACTCTTATCCTTAGTGGAAGCACTTTCTCTTCTGTAACAAAGGAAACAGTTGTCTGGAATGCTATTACATCGTTGTAAACTCCCTGTTTTACACAATTTTCACTCTTTTCATCTTTGTAAACAATTTTTGAGCCATGAATACACATTTTAAGAGTGTTTACGACAAGAGGAACTAGACCCCATTGTTGAGGCCATGGAGGAAGTCATTTTTCCAATAATAAATTGGTATATTTTTATCTAATTAATTTTTGCAGTTCTTTTATGATTATTTGCTTTGAATTAAATTTGAAATAATGATTTTTATCAATTAGTTTTGTTTTATTTATATGGGTCATGCTTAATTTAGGGCTATTGATGTCTCATACTTTTGATTTACAACTATTGTTTTGAAAATCTAACTTTGACAATATTTAGAATCAATTGAATATATGAGTTACAAGATAATTATTAATATTAAATCACTTGAAAATTGGCTAAAGGTGGAATCCTTAGTCTCAGTGCTTTCCATAATCTTAAATCAGTTTTAATTTAATCTTTTTAATTTGTAGTATTCAAAATTAGGTTTAAAAATCAAATCTTCACAAGTCTGATATCGAATCCTTTACCACTATTTCTAAAATAAATTAGATCTCATGATTTTTGGTTGGTTACATGGTAAAGGGAAACAAGTTGTACTCTCGGAAATATTGTGCGTCTGTAAAATAAGAGAGATTTTTATAACATTTTGTTCTCGAGTTAGAGAAGGAAAACAAAGTTATATAAAGAATGAATATCAAAACAGAATCAATATACAATAAAACGGGAAAGAAAATCAGATCAAGACGATGAAGATATTTCCAAGAATACTTTTCTCATTGGAAAAAAAAGATTCGTGAATTGATTTTGAAAGATTTGGGATCTATATATGTCCTGGAATAAATAGAGGGGCCGAGAATAGTAATGGGAGAGGCCGTATGCAAGCCATAATCGAGAAAAATTAACCAGAAACAATTTTTCCATTGTTAGGGTTCTTGAGAGAGAGGTAAAAGAAGAAGAAGAACAAATCACACTCACAAACTGTTCCTGATACTGTTGCCTTATCTTTTATATTCAACTTCTATCGCAACAGTTTTCTAAATATTGTAAGCGACAGTTTTTAGTTTTAATACATTATAGAACTGTGCTTTTCTACCACTTCAGCGAACAATATTTCTGTGTTGCAATTGAGGTCCTTTCTTCTTTTATTTTTCTTGGATTTGGTCGTTAAATCATAAAAGAATAACAAAGAAAATTGTAAGTTCTTATTACATCAATAAATTTAAATGTTTATTCAATTTTCTTTTGTTCTTCTGGCCATGAGTGGCTAAATTCCTCCCTAGGATTAGAGATGAAGTCCAACAATGTTTGCTAGCATGTGTGATTATTTTCAATAATATTTCTCCTGGTCCTTATTTCTTGTTTAATCATGATAATGATTTCTTCATATGTCCTATAATGTTATATTAAGTGATATATTTTCTTTGTGAGAGAGTAGCATTTTAAAGTGAAGAAAATTGTTAATCGTTTGAGAAAAAAATAACTAATTTAAATGATTTATTTTTCGAGACGCAAATATTTGTCCTCGGTCGTCTTGTGTAATATTTTGAGGAAATTATCAAAAATAGTTACAATCATCTAGTTTGCATAGTTGTGATGAAATCTTGATTCCTAGGTTTTCTTTTATTTGTAAATCACTTTGAGTAGTTTATGTTTATTTAGAATTTCAGTTACCGATTAAATCATATTTTTCATTAGCACAATAATTAACTAAAAGTTGGAAATTACGATTCTGAAATCCATGTGGAACGAACCGTACTTGCATATTGTCTCATCGACAGCCGTGCTCTTGCGGTATAATTAAGGTCCCATTAATAACGGAAAGAATACGAAGCTAATGGGTTGCCTCTCATTCATCTCTTATTTTAACGTCCTCATCCTGACCTTCTGGTTATTGCCTGTAAACCAACAATCTGAAAGTCTGAGGATCCACCCAGATGATAATCTGCAGTTCTAATAACAACTTCATAAAAACATCATCAAAGATATAAATAATGAAATTGTTATTTAGTGGAAATTTTCCCCACACTTAGTCTTTTCTACACTTGGAAGTGTATAAAGAACATAGAATTTAAGAACTTCTTTGGGTTCCTCTCTGTGAAGCTGCGTAGTGTTAGAATCAAACACATCTAGTGTTAGATAGTTAGAAGAAAAACAATTCTTAAGTATTATTGTAGCATACATACTCAACCCTAATCTAGATCCTTAAATATCTAAACAACCTTTTGGGAATTATTTCGATCGGGGGAGGATCAAAAGATATAAAGGTATTCAAAGGATTAAAAAAACTTTTAAAGATCTCTTGTATTACGCGATCCTCATCATTCTTAAAGAAATCTAATAAATTATTTACCTCATGTATATCGTGGTCCTCTATCAAACTCTTTAAAAGCCATTCTTCATCATTTTCTGCTTCAAACGAAATTTTAGAATCATTATAATCCTTGGTGATCTCAATTGGGTCTTCTACGAAATCAATCAATTTGGTTTCATTCTCGAATAAAGGTCGCTCATATTTCTCATAATCATCAGACCAAAAATTAGGTTCATATGTAAGAGTATCCTCTAATGTGTACTCCTTAGAAATATAAAAATCCCTACATTCTTCATCATCAGAATCAGAATCCTCTCCCAAAAAGTCTAGTTTGTTGGTGCAGCTCCTAATATTTTCATTTGAGTACGTTACACCATTTATGACAATAGATATGTCATACCCAATCTCCTCCTTTTGAATAGGTGAATGATCATTATTATGATTCGGAGTTGGAATAATTTTATCATTGTTGCATGGACTTTCAGAAGGTTTATCATCTTCAGAATTATCATCAATCATACATTCATTACTAACCATGGTAAAATCAGAATTATTTTGGCTTTGAGATCAACGTTCTTCCTTCTTTATTTCATCTTTAAGTTGACCCATGTGATTCTTCAGGACATCCATAGTTCTTTGAAATTCTTGGAGTGTATCTTCAGTCTTCTGATTCCGCTGCTCAAACTATTCAAACAACTGGTTAATACTAGCTTCTATGTAAGGATATATTTTATCCCTTCACCTACTAAAATATTTCTAGCACAAATCTTCTCCCTTTGAATGGGTGAATTATCGTGGATACGATCGGAAATCGAGTCGATAATATTATAGTTAGGTTCGGTTGATGAAACTCTCCCTAAAATCGAATCCATACATGTCGTATAATCACGGAATTCATCTTCCAAACTAGAAGAAACATGATTAGTAGCATAAATATCCTCCCATGCTTGTGATTGTTCACTTACATACCCGCTGTAAGGTTGTTGGCATGTATGAGAATAATCATAAAGTTCTGTAGGATATTGAACATATCCAAAAGATTGGTTTTGGTTATACCCCTGGTATCGTTGGTAGTTGTCATAAGATTGAGATTGAAAACCATATTGATTAACACTATCGTATGATTGATCTTGTGCACCGTACATGTTATTTCCGTAAGAAAACATGACGACTCACAAGAAACACGTAAAAACTACTAAAACCTAAAATGAAAATAGAAAAAAAAAAGTGATACTTACAACCTGTTTTCATAATTTACCTCCCTCTTTTGACGAAAGTTGAACTCCTTCAACGAGTTGTTAACACCCCGAAAACCTAAAAATTCTGAAAACACTAAAGAAAAACGTGAAAATATCTAAACTTCTAAAACAATCTAAAACAAATAATAAATCAATTAGCGACTGTTCCCCGGCAGCGGCCCCAAAATTTGATGCATGTTGTAAGTGCAACAAATTAATCAATAATTTCTCACTAATTAACTAGTAATATAGCGATAGTAAGGACGTTCCCACAGAGAGCTGTGTAATTGAGATGTTAATTATATTAGCAAAACTAGAATAAAAAACAATACGAAAGGGGGATTCGTTATTTAAAGTAATTTAAGAAGAATAAGAGTAAGAAAAAATGATTAGGGAGTCATTCGCTGTTACCAAATGTTGTCTGAATTAGTATACTTATCTATCTTTCGTTAAAATTATTTATCACCAACTGTAGAATAGTAGATAGAAGTGTTATCCCCAAAAGTCCTTTTATCACTGGACACGGAAGTTCTCGACTACCATATTTTATTCGTCTGAACCACCAAGTAGTAGATCACTCAAGGTGTAACCCAATCGAATGCTTTAGGCTTTGTGAATTTAGGTTGATCCCAGTAGTTAAACTCTTAGATCAAGGTCCACTTGCTGATGTTGTCTTCACTCGCAATTGCTCCAAAGAATCTCTCTGAAAGGTCTCGCGGTTTCTACTTGTGTAGGAGGTGTTCAACTATTACACTTATCTCACAACTTTCTACTAGCATTAAATTGATCAATAAATTAATCTAATTGTACACTTGAACAATCTAGAAATCAACCATAAACCTAAATATAGTGCAAACAAACGATAATTATTAAAAATCCGAATAAAATTATATATTTAATAAATCTTCACGCTTAGAACATTGAATTCATCCATAATCAATAAAAATTAGCTACTCATGATATAAGAAAGAATAAGAAATACCATGGTTTCCCCAAAAAGGAGTAAACCCTAGAATTTGGAATAAATCTCTCTTCTCTTTTTTTGTTGTGTAAAACCTAGGTCTATGAATATATGTATCTCTCTATATCTCCAAAAGTATCATAAGAATTTTTTAAATAGATATCCCAAGTTGTAGAGGTGCCCGTGCTCAAATCTTGGTCATACTAGGTTTTGGAAACTCAAAAATATTATAAAAACCCGTTAAAAATACCTAGATATCGTATATGCCTTGATGGCCTGACCCTCCGAGAATTATGATTTTCTCGATGGCTTTACCCTCCGAGAAAATTATTTCTTTCTGAATTTTCTTTTCTCGATTGGCTTGACCTCCGAGAAAAGTCTGAACTTGTTTTTCTTATAACTTCTTCATATGAAGTCAGAATGATCTCATTCTTTCTGCGTTGGCTTCATTTATTCATTTTATTCAGTATGATGATAAGAAATACTTAATTTGGGAGACTTCCACTTGGTGTTTTGTCCTTTTTTCCTTTTCAACACTTTCCTGCATGCACAATCTAACACTTTGTATCTCCTTTTTGGATAATCTACCTAATAAAAGCATAAACTACAAAAAAAACGTAATATACAATAATTCACAAGAAATATTGTAAATACTAGCATGAAATTGACGCTCTAAACATATAAAATGTGCACTTCTCACCGAGACGTCCTAGTGCTCAAGGAAACTGCGTTCAGGCACGCTGCACTAAAGACGCTAGAACCATGGACGTTTCCTTGAGGACGTTTGTGCCAGAGAAGCTGCTGCTCAAAGATGCACTAGGATCAGATGCATTAGTAGTTAGAATACGCTTGCTAGCTGAGATGCTAGTGCCAAGGGCGCCTCATAAATGGGAATTCCTATATGAGATGCTCTAGTGCCAGTGGCGCTTTTCTAAAGTTACTTGCTAGGTGAGAAATGTTAGGCTCGGAAGTTAGCGCCTTTAGCGTTAGGGCAAGAGTTAGCGCTCATGTGCTAGGCCAAGGGGCTAGTGCTACCTTGGCGCTAATGCGAGAAAAGGATAGGGTTAGCCTAGCTTAGAGGCATAATGCATCTTTGAAGGCGTTGCTTCTTTTTTGTGGCGTGTCCAAGAGGAATGACGCATAATTCGTGGCTTATCTTTGAGCAAAGCACTAAAGTAGCATATTTTAAGCTCATGAAAGCAATTTGGGAAGTATTCGTTGCGAACAAGGCGTTAAGCTAGAGTGTATTTTGGGAATTAAGCATTATCTATTCCTGAATTTGATGGATGTTACTGAAACATCGATGCGCACTTGAGGTAAGTTCAAGGAATTCAGCTGTGGAATTTATGCAACTTGAGACTAGTTCAATATAGCATAAGTATTGTGAATATTGAGAAGGTTGTAAGGCTAGTTTAGAATATTTGTAGCTATTTGTAGAGAATCAGTATTCTTAATTCGCTTGCGGAATATATAAGTAAAGATATAGTATTCCGTGATTTGTTATAGAGATAGGCATTTGCACATAAATATGAACATATTCTTTTATACTCTTGTTGCTTGACATGGTAATTTTATAAATCTAGCCCTTTTCAAAAACTCACCATCTACATTCAGTCCCCTGCTTAGTGATGAACAACAATGTTGCACATTAAGCACTAGATGGTGATAGTATGCTTACAATAATTGTATATGCATAATTTAAATTTTAAGAGTAGAAGAAGGTATTTAGCTTCTCGAGTATTTGAGATATGTGCCCCTTAGCGCGAGCCTTAGATGGGAATAATAGGTGCCTCCTTTTTTGCCAGGAATGCCAACTTTTCCGTGATAAATGAGAGGTGCGGCCAACGTTGTTTCCTTTTCTTTCTTTTTTTAGGTTTCCTAATCGAACAAGGAATCTTCAAGATTGGTTATCTATATATACTTGTTTTATAACGTCACCACATCCTTTTCAGTTTTTCTTTCTTTTAACAAGCACGTGCCTAAGTACGCGAGAGTAAAATAGGTTTGTTCCTCGAGTGAGCATGGTAGGAGTTGATCATACTAAGAGGTAAACATCTCTTCCCTTGTATATAGTTTATTTGTGACACTACTATTTTTCTTTTCTTGGAAACCCTAGACTTTTGTTCGTGATGCATCAACCAAGAATTGCATGCATATATGTATTTTAAAAACTATCAACTTAGGAAAACTAGGGTTTTGATTCTCTTTTGATATAAAAAGAACTTGAATCCATTGCAGATGGCTGAAGAGCATAACATTGGCACATCCTCTAATCAGGACAGAGGAGAAGTTTCTAATACTGTTTTTCGTGAAAGCGTACCTCATACTCGTGATAGATATTCCTTGAACATATTTCTGAAGAATTCATCATACCTTCTGGATTTATTGTAAACTTTATCCCTAATTCTGAGAAGTATGCTACTCCTCATAGTACTGCTCCTGAGACTATTCCTAGAGTTTGTTTACAGAGGGGAGATTATGTATCTTCTTCTGTTGAGTTAAAGACACACCAAGTTCCTATAAAAAAGTGGGTAAGTTGGTGTAGAGAAATATTGAATGATTCTTCAGTGGTTAAGGTTTTGAGAGATGCCCGGATACTTCGTGATGTAAGAACGTATGAACATCTGCAGGTTTTCAAGGATATCGATGGTCTTTTGACTTTTTCTTCACGTTGGTGTGAACCAAATCATTCTGCTATATGCTCCTGGGGTGAGTTAACAATTACCCTGGATTATGTAGTTAGTTTGTGACAGCTCCGTTCTTGAAACTCTTCATGTTAAAAATTATGCTGGAGAAAAACGAATAATCACATCTTTAGAGAGAAAGATAGAGGAACTTCAGCGAGGGGTTGTTTGATATAGTGCAAACTATGTGAAGTGGATTGATTATTGGTGGAATGGTGAGACCAGTGCTAACGGTCTCACTATTGATGATCCTTTGAACATAGCAGCATATCAGACACTCTGGTTGTTTAGAGATGTGTTTGAGGATTTCCCTGTCGGAAGATTGAAACTTCCAGTTGTTCCCATGGCCGTGGCACTTGCTGATGGTGAATGCATCCCTCTTGGTAAATTATTTTTCGATTCTTTGTCCAATTTAGACTCGTTGGCCCGCGATATGAAGAATTCTAATGGGTTCATGAAGATCGATTCTTATGCATATACTATTTTTCTTCAAGCATGGTTATGGGATCATTTCCCAAAATACACGCATTTGTCGAAACCTTTGAATCTGAAGGGAGCTTTTGAATATGCAAGGATCCGTCGCTGGCATGGGAGAAGTATTACCTCTATAAATTTAGCTGATTGGATAGACGTCCATAGTAAGGTAAACTACAAGCCTTGGAATACTGAGAATGGGCACATACTTTCATCAACTACTTTTGCTGAAGAGGTTGAGATGGTTCTCTGTTCAGGTCCAAGGAAATAGACTAATAGTTTTTCTCCTGGTCATAATGCATTCATGAATAGCTCCACCCAAGGTTACATCCGTTCTCTTTGTTCAGAAGGTTATTCAGTGCAATCATACAACATTGATTGTGCGTCTCGTCAGATAAGTTTTCATCAGGAAGTGCCTCATAGTCACAGTGCATACCCGTCTTTTAGAGAATTGAAGGGGAATTTGGATGTCTGTCTTGCTGAGGGAATAAGTATCCCTTTCTTCTATCGAGGTAAGAAGCCTCGGATATCAACCATATACGCCCACTTATGGAATGAAGAGAAGAGTCACTTCACATAATTTATCTTAGAATTTCCAGTAATGAGTAGCGCCCCTTCCAAGAAAGATAGAGCTTGTAGTTCCAATTTACAGAGTTCGACTAAGGCCAAGCGGAAGCTGATTATTGATATAACTCCATAGGTAATGATCATTTCTTTAACTTCTTATTATAGAAACGTGACTATTATGGTTCTTAGTTTTCATTTTTTCCGGTAGACTCGTTCGTCCTCGAGTAAATACTACTTCTGTTGTTACTGATAGTACCCATCCTGTAAGCCAATGACGATTCTTCCTAGAAGCAAGACTGGTCATCGTAAGAATGTAAGTACTCCACTTGTCATTCTCGATACTTTTGTATTCTCAAATTATAATATACTTTATTGTCTTGGTGTAACATGTGAGCATAAATGTTTGTTTTGACTCCGGTGACGCTCATGAGGCTTCGGGAGAGACCACGAGCAGGGAAGATGAACAAGAGTCGTGAAGGGGGAGATTGAAGAAATATCTCGTACATAAGAAATTCATGAAGAGTCTGAATCTGATACTATTGATAATGGAATCGTGATCCACTATTGTTTTGATTAAGTCAAGTCAAGTCAAATGACTTGCTAATTCAGTGAGGCAAGTTGCACAAATCACTGAATTGATAATCAGACTGGTCAGTATTAAATCTGGTAAGTTTAATGGTCATATGCTAACTTAGGAATAAGATGGCATAACTTCAGTGGCCAAATGTTGATTTAGAATTGACTTAGCATAAATATAGAAGATGTTTGAGGCTAAGTTGGTAAAGAACTTCTTTATCAAGAAAGTTTATTAGATAATCATATGAGATTAGTATTGGCATTAGGCCAGTACTGAAAAAAATAGTGTACTTATAAAGAAAGCAGCTAGAAAAGCCAGTACTAACTTCTTAGCGCAAATGGCAATGTGATAGCTCTTTAGGCACAAAACCTAATATGCTTACATTTTAGGAGCAATGCTAATGTGCTAGATTCTAGCAAGCGCCAATTACGCTAGGGCTAGGAAGTTAGCACCAAAGACGCCTGAAGTTATCACTTCTCAAGGAAACCAGCTAGGTCATAGAAGCTGTCTATGTTAATAAGGGATAGCTCCAATATGCTAGCGCCCATAGGCTTGTGGGCAAGGATTCTTTCACTAAGACGCTTAAACCATGAACGCGCTAAGATGCGACGCTTGTCCTCGAGGACGTTGTGGCTGGGACGCTCGTGCTCGAGGACACCGTGGATGAGGCACTTGTGCTCGAGGACGTTGTGGCTGAGGAGCGCTAGCCATGGACACTGCTTCCAAGACTTTCTAGCCATGGACGTTGTTGCCGAGATGCGCTAGTGCTCAAGGACACTGCGCTCAGGAACGCTACACTAAAGACGCTAACACTATAGACGCTTCCTCGAGGACGCTTGTGCAAGAGAAGATGCACTAGGCTGAGATGCGTTAGTGGCTAAAACGCGCTTTCTAGATGAGATGTTAGTGCCAAGGGCGCCTCGCCAAGGGTATTTTTATATGAGCTTCTTTAGTGCCACTGGTGCTTTTCCAACGCCACTTGCAAGGTGAGACACATTAGGATGGGAAATTAGCGCCTTTAGCGCTAGGGAAAGAGTTAGCACCCATGCGCAAGACTAAGGGGATAGTGATAGCTTGGCGCTAATGCGAGAAAAGGCTAGGGTTAGCCTATCTCAGAGGTATAATGCATCTTCGAAGGTGTTGCTTCTTGTTTGTGGCGCGTCCAAGAGGAGTGGCGCATAATTCATGGCTTATCTTTGAGCAAAGCGCTAAAGTAGTATATTTTAAGCTTAGGAGAGCAATTTGGGAAGTATTCGTTGCGAACAAGGCGTTAGGCAAGAGTGTATTTTGGGTATTAAGCATTATCTATTCCCAAATTTGATGGATGTTATTGAAACATCGATGCACACTCGAGGCAAGTTCAAGGAATTTAGTTATGGAATTTATGCAACTTGAGACTAGTTTGATATAGCACAGGTATTGTGAATATTGAGAAGGCTTTAAAGGCTAGTTTAGAATGTTTGTAGTTATTTGTAGAGAATCTATATTCTTAATTCGCTTGTGGAATACATAAGTATAGATACAGTATTTTGTGTCTTCTTATATAGCTAGGCATATGCGCATAAATATGCCCATATTCATTTATATTCTTGGTGCTTAACAGAGGGTAATTTTACAATTCTATCCCTTATCAAAAACTCACCATCTACAGAGTCATAGGCCCTTGAACTTTCCTTATCTTATTATGCGAAGCGGTGCAAGTCTAACGCCCATTTACTTCGTCGGCGAAGTTGCGATCCTAAATACCCACACGAGCAATAGTTTCTCAACCTCGCCTTATCTGGCTACTCAACCCCTTAATGAACGGTGTCATCCCTTTATGTTCCCCCTGGATGCCCGTTCAGGGAAGCAAACATCTGGTAGGTGTACCTAGCGCCTCCTATCATGTTATGCAACAATCAATTGTTTTTCGGGACCTCTTATTCCTTCGCCTGTTTGGCTAAGGGTATGAGGTTCATACCTTATGAGGGGTGTCTTGGGGACCAGGCATAAACTACCAAGGATTTGTCCCAATTAGAAATGCCCAGATAACGTTTCAAACGTCCCGTAAACCCATGCCTCAACCGTGTACCTCGGCGCCTCTTGCGTAGTCTATACCTTTTACCAATAGTTAGGAGGCAAATCCCCTTCGAACCTGGCGCATTAGGTTTTACTCAGTGTGCCTCTTTTCCATCTAGGAAAATAACTCTAGAACTTTTCCATGTAATGCATCATAGGGTTTACGAATTTTCCTTTTGCCTCTTGGGCGAATAATAGGTCTCATGTATTGACTGCCTTCACCTCATGGATAGAATTTAGGGAACATCGCATGGGGCTCTAGCTTGGAATCTAGTTTTTTATATGATTTTTCTTATGTATTATTACCTACTCCAAGCGCCTTCGCTTGCCGCTTCTGCTTCATGGCTAATATTTTTTGAGATATTTGGGATTCCACGAATGATCCAGCTTCATCTCTTCGTGATCTACCAATTTGTATGCTCCATTTCCCACTATCCGTTTGACAATATATGTTCCTTTCCATATTGGTTCCAACTTTCCTCATGGTCCTTAGTGGTATGGTGGTATTTCTCGCAAGGACTCTCTTGGTGTATTCCCTAGCTAGTTTTTTATGGTAGTTTCCATATGTGGTAGAGCTCTCTTCCGATTTTCCTCCAAATCATCCATCTTAGACAATATTAGGTCCGAAGTTAGATTCTTAATCCAGGATTCCCTCTTCATAGTTGGTATCATTACTTCGGTGGGGAAAACTACTTCCAATCCATATGTTAGGTGAAATGAAGACATTCCTATCGCATCTCGCTTGGTGATTTGATATGCCCATACTATATTGTGTTATTCTTCGCACCACTCCTTGTGTCGCCCATCCAACTTTTTCTTTAGATTATCTGTGATGGTTTTTTTTGTTGCTTCAGCTTTCCCATTACTCTTTGGATATATCGGGGTTGATTTGCCCTGCTGGATCTTGAACACATTGAAAAACATAGCGATTTTTCCCCCTTCAAATTGTTTGTCGTTGTCGGAAATAATTGTCACCGGGATGCCAAACCTGCAAATGATATTTTCAAACAGAAAAGTGAACACATCCATGTCTTTGATATTTTAATGGATTCACCTCTACCCATTTAGTGAAGTAATTTGTTGCTACAATTATATATTTCTTTTGCTTTGATCCAGGTACCAGTGGTCCAACAATGTCCACTTGTCACTTTGCGAAGGGCCAATGACTGAGCACAAAATGCAAATTCGTTGCTGAAGCATGAATATTTTTTCCGAACCTCTGACATTCTTCGCACCTCTAGGAAACCTCATTCGCGTCTTCGTGCATGTAGGTACATAAGTACCCTTGAGTTTTGGATTTTTGTGCTAATGACCTTTTCCCACTGTGGTTCCCTGATCTTCGTAGTGTATGGTTTTTAAAATTTTCATTCTTTCTTCCTTAGATAAACATCTTAGCAATGGTCCATGAAAGGATTGGCGATATAGTATGCCTTGACGTAATTTGTAGTTTGTTGATTTTTTTTATCTTGTTAGGCAGTAGCATATCTCTTGGAAAACTTTCCTTCCCCCAGGTACTTGATGATGGGATTCTAGAATACCCTATATAGATAATCGCAATCGCACGGTGTCTACAATGCATACAACGACAAGTACGGGTCGAACCCACAGGGAGCGGAAAAATACTGCAATAAATATCTCAATTAAACTAATCAGAAATAATATTTTGGGATTTTTAGAATTATAAATAAAATACTAAAACAAACTAAACTAATAAAATCAAATAAATCAAATGGGAGAGTCGGTAACCAGGGTTTTCAGTATCCACCACTATTTCTATTTAATTACTGAAGTGAAATATAACTCCTGAATATTCATCTATTGTTCGTTCTATCGACATCACCTATTATATGTATTCGAGTCGCAAATGTCACTGTGACGCCCTAAGCATGGCGCATCAAAATCTCTAAGTCTCATGCATACACCATCTAATTGCGTTAACGAGAAAATAATATGAAACTAATTATAGGTTCACAAATAATATCTGGCTCTTCTAAGCATACCCCATTTAAGGATTTAACCAAAGCATGGAATATCAAATAAGTAGAAAAACATATTTGTTATCCTATTAATTCTGTGCATAGGTTACTGTATTGTACAGAACCGGTGAAGCAACAACTAATTTTTCTATAAATCAATAAACGATATCAAGAATTAATTATATTCAAATCATAATAGTCTATTACCAAATAATTCAATTTAATTGGTCTAGTACTAAAAGTGGTTTCAACATAAAACCTACCTACAAATTAATTAACAAGACATGGGGATGGGTTTCTCAAAACCCATTAAAATAAATAATAAAAGTAGAGAGAAAATCTTAAACCAATATCCTGAGGAATTATAGTCTTCTCCGTCTTTTCACGCCGCCAGAACACAGAACAACTTCTCCCCTTTTTCTATCCAGGAAACTCATGTACGCCCTAGGTACCTCTAGCCTTTTTCTTCCTTTTCATCCGTACCAACCTCTCTTTTATTTGCGTCAGACGTCTCAATCAAACTCCTTTGTACAACAACCCTACTCTACCACCTAGGCTCTCCACCTTCTCTCCCTTATGCAGCCCCTTCTTCTCACTGCCTACTCCCTCTTCCTCTCTACCTAACCTAAAAACCTAAAAAAAAAAACTAAAAAAAAAAAACCAAAGTCTCGCCGCACTCCTCTTTTATATTCACTTTTTATTTCAACTCTTTTCTCCCACATGTGTACTCACATCATTACTTCTTGCCCTTCTTTCAATCAACCTAGTTACGCCAACTCCAAACAAAGAAGAGTACAACCTAGCTATGCCTATTCCAACCTAGTCACCACCTCTCACACGTCTTCATTATGTGTACAGACCTCACTTATCACCTGTCGCTCTACCCTACTCTTCTTCTTAATCACGTGAAGTGTGCCACAAGACCTTGTCTCTAGTCTCAATCACCCGTACTTCTTCTTCTCTATTCACTTCTCCTAACACGTCCGCCCCCTTCCAATCACTGACCTTCTCTCCCTTTTGTACTTTTATGCACGGTCAAGTCTCTATTAAAAGACAACAACCAACTCCATTTTTAATCACGTGGACCCAAGTCTCACTCCTATTAACGCACTGCAACGCTTCTTCGCCGTGTACACAAAATAGCCTTGTTTATTTTATAACATTGGATTTTATGCGAACCACCTATTAAAGAGATAAAAGAATAATATTAACACAAATTTAAGTACTAGCAAATATTAATTAGGAGGTAAATATGTATAAATTATTCTTATATCATTCGCGTAGCAGGATTCGTAGTCATTCGCCTCTTTTTCTTCGCCTGCATTGACCGCCAAAGTTTCCATGCAGTAGTACAAATTTGGGCTTATATGACAGCTAGAAACTGCCACCAAAATATTTATGTGACAGTTTTGAAAAATAATTGCACTGTCATTAAATCCTTTGTTACGAAAGGGTCTATAAAAAACTGTTACGGAATCATGACTATAAGTACCAGTTTTTTCATAAACATGTCCTTGTTGATGACTTAATGTAACATTTTCTAAATAAAACTGTCATCAGTAACTCAATTTCTTATACTAAGCTCACATTTCTTACATAAAACTGTCATTGTAGACAAGTTACGGTAACATCTTCTAAAGAAAACTGTCATCAAAAACTCAATTCCTTGTACTAAGTTAACAGTTCCTTCATGAATCTGTTACAGTAGGAAAAAAATTCTAGATAAAACTGCTACCATAAATCATGTTATGTGACACATTTTTTGTTAAAATGTCATTATGGTGAGTTCATGTTACAGTTGTTAGTGACATGCTCAAGGAGAAAATAAATATCAAAATTACAATATGACAATAATTATGTAAATATTTTATAGTGTTTAAATTGATTTAATAAGTAGTACAAAAGTAAAAATTTCGAACTAAATAAGTTGAATACAAGTTAATGTATGACATAGTTTAACATAATTCTATATACTTCATAGAAAAGTATTCTTAGTACCGACTAAAAGAAATTAACAATGAAATTGGAAACCATATCCATTTTTCATAAAGTTGATCGAAATCTACTCGCTTCATGTTTTAATACCCAAATCTGGACCAACAGACCTGCGACATCATGTCACCAACGCTTGAACCAAAATCTGGACCAACACAATCATGTCACCAACTCTTGAACATGTTTTATTATCCATGATCTCTTCTTCATAGCACTCTGACTTCCTCTACAACAAGAGTACAAAATAATTACCATTAATTATATTTCTAAAGCAACAACACAATAGATCTTTTATTAAAAGAATAACGAATAGCATTATACAGTACTAGAAGGAAAAGTTAGCAGTAAACAAGCAAATTAAAAAACATAAAATTATTAATACACAAACTCGTACCTTCCCCAAACACCTCACCGTAGATTCTAGCTGAATCAGCCTATCTTCACATCCCATCATATAAACAAAACCCACACTTTTACAATATTACAATTTCATAGACATAAATATTATAAGCGGAACTGTTAGCAGTAAGTTTACAGTTTTTGACAACCCATTTATAATTACAATTTTTTAGTTAAAGGGCTTCAAATTTTGATTAACCCATATATATTCCAATTTTGTAGTTTTTCGATCTGCATGACTCAGTTTTCAATTGGACAAAGCAATGCTCATAAGAAAAAGTTAAACATCATTTAGTAGTAGGATCCTAATATTGAAGTCTTAAGCCAGAAATTACCATTGGGCTAGATGTATGTTGTTTGATGAATTTCAGGATGATACTAAGCAAGTAAAAAAATGTAATAACAGCAAAAGTTGAAAGTGCCACTAACCTTAAGTGAATTTTGAAGTCATTCAATCTCATTCACATACCGATTGAAACTCTACTTGTCAATGAACTCAAGCCTTTTAAATACTTGTTCAAGCTTTTGTGCAACAACATCTTTGTCTAACAACCCATCAGGCTTCGTATTGCTCTTTTCTGTTGCAGTCTCGTACTCCAAATCTTTCTTCGAGACAAAAAAGTTTCAGTAACCATAATCATCTGATCATAGTTGTAAAGAAATGCAAACAAAATAGTAGTAGCAACAACCAACTTAGTAAGATCCTACAAAAACCAATCAATCATACTAGTAATACAAATCTAAGTAACTGGTGAAACTGAAGTGCAATTAGACGAGCTTGGAAATTTTAGATTATAAAATCTCATCCACTATGATCTGACTTTGCTGCTCATTTGTATAATACTCCAGAATTTTTATCTGAAACAAGAGACGTGGAGTAGTTTCTTGAGGACAGAAGAAGTAAGCTTGTTAAAGTAAAGAGAAGCAAGAAGATGCCAGGTATCACATACAAGATGAAGTTGATCAGATTATGCATGAGGTAAGCCTGAGGATGGAAACAACCAATTGCTTGCAAGCCTTGCATTTCCTGAACATACCCAAATAGATATTGATTTTGAGAAGCAAGAAGTTTCTGCAAATCACCTTTGTGATCAAATTACTGCAAATCACATTCATGTCACCTATGGTTGAACATGAATATTCATAATCAATGTCTAATGTCATTAAGATTAAAAATACAAAAAACAATGTAACCAAAACTGCAATCAGCTCAACTTTCGTTTGATCAGGATATGTGCTACATTATCGTCATTTTCATCATATCTAACTACACACAATCTAACTAACTTACAAGGAAGGTGACCCGTTAAGATTATCGGCAGCAAATCTATTGACATTAGCGGAATCATGGGCAAGCGTCTGAGAAAGAAAGACAGAGAAGTTACTAGGTACAAAAATAAAAATAATTTTAAAAAGTAGTTGGGAGACACCAAAACAGATGAAAAATAATAAAATGGTTGATCGACTAACCCGCTCCTGTGAGCGAGAGTACATGAATGGCGTATAACGTAGGAAATATGGAACTCTTGAAGTATATATTTCCGCATACCTGCATGGTTTGAAAATTTCATACACGTGAATTAATGATGAAATGAACTACATGGATCCTTTTTTTTTTAAAAGCATCTTGATTGCATTTTGAATCTTTGATGCTAGGAGCATTAGGACCATTTGCACTTACTTCTCAATTTTCCTTGTCAAGTGGCTTTTGTCCCACAAGCCTGCACGGGAAAGATAACTCCACCTGATACAAGGAGTTTGGATAAAGCCAACCAATTACAAGACTAATTAAAGCATGCTAAAATCATAGAAATATATCAAGCTAAAATCTATTAAATATCATAGAGTTTACAGCTTCTTGAAACTTCACTTACCTTTTGTTGAAGTGCTCTCCATCGGCTTCTAAAATTGGAGATATTTTTTCGTCTAATCTTTGCATGACAATCAATAGCTTTTGTATGCTTTATGTGAGTTCTTGATCATCCATATTAGTTGCGGCTAGAGTCTGACAAACAAAAAAAACATTCTTAATGGATGCACAACCAATCCAAATTTCGCATTTCTTTTCGGGGTACCTCTCTAGAATTTAATATTAGAGGCAAAGAATATATGTTTTATTATCTTGCAGTTTGTTCATATAAGCAAGTTGGACAAAGTAAGGAGTCAAACACAGGATAACTTAACCTTGACAAGTACCAAAGACGAACTGCAGGCTTCTGAAGCAATAAATGTACTCAAGACATAAATGTAAATACAGAAAGACAATATTGACAACTAAAAGTAAAGGGTATGATGAGTGTCACATTTATAAGCCAATAAGATACAAAACCAAAACTTTGAGAAAAATACAAGATAGCCCTTTACAGTACCTGAGTTGGAAGACCTTTAGTTCATCTTTGCAAAGCAAGGTGGAGTTGATTAAACATGTCACCTACTAATTCCTTTTGATTTATAAGTTCTATCAGTGCTGCTCGATGCCCACGACTAAGAATTAAGGCAATATACTGCAGGGAATGTATAGCATGAACATATAAATACAGAACACATCAAACAAATGCAAATAACAGCATAATGCTTTGATCTACAACCTTAGTAACACAGGAAAAAACTTAGATAGAGAAAGAAGATGACCTCTTCCTCCAATTCTCGACAAACTAGCGTGGTCCTCTGTCTCAAATGAAATTTGCATTGGCTGACATCTGTATAAATATGGTCACCAACATATAATATTTCATCTCCTTGGACTTTCAGGGAACTCTCAACCATTTGAGCACTTCCACCTGAGTACAAACCCCCTAAAGAAAATAAAGGTATGCTCAGATTAGCTTTCCCAATCAAAAAATATTCAGAATAATACTAAGGTCAAGACCAAGGGACCCCATTAGAATGACTATATTTTCATAAATCACCTGGTCGGGTCTTGAAGAAAGGGCGCATTAAATCCTCCTCAGTGACAACCTCATATACAGGGTGCGCCATTTGAAAGAACTCTGGTTTTCTTGCTGAAACTATAACCTAGACAAGAAAAAAAAAACATAAATTCCCTCAGTATTCAGCTACTTCAGAACTACATCCAATGTCACGCTCGAAAATATATTTAAAGACTATCTATATAGGTAATGATAAAAGTCAACATCTCGAACGTTTTTGTTATCATATTGCAGTGGTGTCAGCTGTTCTTACTTCTTAAGATTTTGAATGTTGAAAATCATAGATTTATCGACAAAAAAAAGATGGCAGAATCGAGGAGAAGGATAACATACCATGTCAAAATGATCTCGTCAGCCCATATCATTAGGTAGAAATCGATTGAAGGAATGTTTCATCATTGTGTCTGTATAATGATAATCTGAGTTTGTAATACACACCAACTGCTTACCATCCTGATGGAGGATATTCAAATGAAAAAGGATAATATAATCATTTGTTATCATACCAAGAGGCTCAAAACCAAATATAAGGATAGTGACATGATTGCATTTCCTTGTAAATTCCTTTATAATCAAGAGAACCAAGTTCAGATGGTATTGCTCTGACGTCAAATCTGTCGACCATCTGAAAAGAGAACATGTAAGAAAAAAACTAAAAAAAATTGTTTCAAGTATTAAGAAAATAAAAATCTATTGTGATAGGAAACAAATTAATATTTGTGCCAAACTAGAGATGGCACATAGGACTCATAAAAAACGCTCTTACACCGTACACATATTCAACAAGTATTTACTTCTTTAACATCACATACCTGCATAAATGCCACATCTGCTGATACAGAGAAAAGTGTATTAAGGAACTCCCATCTACTCTCTTTCCTTAGATCAACCAGTTCCCTCCCATATATCTCACTGAAAAATAAATCAAACAAGTATTTTAGAGAATATGCCCAATCTCTCTAAATGGATCATTAAAAGGAAACCTGAGTTACTTTTGGACAGATGGAATCCTGTGACGTGTTACAAGAAAAGATAAAACAGTCATGTCAAGAACTCAGGAATTGACATGTATTACCAAAAACAGAATAAAAAAGAGCCATCAATATCTGTAAATACCCATACAAGAAGATTAAGATAATAATAAAAAAAAAAAAAAACAAAAAAAAAAAAACAAGAAAAGAAAACGTTCTCTTCATCTTAACATATTTTTCTTGAAAAATTTCATCACCTCAACAAATTTCTTTAGGAGTTTCAATGGAAAGAAGTGATGAGTTTAGCTTAGTGTCATCAGCAATAAGTCATGAAGGCAAATTACCAAGGAAGTATACAGCAGAAAGAAAAAGTAAAATATCCTACCATGTTTTGGATACTAAAAGACATCAGATAGTTCGTACTTCTGGAAAAAATCGTCAGTTAAGGAAGGATACCCTGGTTCAAAAGAATTTACCTTCTCAAACTGTGTCTATGACTGCTGCTACAACAAAACCTTTGCGCAAGAGAACCATCAATGGTGCGGAACAATTGTTGCACAATCTCAAACAATTAGTATTTCTAAAAATTTAAAATTATGAAAAATCGAATAAGCAATAAACAAAAAGTAGCAAAACCTGTTATTCGAAGCATCAACTCCTTGAATATAAGCAGTGAGAAGTAAGAACCAGGAGTTTCAGAAATTGCTTCTTGTATCTTTCCTATTGATTCAGCAACAGAACGAAACTCAAGAACACTATCACAAGTAGAAGCTAAAACTTATAACAAACCTAAAGCTTCTGGTACCCACCCCTGAACCAGTTACTTTCACACCAACCTTATAAGTTCTTCTTTCAAACAGGTAGAAATCCAATTCAACCTTTGAATCTGATTTCAACCCAACATTTCCAATCATATCAGAACTCTAATTCTTGCACTTCTCTCTCGTACAGACGCCATTACAAAAATCAGAAAGAATATATTAGGTTAACATTGAAAAATTTGAATAAAAAAAAATTAGGGAAAGAAAACATGAAGATAAAAACAAAAAAATTAAGGTTTTTAATATGAACGAAAAAAATGGATGATAACCTTAGTATAACCCCCCTGTTGATTAGTTCATCTAATTTGGTGAGAAGTTTGATAATCTTATCATCCCGTTTTTAGGTTCTAAATTAACCCTGAATCTTATTTCCAGAACATTAGAGCTGGTGATGTAGATGAAGAAGAAAAAATTAGGGAAATATAAAGTTCGAGATTGAGAAGGTAACTACAATTATATAAGGATTGAAGCAAACCCAGATTTTGGTAAGAGAAAAAACCAAGAGAAGAGAGAGATGGGATTTGCCTAATTTTTTTGAGTGAGAAATCTTGAGATGGGATTCGCCTGATTTTCTTGGGTGAGAAATCTTCTTTTAAGTTAAATGAGATGAGAGGCGAGAAGACCCACTAACAGACCTCTCATAGTACAGCTAGCCCACTCTTCGGAAAAAATAACTAAAAACTAAAACTAACAAAATCGTATGTTTGAGAATGTTTTATGATGAATAGCAGCTGTTTTGGATCAGAACTGTCACTATAAATGAAAGTGACGGTAATTAAAAGAAACATTCATCTATAGTTATACACTTCTATAACAGTTCTTACATAAAACAGTTGGAATAGCTTAAGAATAGTAACAGTTTATAACTCTTATTATACATCTATGTACACTAACATTTTTCTACAAAAATTGTCATCGTATAATTATTAAGTAACAGTTAATAAACTGTCACGATTTTGTACCATTATTTGTGTGAGTTTTGATAAGAAATTGTCGCTTATATCTCGTAGCTTATTCTTTTATGACAGTTAATTCGTGAACTGTCATGATTAAGGATTTTGAACTGTCACGTAAGCCCAAATTTGTACTTGTGATGCCTTGAGTCATCTCCTCTATTGAAGAGTGACGTAGCCACTCTATTTTTACTGATGTAGTCTCGGGGTTACTTATCATGGATGATGCGGAGGCTAATGCATCAGCAAATCTGTTGTCTTTTCGGCAGATGTATCACCGTTTGAGGTTCGGAAATTGAGATGCATAATGCTTCATAGTTTTTCGGTACTTTTTCGTAAATGATCATACACTGATACCTTACTTCTATCTGCTGAACCACCAGCTGAGAATCGGTCGTCAATCTTACGTCATTTAGCTTCATTTCTATCGCCAAACTTAATGCATGTACACCGTTTCATATTAAGTTTTATTGTTGGTTGCCGAGAATTCTAACCGAAAGGAATGAACAATTATCGCTCCTCCTGGCGAGGTAAAAACAATGCCAATTCCCTACCTTCATTGTTAGCTGGTCCATCAACAAATATCTCCCATCTGCTGGGGTGGTTTTTTTAAGCAAATTTTTGGGATTCGTGAGGTCTTCTTCTAAATTTATTATTTCTTCAACATCCTCGTCTTCTTTTATTGGAAAATATGCCAAAAAATCTATGATGACTTGAGACTTTGATGATGTCAGAATTTCATACTCTATTCTGAATTATTTTATTTGAGCATTCCACTTTGAAACCCTTCCCACTCGCTGAACTTTTTAATATTGATTCCATAGACGTCTTCGTCATTACTTTGATGGTTTCAGCTTGAAAGTACATTCTCAGATTTTGAGTTGCATAAACTAATGCCAGTATCAATTGTTCAATCTTCGTGTAGTTTTTTTCCGCCGAACCAAGGGTTTTGCTGATGTAGTATATTGGCTTCTCAAACCCTTCGTCTGTTCTGACCAATACTGCACCGATGGCATTGAAGGTTTCCGCGAGGTACAATAAAAGAACTTCCCCCGGTTCGGGCCACTGGAGAACTAACAAGTTCGCTAGATTTTCCTTGATGTTGTGGAGTGCCTACTTACATTCTTCAGTCCACGAGAGGCTCCCTTCTTTAGAGATTCAAAAAATGGCTTGCATTTTTTCGAAGACCTGGAGATAAACCTTCCTAAGGCTGCGAGTTGTCCATTGAGCTTTTCCACATCTTTTACTGTGGCTGGAGATGACATATCCCTAATTGCATGAACCTTTGCAAGATCTACCTCTATCCCATTCTTCGAAACTATATATCCCATAAATTTACCCGAAGTTACACCGAAGATACACTTCGCTGGATTGATCTTTATCTTGAACTTACATTTGGTTGAATATTTTCTTCAAATCTCCCACATGGTCTTTAGATTTTTTAATTTTGACCATCATGTCATCTACGTACACCTCCAATGTGGAATGCACCCACTGTGCCAATAGCCTTTCCACCATCCTTTGATAGGTTGCACCTACATTCGCCAACCCAAGCGGCATTCTTGTATAACAATATAATCCTCTCGGAATAAAGAAATAGGTATGCTCCTGGTCTTCTTTGGATAAAGGTATCTGGTTGTAACCTGAATACCTATCCATATGAGAGACTATATCATATCTAGTCATCGATTCTACCACTTGTGGAATATCTGGTAAAGGAAAACAATCATTCGGACAAAATTTGTTTAAATCGTTGAAATCTATGCATATTCAAATTCCTTTCTTCTTTTTCGGAATAATCACCATGTTAGCAATCCACTGTGGGTATTTCGCTGGTATGATAATCCCCGACTCACTCATTCTTTTGAGTTATTCCTCGATTGTTTCGTGATAAACTGTAGCGACCTTACTAATTTGCTACTCAAAAGGCTTCGTCTTTGGGTTGATATATAATTGATGATATGACACCGAAGGGTTTATGCATGGCATATCTTCCATCTTCCATGCAAATACATCTATGTATTCTTGCAACAACTGCTCCAACGTCTCCCCTTCTTGCTCTTTCAACTTCATACCTATCTTGATTATCTTTTGGCTCTTCATCAGCTCCCAAATTTATATCTCTGGTGGGTTATGTTGCCGTGAAATTCATCGTTGGTTCTCCGAGGGGGGTTGGGATATTTAATTACTATGCTGGAAAACCTTTTTTTACCAAGATTTCACTCGGGAGTCCATTTCCGCTCAATGCTTTAACTTCGTAAGATTTTCTTTCTTGGTCCTTCTTGTGTTCCTTGGCCTACTTCTTCTTCTGCTTGATCTTATCAGCTTGTTCTTCGTACTGGCAAGCATCTACCTCATTGCAAGACTTTGCTTCAGCAGGATCTCCTTTGACCTCAGATACTTCATCTGGCGTCGGAAAGCGCATACACTACAATCTCTTTGATACATGGACGCATAGCCGTCCGACTATAGCGCTGTAAGGTGACTCCACACTAAATACATAATAGATGGTAATGGTTTCCATCTTTCCGAGATATATTATAATGGTAAATTCCCCATTTGGCCTCGAAGGTACTCTGTTGAATCCATAGATGTTATAAGTTAATGGAATGAGCATAAAATCCGGAAAATCCATTTGCTTGAAAGTGTTATAGAATAAGATTTCCACCGACCTTTATGTGTCTACCAACACCTTGTCCACTGCCTATTTTTTTATTTTTAAAGTTATCACAAGAGGATCAGTGTGTGATTTCCTATTCTCCGGTGCCTAAGATGCTGAAAATACGATCGTTTGTGCCATCCATTTCTCTAAAGGTAGGGCTTTGGCAATGCTGAAAATCTCCTTCCCTTTATGATCTCGCTTGTACATCATGCTCATAATATTTTTGTGGAAGTTGGGCTATGTCTTTGCCGAGTGTATGATTGAATTGCATCACAGGTAGCTGGCTCCTCGTTCAATCTCGATTCAGTGGACACGCGTTGCTTTCGACTATGTTCACAGTGGTGGTGGAGGTGGCAACTCGCATAAATATTCATGAAACTTTCCTTGATCCAACATGTGTAGCACTATTCTTTGTACGTTCCTGGAACCGTTAGTAGTATGACCATGAAATTTATAATTTTCACAGTACTGATGACTATACGTGGAGGGTGGTGGTTCCATCCCTCGATTTGGCATATATGGAAAGCATTCGGATTCAGTTTTCTCGAAATATCGCAAGACTATTGCCAGTGTTGCGCTCAACTTCAGAAACTTTCGATCCTCGAACTTATGAGCATTAGGCCTTCGCTCGCTGAATCTCTGATCATTGAATCTTCCTCTCCGAGATGAGTACTCCAGGGTCGCTGGAATCGTCTAGGATTGTTGCTCGTCCAACTTTGATTCAGAAGCATGTCTCCCCGGGGTGCTCGGTCCTCCTAATAGATATCTTGATAATCCAATTGTGGGACATCACCAACTGCATTTGTGGCTCGTTATACATTTACCTAATTTTGGAAGATAACTTCTTTTGTCATGGCGGGTTGCTAAGCTGCCTCTTTCTGTATTTCTTATAGTGCGATGTACTATTCTTGAAATTCTCTGATCTCTTTCATGGTCAATGTATTTTTGTTCTTGAATATCGCCATGTACAACAACTCACCTGGAAACAACGCAATAACGAATCCCCGAACTAAGTTTTTTTCTGATTCATGGACCATGACCTCACTGCACAAAGTCCTCCATCAATTCACCAAGCTTCGCAAGCTTTCTCCCACTCTTCGCTTTAGACTGAAGAATTTTTCGACCCTAGTCTTAACAGATTGTTATGCATATAAGCCGCGAGGAACATCTTTTCAAGATCACGAAATGATGCGATAGAGTACTCTGGAGGAGCATCAAACCAAGCTAACGATTATCCCTTTAAGCTTGATGGAAAATATTGGTACATAACTTTGTCATGATGCTCCCACTGCAATAATGATCGTTGGTATGCTTTAACTTTCTTAAACGTGCTATATTTCGTTTCATGTTCCATCAAAGATACTTCCGAAGGTTGGCATCGTATACTTTGGTGGTAAAGCCGTGTACAAAATATCCACGCTGAAGGGTGACCGCTTTGCTTCTGCTACCACATATGTTAGTTGTTGCTCTTTCCTATTGTTTAGATAACTCTGAATCATTGCTCTCATGTTCTTCAATTCATTCAAAACTTCTTGGTTCGCATCCTTCTCCTTAGTCTTCTTTATATGACGTTCAATTTCCTCATGGCGTTTTCTCATATCATGCTATTTGGGAATTTTCTCGCGATCCCCTCTTCGTTTCTTTGTGGGCTCTTTTCCTAGACTAGTATGCGACACTGATGAACTTGATTTCTCAGGTGTTTCCTCCTGTAGTTTATGATTCTCCTCTGCGAGCTCCAAGTTTTGCTGCTTAAGCAACTCTTACTCCTGAGACAATTTCTTCTTCGCCTCATGTGTCTTGGTGAGTCTTGCCTTTAGCTCTTCGACTGTCATCTCTCTTTCGTCATCAGATTTATCTCTATCGTTGGATGCGTGATCTTCTATTCCTCCATCACCTTCTCGTTGGATGTTCCTGATCGGACTCATTCTTCCTGCATCATCACGAAGTTCTCCACCTCCTACTGTTTCATCCGTGTTGATCATTCTTCTCTTATTCTCCACATTACTGACACCAATTCTGGAACTCTTTTTTGTCGCACCTTGCGTTCCTTTATTTGCTTTCGATGCCATCATCGCTTATTAGGATTCTGCATAGTAAATAAAATGATTTTGTTGTAATCTTCAGCGAGTTACCATAAAGTATACCCTACAATTCATTGTATTAAATGTAGATTCAATGATAATGATAAGAAATTGATTCCTAAACCTAGATATGACACTTATTAAATGTTTATCCCAAGCCATAGATCCGAAAAAATTTCTGAGATAAGACTTAATTCCTAATGATTAACTGTTTTGAAGGTATTGTTTTTACAAGAATAAAATCCTTTGATATAGATTTATCATAAAACGATGTTTAAATCTTTCTGAAAATATTCCTAGATGCAAAAATTTTAGGGTTTTGAAAACTTACGACTCTTATGCAGACAAAAGTTTTAAAATAACCAATAGAACTCTTTTAAACCCAAAACTCGATAACTGCAAAATGATTTGATTTTTCTTTAAACTTTAAGACTAAACTAGAACCCTAATCTGTGTTTTCTAGAGACTTCTTAGAAACTCAGATCTATAATTTCTTTTTCAGAAAAAACCAAGATGTTACTCTCTTTCTCAAATAAAGATTATAAAGAACTAAAGATCTAAACTTCTTTCTAAAGACTCAAGTACTTAGGTAAGGTAAATCCTCTAGTCTTTTTCTCCTTGTTTCTAGCGCCAAAATGTAGCTGCAGGAAATTCCACAAAGACCCAAGTAACAATCCTATTTACTATCAAAGTTACCAGTCAAGTTCCAAGATCAAGATTCACACACAAGTAGGTTAAATATGAGGACACAAGCGATTTACGTGGTTCGGTGTTAAAACTTACGTCCACGGGAGTGATTTTACTATGGGAAGATGGTGATTACAAGTTCATAGTCTTGTACAAGATAGATCTCAGTCTTTCTCCCTACATGCCTCTCCCAGAATAGCTCAACCTCTTTTACATTGTTTATAATCCTATTTATAAGCAAATAACAAAAGTGGGTAACAGCTCACTTCGCTCGCTCGATTTCTTCGCTAGGAATCTTCACTGTAGCTTTCTTGCTGAAGAGTTCATTTTCGCTATAATCAACTTCGCTAGTCGACTCGCCAATTAGTCTTCGCAATGATGGTAGTTGTCGCTTTGTGCCTCATCAAATAATATCTCGCCATCTGTCCCATTAGACTATAGACTGTTGATCTGACCGTTCTGCTCTTGCATTAAATGCCTAACTGCCTAATTCAAACTTGACCGTTAATTTCTTGTTAGTGCTTTCCACGTGTCCTGATCTCATGAAGCGGGCAGATATTTCAATGTTGTTAGAGAATTCTTCCAGTGTTCCTTATGGAGTTGACTTTCTTGTATTTGTACTTTGTGATGTATACATGTGGCGAGGTGATTTTCTTTCCACACATAAATAGGGATTATAATTGATTATAGATTAATTATATACTAATAGGAAACAGTTATATAAATATTTCCTAGATTTACTCGTATATCCGAAAAATCTAAGCCGGAGATGGAAAAGAAGTTTCTCAAAGTTTTTATTTTCATAGGAAAAAACGGTTATTTTAGGATGAAGAGAAAGAAATTCTCCATCTTATCAATAAATCATCCATAGACTAGATTTTGTTCATTGAATTTTTTACGAGAGTTTCTTCGTCGTCTCGTCCGCCCCCACCATACACGGTCATTTAGTACATCAAGCAGTAATTATATTAGAGACTCTACAAGGTAAAATATGTTTCCAGCAATCCCACTATGTCGGCCCTAATTACTAATTTTTGGCGGATACATTTGCCGCCTAAATAAAGGCGTGTGCAACTTTCTAACCGTTGGGATCAGGTTATACCACATTGACACTTATGACGTAACTTGTTAAACCCTAGAAACTAGTTCGCGCTCTCCTTTACTCTATTTGGGGAAAATTAACCTAAATCCCGAGGAAGTAAAAAGTCAAAATTGAAGATATATTTTGAATCGATGGTTTCTGTTTTTAAATCTCCCATAAATTTGTTCAGTTAAGTTGCCCTCTTTCTCTTTTGATGCTTTCGGTCTTGTTATTGCTAATTATAACGTAGAAATCAATTGTTAGTATTTCAGTTAGCATGAAATCATCTTTTACATTGGGTATATGATGTGAACAGGCAATAATGATAGAGATAGTTGGAATGAACATTGTGGGTTAACCTAATCAAGTTGGTCAATTTCCTGGTACTTTTAATCAATTGGATAGGATAGTAATGGTTTTGGAGAATTGACTACCTAAATTCATCTTCACTTGGTACCAACTGAAATTGATTCGTTGGCAGCTGGTTAGGTATGAAGATTATAATATACTTCGAGATGTATGTCCATAAATCATATATTATTTCCAGTTAAGTTTAATACCATGAGAGCAAGTACGGTACTTAACTATGCTCGATACTTTTATCATTTATTTTTTTGATAGTCAAAGAGAATAATTTTTCATTGAAAGCTTACTAGAAATAAGTGATGAAAGTAGAGTCCTATTAACCCAAAAACATAATGAGAACAATATCCCACACCCAACCCAAGACTCCGAACAAAAATAATGCTCGATACCTTTATCATTTGAACCACTACTTGTATGGTGCTATCCTTTGATAAATGCCTGGCGAATCAGTTATTCCTACCACCAATGAGAAATAGATGTTCATAGCCAATGTGATATCGTGATATCAAATTAAGTTAAAATTTTCAGAATTAGTATGGTGCTGAGTTTGGTACCTTGGTTGTCCTTTTTTGTTCTCTGTTCTTTTTTCATCTTGCTGACTCTTGTGGTTTACATTTGCATGTGCTGTTGATTTCTGTATGCATGTTTGATCTATTTCTGTTGTTCGAACAAGTACTTCCATAACCTTGTACAACTTTTAAGAGATGTAGGGCTGGGGTTGGTCAATTTTCGAATGTTGGTTGCCAGTTATATATAATATCATCTAGTTGACTCCAGTTATTTATGGGAGCCTGATAAATTATTTGACTCCAGTGGTGATATCGTTTCTCTTTCATTGTAAAGCATCAATTCTCTTATTTTTCTTTTCAATTATAAGAAACTCTCTCATATTTTGAGTTTTCGGATTTATTTCTAAAATTACTGGGAGTTATCGGTTGACATGGTTTTACAGTCAAAGTAGACTTCAAAATACACTGTAGCATAAGTGACTGCACGTAATCTGTGTTGGAAACTTTAGTTGTGCTATATACTTCTCCCAAGATCTCTTCCATCCTCTTTGGGAAGTAATTAAGGTTGTAGTGTGTTTCTTTGGGGGTGAAATCTGCACTAGTGGCAGGAGGTAGAATGGCTCCAATATGTGAAAACTCTGCACTAGCTGATCTTTTTTGGGGTTAAACTGTAAAAAAACCTGGCAGGCAACTTAGAGTGAAATTACCCTTATATAGGTCTGCAACACACACTCAAATCTTTTGCGGAAATTTCTAATAAACATGTACGCACTGTTCTCTTAATCTGAAATACTTTTCGGGAACTCCCAGAAACGACAGATGAAAGATTCAGTTGTTACACAAAACAGGTTCTATAATCTACGTGCTTTCTTTTAATTTGGTATTGATGCTCGCTCCTAGTTTTGAATCTTTTGACAAAATTACAGAAAGCAAGAATGTAACTAGAAGTGAGTGAGCTTCAGAAATTTCTGAATTTAGATAAACAAGCTCATACTTGATGAAGTGCCTAATTGTTTAAAAAGATTATTTTAATCAAAAGTACCCCTGATTATACATGTCAGGAATTGCTCTTCCGATCCTCATCATCATTGCAGAATGAGCCCATATCCTAGACCAAAGAGAGATGCACGGACAGCTCCAACCTCCAGTTAGCTAATAAATCTGTTCTTTTCTTTCGTTCCACCATCTCCACCTGAGAAGGATCGATCGAAAGGCATCTCTTATCAGTTAAGCAAAAGAAGAAATTATCTTAGTTAATAACATCAAAATCTTCAAATTAGGTTTTTCTAAAACTCTATCAAATAGAATAAGCAATAAGTAAAGGGGGAATAATATATAGTATAAAACTAGCTAGTTGAAGTACCAGTAGTAATCCCATCTCGGACGGGCTTTTGTAATACGATTCTCGCCATAGGGGTGATCGGTCTCTGCTTGCTGAACATTGTGGTAAGCGCACCATGCGGCTGAAAAAAGGGCTATAAGAAAAAGAAGCACAATGATGTTAAGGACAACAATTTTGTTCCAGCTTCTCTTCACTTCCTCTAACAGCCCTGCCTTGCACGAATCACATTCATAGCACAGGAGTGGTTGAGCGTTGTTCCACCTGAAGCAGTCCTGGTCCTGACCTGATGTTGTAGCCATTGCGTAATTGCACGAACTTGGCGGCTTGCAACAGCCAGACTGCGTGTTATTGTTACCACGGTTAGCAATTTGATGTAAGTGAACTATTTTTATTTTAGCATTATAATATTAAGTGCAGTTACTAATTGAAACTGTCTCATATAAGGTTATTTGAAAATAGTTTTTGTGAGGATAAGTATCTTATCATAATTACTTCTTTTCATCTCGAGATTTTGAAGTTCGTGGACTGAATATAGATAAGGTTAGAAGCCACTTCAGAAAGCCAGTGTAAAAATGGTCAAGATTGCTTCGTAGAAAGAAGAATTGGAAGAAATAAGAACCTGTATGGGAGACAGATCTCGTTGGAGATAATCAAGAGGTGTCCAAGAAGTTACTTTTGAGCAAGATTTTGAACTCAAAATGCAGCTCCTGATGGTTTCCCAATCGCGAGGGTCCATCACACGATTACGCATCCATGGAGAGTAATGGTCAAGCCTATACTCCTTGTACACTCTACCAGGTACTTCAAATCCTCCTCCACTTTTGCTAGTTACGGTGAACCCAAATATTATAAATGACAAAAAAGTAACTATCAAGATGAACACCACCACTAGATATATCCACATTGCCAAAACTATCCTGAAACAAGCTCCAACAAAACCGGCAAGAGAAACTAAGAGAACTACAAAACCAATGAAAAGAAGTGGTGTTCTCAAGAATTCTTGACAAGCTGTACTAGTACCTCTTGCCATCCATAAACCTGCACCTATCACGGGTATTGATGCTAATAGAGTTAATAAGTTCAGTAAACCTATCACTGTGTTACTGAATCTATACATATCTTTCTCTCTCAAGTCTGTTGCAGTAACAGTGCAATTGTAAGTTTATGTTTCTTTGTTTCTTAAGTTTTTTTTTTCTTTTGTTTTGAACATGGTGTGTCTTATTCTTGATCACCTTTATCTTTAGAAATGACACAAAGAGTTTCTATGAAAACAGCACAAACACTCTCTTTTATTCTTTTTCTTTTTCTTTTTCCCCTCCTTCCTGAATGCCCCAGAATTCAAATACAAAAGGGTTTACAACTTTTCTTTGTTGCTCAAGTACTTTCTCCTGTTATTATAAGGTATATTAGTATATTTTCATCACTAATTACATTCCTTTTTAGATTATTTTGGTAGAGAGATTCTCCTAGATGGTATCTCAAGAATCTACCATATATGTTAAGAATTAACATAACATGATCAGAAATCCTTCTTTTCAGCTTTGGTGACTTTTGAACATTGTTTGTGGGGAACTTATTTTATAAGCTGTCGCGGAATAATATAAGGAAGTAGTCTCAAGGCAAGAAAAGAATTTCGTGGGCCAACATTTGGTTGCACAACAGCATTGGCCACTGTTAAAGATGTGGGACTACCTATAGACTTCTGTATAACAATGGAATATTTATGCGACTCCAAGTTTGAGGATCTAGAAGGTAATAGTGGAAGCCTGTACCTAGGAGGTGTCACTGGGAGATAAAGAGTTGGTTTGTCCAACTCTCTATCCAACCTTACATTGGTCTCCCCCCATTGTTCTCTTCACTTGGGCAACTCCATTTACGAATTACTTTAGCTCCCCAACTCTTAAAACAATATCCACAAGTCTAGGTATGACTACTTTTTGGCAAATTCATTTACTTTAACACATAGTATTTAATATCTATCTTTTTGCCAAAGATGATTTGTTACTTTGCTAATTGTCTTTGTGATCATTGTGTTGTTAAATAATGACGGTACCTTTTAGTAATAGAATATTCAGAATTGATGAAGGATCATGTACGCATGGGAGAGGTCTAAAATCTTACTATATCCTTAAAGACAGGTATTTGTTGAAAAAAATTAGACTACACTTTAGCTGTATTGTTTATAATAAGGTGTTGTTTATTATCAATTAAACACGAGCAGCAGATTAAACAACAAATGTTTTTAAGCTTTTTTCAGGAATGAGGAAAAGAAATAAAACACGAGCAGCAGATTAAACAACAGATGTTAAGCTTTTTTCAGGATTGAGGAAAAGAAAGAGGAGCAAAAACACACTGGGGCACTCTCGCACCCTAAGCGAGAATCATAACAGAGGGATCAAAAACAGCTAATTCGACTAGACCAAATGCCCTATCTGAAAATCAATCTAAAATATATTCTTATAACTCTTAAAAACATTTTTTTAGAACGCATCACAAACTTGATATTTAATTTCGTTATTAACAAGAAAAATATATTCTTCCAGTCCCAAAGGTACCTATCAGTAAGTACTGAGAATGCTTCAAAAAAAAATATGTAAGTACTGAGAATTAATGAGAAAGATATGACAGGTAAATGATTGCAGATGCATATGCATTTTATGCAAGGGTCTTTCTTTTGTTTTTCTTTATTTGTTGGAGCATTATGCAAGTGTATTATTTGTATTTACATTGACGTAATCATTCAAAAAAAAAATTAAAAAAAATTGACGAACTTGTAGTCGGACGAAGCATGCTTCACTATGCAAAGTTTGTCCGGAGATCAGTGGAGGTGAGCAGAGATTTACTAACAATGCTACACAGTACTGGATGCCTGGAAAAGTTGGCCCGAATGTATCTCAGTATGAACTCAACTTTAAGCCCATTACAACTTTTTACTTGGTCGCTTTAAAAAAAGTACAACTCAACTACGAAAATAAATCGGGTATGTTTTTGATGTAGAGGTTCAAGACCTCTATCAAAGAATTGTTATATACGCATAACGCATTAACTTAATTTTGTGGTACAGTTGAATGACTGCGAATCCATTTCTTGGATTTCATCCGAATTATTTACATGAATCTGCACAACAATAATCATCAATTGATAAATGTTTAAAAGTTGCTCAATGAGAGCTAAAGTATCGGGAGGCTAATTTGTTCATCAGGAGCCATGAACTTGGTAGTGCTGGAGTGTACTCTTCTTATCTTTTCATTTTGATTCTCTCAAGAAGTTCTTCTTTTTTTTCTATAGACTATGCTCATTTAAAAAGATGAGCTAGAACTAAATGGCTGAGTGTGGCATAGGTTTATTTTCTAAGAATGAATTGAACATTATGAAGGCTTGGCGAGGGCGATGTAGTGGAACTTCATGCCCTGCGCCCATCACTGTTACAAATGTGAGTCCTTTGTATACTTGACTCCACCCTCCAACCTATACCAGAAATGTGAAGAAAAAATACAGTTTATGAGAAGGTGCTTATGACATTTAATTGCCATTGATAGTGTTATAACGAGAGATCAAACGAGAACGATAAACAGATAAAGAACACAGGGATTTAACGTGGTTCACTAACTATTACGTTAGCTATCTCCACGGCAGAGAAACCAGAGTTTTATTGCTGAGCAGAATACCAAAGATACTTTCTCTAGGTACAACGTATGCCTATATATAGGGCAAAGAAAATAAACCCTAATTCGACTAGGAAGTGGAAAACAATCCCAGTCATACTCGGACTCCCCGTTGTATTCCGGCAAACAAATGATTCAAGGCATATCAACAGATAGAAAAGATTGTTATTATTTTATCTAAAGACTAACCTTTCCATTGTCATACCAGGGATACCAGTTCTGTAAAGTAGGTAGCTTGAGAGCATCGGCTGAGTATCTAGTTGCAGTTACAGGAACTACTGAATCTGTATCTCCACTGGATGAATAAGGACATAAATCATTATCAAATACAAGGACTCAATGAGTACTTCGGCAGTATAGGAACTTGTTTACACACGAAGCCAGATTTTATGTCCAAGCAAAACTGGGAAGATTGAAATTACCTGAATACCCAGATTCTGAGTCCAGCCTCGATAAGTTCTTGATAGATAGGAAGCATGGATCTCGGTGAATCGTCCCAATATACTCCAACGATGTCGCTGTTTGGGGAACAAAGTCAACCAATGGAGCTGGGACATAGCAAAGAAGAGAGAGTACATAAAGTTCTCAGTTGGCAGAAGTACCTGCAAGTATCCCAAGCATAAGGAATCCTAGTAACATTGGCATGGAATGCTTTTTGCACTTCAAGATGATTGAAGTACACCTTAGAATGTCGTTCTGTGCAGGGATCATATGCTCTGGTCATCCAAGGCTGATATCATTGAGCAGTGTGAGATCGTCTTAAAGTCAATAGCAACTTTTAACAGCTGAATATTAACTGATAAAAGTCTACAATGCCAGGCGTAACGAAAATATCTAGCACAAGCAACTCAAACAGATAAAACAATGGTGGAGCCTCTGGTAGTTTCAGTCCTGGAAATATATATAATGCTCAAATTTGGGTTGGAAATTACTTGTGTGCGAGTATGTACTCCCCAACTGTCTTATCTTAGTTCTCCACAGACTTTTATATCATGTGGTGGATGGTACAAGTACAAAAGCGCAGTTCCAGGAATAGTGTCAGGGAACAAAGTTAACCAGGGTTACAAGGTACATATCATAGATTCTTGTTTTCTCTCATATATGTTGGCTTTTTTGTTTAGTACAGTGCAGTAGATTTTAGGTACCAAGTAAAAAAGGTCTAAATGAATTGCAGAAGCAACTGAAAAGATATAGTGAAAGCTTACATAGTGTCCCCTTAAGTTGCGTTGGAGAGCTGCAGTATTGTTGCAGGGGGATGTGTATATGCTGTAAGGATCGATATTTCCCTGTTCTGTCTCTGCCGTGCTGAGAGCCTTAGTGCAGTCAACTGAAGGATGCTCTGAAGATCCCAAATCACAGGTATCTTTTAATGTTTGATAGGTAGAATCGGAAATCAGTCCATGAGTCCACCAGTACTCGAAAGTACCCACATAATCATTATAATCATCAGTAACTGCATTACCGACCTGAATATGTATATTAAAAATACATTCATTTATTAGTGTTTACCTGCATTTACATTTCAATATGTAACGAAACTGAAACTTCTTTGCTTACCTGAAACCCTTAAAATTAAGGTCAGGATTCCAAATTCCCATGTTCCTCTCATGTATAATTTGAGACAACTGAGGAACGTAATGACCTGAAACAGATGTCAAATAGCACTAGTTAGGCCCAGCTCAAATCAGGTTTGAAATTATTAACTGAGGAAAGATTTTACCTGCATAACTTTCTCCTGCAATGTAGAAAGCTCTATGCTTATACTGAGGAAACCTTTCCAACCAATTGATTAGGAATTTATATGCATCTTCAGCTACAATTTCAGAAAATCCAAATCCCAAAATTATCTAAAGTTGCAATATTCAACTATATTGGTAATCAACAAAAACTTTATAAGCAATTCACTATCTGTACAAATTACCTGTTCTTTTATCACCAGAATCATATAAATTGGATGTAGTATTTGTATAGGAGAAACCGACACCATCCGGGGAGTCGAGGAACAACAAATTCGCCACTGCCAAGCCACCAAGAACTCCCTTATGAAATTAAAATATCCACCTTTTCAGAATACGAAAAAGAGCTGTTTTTTTTTTACTTACATTTGTTCCAAGAGTATTGGTTCAAGTAGAGTGTTTTCCCATCTTTATTGATTCTGAAAGGTCCAATTTCTTCTGCAGCTCCATAAGCAATAGATGAACAACCGGGTCCGCCATTAAGCCAGAGAACAAGTGGTCTCGATCCAGAGTTTCGATTAGTCGGTGACTCAATCAACCAGTAAAACAGAGCTCGTCCAGCTCTCTCATTAACAGTCACACATCCTGAATACTGAGCGTAGCCAACGTTCATTGGCTGACCAGGTAATTCCTTGATCCTATCTCTCTCTTGATCTGAAGTAAGTACATGTTGTAGACACCAAAAGTAAAGAAAGAAAACCCAAAAGAGAGACTACTGAAACAGTCATGTTCTTACTAACCTATTACACAATACAGTCAATAGGAACAAAATCCTAGATCCGAGATTATCTGTGTATTTCTATTTATACATTACAGATTGCATAAAAGAACTGCAATCTGATCGCTCTTTCCTTATTCTTTCTTTCTCCTCTTTATGTGCGAGTACAGAGAGAGTGGAGGAGTATAGACAGAAGAGAGTGATGGGTAATGCAATGCAAGTGGTTGACAAAATTCATTCTGTTTTTAACATTTGTCAAAAGATTACTACTTGTTGATGAGTTGTGATTATAGACAAAACTGTCTTAACGTCATTCGTGTTTGTTTAGTTTTCTTGCTTAGTTCCATAATTTTGAGTAAAATTTTTTTTGACTAACAGGGTGAAGAAAAAGCACATGGAATTGGACTGGTTGGCAGGGGTTCTAGTTAGTAAATTTATGAATTATATCTGTATACTTTATAAATCCGTCCGTATCATCTGAATCCGTATGTATTATACTTTTTAAACTTCTATTTAGATTTATGAATTTTCAGCCTAAAACGTATTATATGCGTATTTATAAACTACTGAATGATAAGTTCGTTTATTACTTTGCCACATCATCACTAAATTACTATTTTTTATCACATTTTTTACTTTTAAAATCTTATATACACCAATCTTAGTCCTGCACTAACAATATATACGTTATTTGCTAATTATATTGCATATATCATATTTATAGTTACTATAAATTATAAAATCATAGTATTTAAAGCGAGATTGTGTTAAAAAATAATTTTTTTACTGGTTATTGTATACCGAATTTTGTGTGCCGAATTTGTATTCCTAAAACGAATTTTAAACATACGTATGTCATTCCGAATTATCTCCGAATCATGAACCGTTGACCGAATAGGGACCGTATTTATATTCCGTCAAAACGAATAATACTCGTATGTTTGCCGTCCCGAATGTTTTCCATACCCCGAATTACTAATTAAGGGGTCGTCATTGCTGACGTTACTTACTATTTGTAATTTAACCAGCGAGTTACTAAAAGACTAAAGACGGTGTTGTCAATGAAGAATGATGATGACAAAATATTAATTCAGTCTAGACACACATTTATCAAAATCCTGAAGTAATTGTTATACTAGTATTATTGTTAGTTCAGGAAAAACTAGATAAATAGTTTTGGTTTTGAACCTATTTAGTTACAATTGTTTTTATTGGGATATATTACATGTCGTACATCAGTTAATTTTGTCTGAATTGGTTCCAAAACTACAGGTATTGTTGTTGAGTAGTGAGTAGATCACATGGTTTTGTCATTGAATCTGTTAATCCGGAATCGATTGGAAATGATATTCAAATGGTATCAGTTTTGAAAAAGGAAAAGTTATAACAAAAAGCAATCTCATGTTTGCCGGTTTCACCATTTTTTAATTTTAAACAACCCCCACTTACCTTAGCTTTTAACGCTTCCTTATCGAATATGGTGGGGTCAAAAATAATTACTTTGAACGTGATTGGTTGTCTCTTAATGAAGATAATACCTAACCAAATTTGTTCCATATATTTACATCGACAGTGCTACACTCCTAACCTCCACTCATTTCCACCATTAGGTGGTATATTTTTAGCCTTTGATAAAGCTAGCAGGGGGCCCATTTGTGTGATATTGGACCTCAATTTATTTATCACCTAATGAGGGAAGATATTTGGGATTGGGAATGGGGAAGTTTAGCATTTTCGTATTTACATCAACGTTCTTCTGTGGTGACTTCAGTTTCTTATTTGTTTTCTACTTAATTTTCATAGAAAATGATGTGTTTGTTTGCTTATTCAACAATGGAATCATATTTCTTTAGAACATGTGGTATTTACAGGGGTAGTCAAATGAGATTTATATAGACTTTCATAGACTTTTATTTTTAATGACTCCCGGAAACTCTCTGGAAGTATAGAGATTTTCAGTGATTTTAAAAGAGAATTGCAGAGAGTCTCTGGGACTTATAGATACAAATCTAATAGATTTCTACAGAGTCTCTGTGATTTGTAGAGATAAAAAGATATAAAATATCTAATCATATGTACTTCCTGTTCTTGTTTAAAAAAATTTATTAAAATGAATTGTATAATAAAATTTACATGTTTCGGTAAATTATGATCAACTTGTACTAGTATTTTGGATTCTGGAAACTTGAAAATTTGGATACCATGGTGTACTCAGTTGTTGTTCGGTTTGAGACCCAATTTCTTTTATTGCTTTATATAGGACTCCTAATAACGCAAAAGAATCACAATCAGGAGATTTTGAAAGATTTATTGTTAATACTTTCACATGATGCATGTTTGTTGAAGCTGAAAATGTTGCTCCTGTATAAGATAGTTGAGTTTTAAGAATAAACATGCTTTATCAATAATCAATTGGATCGGAAATGATATTCAAATCCCTGAACACCTTTCTATATCCAAACAACAGTGTGCTTGACCTTTCAATTGATCATGCATAAATTGTTTTTACAAATCTAACCATGTCTGCTCATGGTTGATTTTCTATTAAAGTATCTTGTATTATTATTATTATAAATTTTCACAATGATTGTGAACTTTACAGAATATATGTGGTACATATGAAACTAAAAAATACATTTATTTATGTTTGATTCCTGATAGAGGCAGGAAAAATCTGTAAAAAAAGCCTTCTAGTAGTCCATTCGTAAATATATATGGTTAAAATTCTTGGTAAACCAATTGTATGTATATGTGGGTGGAATTTGGTCGTTGGATAGGTCTGAGGAATGAGGACCTTTGGATTATATCCATTTATCCAAATTTTCAAGTCTCTCAAAATATCACCTATAAAGGAGAGATTTCACTCATGCCTATTTTCATCCAAAAAGTCCCCCAAAATCCCAGTAAGTAACAAATCCATGATTTTGAAGTCTTAATCCAATAAAAAGAGTGTTTGAGTGACTTCTAACAAATCTTAATCCAATAACAAGAGAGTTTGGGAGAATTTAAAAGACTTGGAAAAAGTTTGTATCCAATAACATGAGAGTTTGAGAGACTCTCTGAAAATCTCAATTGAATAACAACCTATTTGAGAATTCTCTATAAATCATTCTAAATCCCAATTGACCACCCCTTGTTAGTTTCCCAAGTACATGATTTGCAAACATAGGTTGCCGTTAGCTTTTATGTTGCATATCTTCAGCAGGATTGGACTGAAATTTAGGTGAGGAGAGTTTAAGTAATTAATTTCGATGGATAGGGGTGATTCAATTATCAAAATCTTCTTGGTTTTTGTTCACGGACACATATACACTTTCAATAGACAGAGAGAAGTGTTCCTTATAGGATTTTCTAAACTTAATTCATGATCATGAACTTGGCTTGAGACGCACCAGAAAAACAACACATTCCTGGGAAGACAGAGTTGGATATAAGGGATTACTTCGTCCTACAGTAACAGCATATTCCAACGCAAATGAATGATAGATCACTTCATTTCTCCGTCTACCACGAGGAAAAGCTGCGGAAGTAATTTCCAATAACTCAGCAAATTTCATATAAATTCAACAATTACTGCATCCTGGGACATGGTTTGTCATGATTTTATCTCACAACTGTAATTTAAAATAGGCTACGAATACTCTCCTCTTGTGTAATTCAACCTTCATTTGACGTTCCACCTGGATGGGTAAACTAAGTTTCTGGGGGTGGGGGTTATAGTTTCTTCTTAGGAACGAGCCGTTTCCCATGCATTCCTTCGAGAGCCTCGTAACACCCTCCTTCAAACACTCTACTCAAACCAAATTTAGTCTTCTCTAAAATTTTACTCCACTAAAAGTCCTTCTAATTCATTTTCTTCTCTTTTTTCAATAGAAATGTCTCAATTTCAAGCCTTTAGCCGACGAGGAAATCAAAAACCTCCCAAAAATAAACTTAATATACCTTTACCGAGGGAAAAAATCAAGTTCAGATGAATAATCCAAATTTGCTTTCCAGTCAAGAACTAGCCAAAGCTCAAGGTCATTTGTCTGCAAAAGTTCAGCGAGATAGCTCTGCTCGAAAACCAAGAGGTGGCTGGTATGAAGTTAAAAAGGTTTATGAAAACCTACCTAATGGTGTTAAATTTTATTGTCGATAAATTTTCTTGGATACTTTGTACCATATTGATTCCAAGAAACATAAAAACAAATTGTTGTTTGTGTTGGTAGAACGCTGGTGGTATACTACATAAACGTTTCATTTTGAAGACTTCTAAATAGGTATGTTAAATAATTTGATTTATAGTTTACATGCAATAAATACGAAGATGTAAATGAAATCAAGAATGTTAATGTTTTTACGTGAATAACACTACATTATTAGATTTGTTCTTCGTACTTGGAATATCTTGTGATTTCGAAAATGATGTCCAATTTGACCAACAAGGTTTGGTTGGCAGAAGACATATATAAAGAAGAATTTTCACGGTACTTTCTCCTAACAATAGATGTGAAGTTTGGATCTTAAGAAATAGTGGATTTTATAATGTCGGTTTAAATGCATTTGTAATCAACAAGTGCGCCCATGATAACCCTGAAGTGGACAGAACTTGCTAAGGTATTTGTTTTATGCTTCCTTGATGCATGTTTGTTCCCCAACTCAAGCACTAGTGCACAAATATGATGGATAGATGCATTGCAAGATATGGAGGTTTTTACCAATTATTATTGGGGTTCCGATATCTTATCGGAGTTGTACATCGGTCTCGATGTCGCATCATTAGGTTCCACAAGCATCCATGGTCTATTGGGCATTATCAAGGGAAATATGACAATACATATCCTTTATTTGTATATTCATTTAAAAAAAATTACCAAGTAATTAATTGTATGATGTTACTTTCATATTTGGTGGTATACATATTTTCGTGTGGGTCTACCTAATCTTAAAAACTGGGACAGGGAATATTTCCTAATTATAGTAAGGTATGATGGCAATAATTAATAAGTGCATAATTCACATGTTTTCAGTGTCAAATCAATAACTATTTTACCTATAATTCTTGTATATTACTTTTTATTACTCTTTTTTTCTATCTTATATCTTATATTAGGTGAATCGTCCAAAAAGGAGTTACAAAGTGCTTAAAAGGAACAAGGAATTGAAGTCTACCAATGGAAAAGGGCTAAAGACAAAATTCAACTCATTCAAATCCAGAGTTCTTAATACCATTTTGAATAGAACGAGAATGCGAAGTGAACGTAAAAAGAATGAGGTTATTCCGAGTTCGGACGAAGGAGTTATGGACAAAACAACCGAAACAAGAAAAAATCATCTACATCATTTCAGTCGGCGCGGTTCACAACTATGCCGACTGGAGCACTTTTTCATACAAAAAACTTGGATTTTTAAGCCCTAAATTCGGCCCGGTTCATTGGGAATCTCCATGCCTACTGGAGCAAGTTTGGGTACAGAGAATTGGAGTTATTTTGGTTCTAGAGTCGGTATTTCTCATGGGAATCGACCATGCCGACTGTGGCTAACCTATGGGGTCCGTTTTGACGCGTTTTAGACTTCTAAAGCAAGGAAACATGGTTAGAGAGATTTTAAACCCTAGAAGGAGATGATACTTGAGGGCCAAGCATTGAAGGCTATAAAAGAATACATTTAAGGCTCAAACAAGACATCTTTTCAATCCAATACATATACTCTACCTCTCATATCACAACTTCTACATCTAAACCTAGGTTTTACCCCTTTAGGGGGAAACCATTCTTTTTTGTAATATGATTAGATAAATCTTTTTTTGATTAAGGATGAATTCAATGTTCTAAGCATGAATATTTATTAGTTAATACAAGTTTGTTTGAAGTTATTATCATCATCGTTTGTTTTCAATATATCTAGGGTTTATGATTGATTTCTTAGATTATTTGGAGTGGACGGTAGATTAATCTATTGATCATTTCTATTGCTAGTAAAGAGTTGTGAGATATGTATAATAGTCGAACACCTCCTACACAAGTAGAGAACATGAGACCTTGCAGAGGGATTTTATGGAGCAATCGTGTATAAAGACAACACTAGTAAGCAGACTGAGGTTATGCGTTTAATGCTAGGATCAACCTAAATTCACAAACCCTAATGCATTCGACTGGGTTACACCCTGAGAGCTTATTCATGGTGGATCAGATGGATAAAATCTGGTAGTCGAGCGCTTCTGTATCCAGTGACACAAGGAGTTGGGGGGATAAAAGAGTTTATTGTTATTCTACGGTTGGTGATGAATGATTGTAACGAAAGATTAATAAGCATACAAATTCAGTCAACTTTTGGTAACGGTGAAGGAATTCTTAATCATCTTTTCTTCTTATTATCTTTTTAATTAATTAAATCTCAAAATCCCCCTTTGTCTTTTACTTTACTTTAGTTTTGCTAATCCAAATATCATATCAATTACACAGCTTATTGTGGGAACGATCCTTACTATCACTATATTACTAGTTAATTAATGAGAAATATTTTGAGTAATTTTTTGCACTTACGACACGTATCAAATTTTGGCCCCGCTGTCGGGGAGCAGTGTGGTTAATTGATTTGTTATTTGTTTTAGTTTTTTGATTAGTTTAGAATTTTTTACGTTTTTCTTTAGTGTTTTTCAGGTTTTTAGGTTTTCATGGTGTTAAAAACTTGTTGAAGGGGTTCAACTCTCTTCAAAAGAGGGAGGTCAATTCTGAAAACAGGTTGTAAGTATCACTTTTGTTTTATTTTATTTTAGGTTTCAGTAGTTTTTACGCTTTTTCTTGTGAGTCATCATGTTTCGTTACGGATATAACATGTATGGTGCACAAGATCAAATATACAATGGTGGTAATCAATATGGTTTTCAATCTCAGACTTATGAAAACTACCAACCATACCAAGGGTATAATCAAAACCAATCTTCTGGATATGACTAATACCTTACAGAACCTTATGGTTATTCTCATACATGTTAACAACCCTATAGCGGGTATGTAAGTGAACAACCACAGGGGTAGGAGGATAGTTATGCTCTTGATCAAAAAGTCTCTAGTTTTGCAGATAGTTTCTGTACTTTAGTTGAAGAATGCCAAAGGAACATGGTTCAATATTTTCAAAACATGGATGAATCACTCTAAGAATTCCGAGAGAGCGTGGACAACTTAAAAAGATACATTGATCAACTCAAAATGGAAAAAGATGAGCAATCGTCCGAAATTCTTTATAGCAAAGATGAAGTTATTCCAACTCCGGATCATATTTATGATCACTCGTGTATTCAAAAGGAGGAGCCTTGGTGTGACAGAACCATTGTTCAAAACGGGGTAACATACTCAAACGCTAATCAACATTATAAGGAATATCCGGATCACAATGTTTTTAGTCCAGCTGATATACGAGTAAAAGACCCGGTTATTTCTTCTGAGGAGACTCATACCGATTATCCTACGGTTTACACCAAAGATGATCTCCTTAGAGCGGATTTCGATTCTGATGATGAGGAGTGTAAGGATTTTTATATCTCTAAGGAGTACACATTAGAGGACGCTCTTACATGTGAACCTAATTATTGGTCCGATGACGATGATAAATATGAGTGACCTTTCTTTGAGAATGAAACCAAATTGATTAATATTGTGGAAGACCCAATTAACCTTGTCAAGGATAATAATGATGCTGAGATTTCGGTTAAAGCAGAAACTGATGAATAATGGCTTTCAAAAAGTTTTTGATAGAGGATCACGACATATATGAGGTAAATGATTCATTGCATACCCATGATGAGGATCACGTAAAAGTTTTATCTAATTCTTTGCATAATTTTATATCTTTTGATCCTCCTCCAATCGAAATAGTTCCCCAAAAGGTTGTTCCAACTTTTAAGGAGCAACCTAACTTAGGATTGGAGTTGTGTGCTTCTAAAGTTCTAACGGATTATTTTACTTATAAGTATCCACCACTTGATGTGTTTGATTCTAACATTGTGCAGGTTCACCGAGAGGAACCCAAAGAAGTTCCCTTGTTTTATGTTCTTTATATACTTCCAAGTGTATAAAAGACTAAGTGTGGGGGAACCTTCCACCGGATAACAAATTCATTATTTATATCTTTTATGAATCTGTTATTAGAATTGCAGATTGTTGTCTAGATGGATCCCCAGATTTTCAGATTGTTAGTGTATGGACGCTAACCAGAAGTTCAGGCTGAGGACGTTAAACTAAGCGTTGAATAGGAAGCAACCCATTGGTTTTGTATTTCTATATTTTGATTTTTATTTTTAGTTTCATATCATATTAGGGATTTACCATCTTGATTTTACATTGGAGGAGTCAATTTACATTGAGGACAATGTAAAGTTTAAGTGTGAGGGGAGTGATTAAGCATATAGATTTTTAGTATTCACTTTTGTAGGTAAATTTTAAACTTTTTGTACATATTTGCATGAAAGCCTCCAGCTTTTAGATTTTAGAGTCACCTAGTATACTTCTAGCTAAGTTTACGTGCGGAGTTCTAACCGAAATAACTGAACTTAGAAGTATTAGAGAACTATATTCGGAGTGCTTAGTTGTTGAGAGGCTAGGGCTGATAAAAAGGGACTTAAACTGATGGTACAGAATACAATATAGAGAAGTTGATCATTCAATACCCATGAGTGAGGCACCAAACCTTCAATTTTCCATTTAGAGTGTTTCATTTAAGCAAATTCCGAGTAGAATGATGAGATCCAACTTCGCACCAATTTCAACACTACTTTTGATATCTTGGGTGCTATTTCTATCAACCATGAGGGTCTCATCAGAATTGCTAACTCTATCTTGTAGTCTTGTTTGCAGTTTGCACCATTCTCTCGACAACAACAGGTCCATAGAAACATATTATCATCAACAAGCAGAACATTACAAATTTGAAGGAAAGTTGAAGACGTTCAAGGTTTATAGGCAACATTACAAGAAAGAGCAAATTTTTTATTCAAGAAAAGCAACAATACCATGAGATGAACTATATATACATGTTGAAGACTAAGTACAAGAGCGAAAGAAATCAAAAGATGAGAGTTAGTGAAGTTCAAGAAATTGAGACAATACAAGTTGTGAAGAATCAAGTGGTAAAATATTTCTCCCATGGACACATTAGTTTTATTTATTTTTCAGTTTTTATTTTGAGCATTTATTAAAGAAAATTGAAAAAAAAAAGAAAAAACTGAAGAAAAAAAATAAAATAATGTTATCATTGCTTTAGTGTATATTTCCTTTTGTATTCATTCAATAAGGCCGTGGGGAAGAAGAAATCTATAAATAAGTTTCAAGCAACAGGGAATTGAGAAAAAGAGTTACAATTGTCAAAGTTCTATGAAGTTCAAGAGTTCATCATCAACAGTTGAAGATCGAAGACTGGAGACGTTTCTATGGATGTTGTGAGAGTGGTGTTGATTGCCGATCGGGTGAGAAGGTAAGTAAGCATTCCCATCCTCACATAGTGATTGATTTCCTTTCTTATAGGTCACTAGAGAAAATAAAAAAAGGGTTCTTTTTCGTCCCACGTTCTATGGGATAACATCTTCATATAATTCGGAAGGTTACCTTTCCTTCCCACCATTCAACATGTGCATGATTCTATCTTCACTACTGCCTGCACACATGAGAACCAAGAAATGCGTCTTTTGAGTATCAAATTCATAAAATCTTGTTGGTGATGCAAAAATATTCGATCGCTCTTGAACCTGGATTCTTTTGTATGGTGGTTTTCTCCTAACTCAAGAGTTAAGCATGAGAATAATATTATTTGGGAGTTCTGACTTCTTATTATTAGTGTGCAAAAACTTTATGTCCTCATAGCTCTTTGGATGCTTGTGAATTTGAAGTTGGAGTAGGTTTTATGGGTATACCTCTTGTAAACCTTCACGAGACTATAACTCGTCCATTAGGGACACCTAGGGGTTTTAAAGGCTTGTTGCACATGCTAAGTGTAACCGTGTCCTTGACGAAATGGAGTTGTTGTGTTTTATTTTAGATTAGTTTGATGGTAGTTTACTCGAGGACTAGCAAAAGCTAAGTGTGGGAGAATCTGATAAGTGCATAATTCATATGTTTCCAGTGTCAAATCCATACCTGTTTTACCTGTATTCTTTCATATTACTTGTTATTATTCTTGTTTTTTTATTTTATGTCTTATATTAGGTGAATCATCCAAAAAGGAGTTACAAAGTGCTTAAAGGAACAAGGAATTGAAGTTTACCAATGGAAAAGGGCTAAATACAAAATTCAACTCATTCAAATCCAGGAGTTCTTAATACCATTTTGAATAGAACGAGAATACGAAGTAAAAGCAAAAAGAATGAGGTTATTCCGAGTTCGGACGAAGAAGTTATGGACAAAACAAAGCAAGAAAAAGTCATCTACAACATTTCAGTCGGCGTGGTTCCCAACTATACCGACTGGAGCACTTTTTCATACAGAAAACTTAGATTTTTAATCCCAAAAGTCGGCACGGTTCATTGGGAATCGACCATGCTGACTGGAGCAAGTTTGGAGTTATTTGATCCTAGAGTCAGCATTGTTCATGGGAATCAACCATGCCGACTGTGGCTAACCTATGGGGTCAGTTTTGACACGTTTTAGACCTCTAAAGCAAGGAAACATGGTTAGGGAAGGATTCTACCCTATAAGGAGATGAGACTTGAGGTCCAAGCATTGAAGGCTATAAAAGAATACATCTAAGGCTCAAACAAGACATCTTTACAATCCAATACATATACTCTACCTCTCATATCACAACTTCTACATCTAAACCTAAGGTTTACCCCTTTAGGGGGAAAATATTCTTTTTTGTAATATGAGTAGCTAAACCTTTTGTTGATTAAAGATGAATTCAATGTTCTAAGCATGAAGCTTTATTAGTTAATACAAGTTTGTTGGAAGTTATTATCAGCATCGTTTGTTTTCACTATATCTAGGGTTTATGAATGATTTCTTAAATTGTTTGGAGTGCATGCTAGATTAATATATTGATCATTTTATTTCTACTAGAGAGTTATGAGATACGTGTAATAGTCGAACATCTCATACACAAGTAGAGAACGTGAGACCTTGCAGAGGGATTCTGTGGAGTAATCGTGTATGAAGACAACACTAGTAAACAGACCGAGCTTATGTGTTTGATGCTACGATCAACCTAAATTCACAAACCCTAATGCATTCGACTAGGTTACACCTTGAGAACTTATTCATGGTGGCTCAGATGGATAAAATCTGGTAGTCGAGTGCTTCTGTATCCAGTGACACAAAGAGTTGGGGGGATTGCAGAGCTTATTGTTATTCTATAGTTGGTGATGAATGATTCTAACGAAAGATAGATAAGTATACTAATTCAGTCAACGTTTGGTAACGACGAAGGAATTCTTAATCATCTTTTTAGTTAATTAAATCTCAAAACCCCCTTTGTCTTTTACTTTGTTATAGTTTTGATAATCCAAATATCATCTCAATTACACAACTCTCGTGGGGACGATCCTTACTATCACTATATTATTAGTTAATTAATAAGAAATATCTTGAGTAATTTGTTGCACTTACGACACGCATCAATAATTGGGATGGACGTCAGAGAATAATAATTTATATATATGGAAATACCAACACATCATATTAAAAACTAATATACTATTATGTGGATGCCGTATGAGAAACAAGATGAGATGAGTCATGAGGATTCAAGAGCGGTCAAAGACTTTAGTCCAACGACTTGTGATATACATTCCTGTAAGGAACCTCGATATTTATTAATTTAGGGAAAGATGTGCTAGACAGTTTGGTGTTGTTAGAAACCCAATAAAGCCTCCATCTTGTTCCACTGTCCTTAGATAAGAGTACACAAGATTGAAGAGAAAAGGTTGGAAAAAGTAAGAGACGTTATTAACCCCTTGTGATGAAGATGAATAAGACAAATGGTTCAAATTTGTAATAAAGCCGGTAATTGGTCGAGAAGTTGTACATATCTATGGGATGGATTTTACCGCAATCGGTAAAGCATTACCGAAAATTTCACTACCACTATATCCGCCACATATAATTCCATCATACACCATTTATCCCTCAAGAGGATCTTCTTCTTCATCAACGGGGTAGGATTTGCTAGAATTAAGATGGGAGGCAGACCAGGTATCGACCGACCTAATTTTTATTCAGGAATATTATCCAGTCATAAAAAATCGGTAGAAAAATTGAATCAAATTGAATTAAGAGATTTGGAAACTAGACGTGTGTACCACTAAGAAATACACAAAATGAGAGAGAGCATGAGCTTCATTCCTAATTTTTTAAATCCCTACTGGAACTCCATCCCAGGATATATTGCATGACTCATAACCCAACATTATGCAAAGAGAAGGTTATTATCTATCGCAAGAATTTTCACAAAATCCTCAAGGTTAATTATAAAAGATCATTTGATTTTGAAGGATTTCAAGATGGAGGATTACATCAATAGTTTGGAAATCCTCCAAATTATAATCAAGGTGAAGGATAAGCTTGAGGATCTCAAGCCGGAGGGCATGCATGACATGAATTAGACTAAGGACGAGTAGTTATAATCCTGCTTATGTAAACGAATGAAGTTTTATTTATTATTTGGAGTTGAACTCGAAATTAAGTCTATTTACGTAGACCATTACATTTAATTAGAACAAATCTATTTTAAAAGGAAAGTACTGTTAAAATTAAATTACATTTGATTAAAAGTTATAATAACTCTATCAATGTCTTGATCGACTAGTATGTGGCGGAGAAATTTGCAACACAAAAGGGTTAAATTTGTCCATTTTCTTAAGGATATCGAAATGAGCTTCATTACAGAAATTTGATTATTTCCATCTTTGTCATTACTCTAGAAATCTCTCCACAACTTCAGCATCAGTTTCAACCTAATTCAAAATTGACTGACATCAGCAGTTAAAGCCTTAAATTCATTGTTTATTCTTACATATCGATAGAACAACTCAGGTCTATTATGGTTTTTTGGGTTACCGATGGGAGTGCAAAAGTTTTTATGAATGCCTTTTCGATAACTCATACTCATCAAACCATTTTGTCGTCGTTCATCACCCCTAACCGGATAGTATATTGCATAGTTTCTGCAAAGTGAAAAATCTTCATCTAGAGAAAACTCAAATGTCGGTTGAACCATTGTTCATGAGATTTGAAAAGGTTTTTATGATATATTATCGGTGTAGAAGGTGTGATTTTGAAATAGAGATATGTGGGTAATATAAGGAGTGGAGTAAGATCCAGTGCATCAAGTAGTCGTTTGAGACCGAGGGATAGTCGAGCGGCCAAAAGTTATACGTCAAAGGATATATTTGGTTAAAAAACTTACCAACAATTATATAACAACTATATATTTTTTTATAAAACCAGACATTGCTAACTATTTTTTTCTAAAAATAACCTATCCAAAGTATTCTCATCCAACACTATAGATATGTTTTCTAAAAGAAAAGGAAACACAATATTATGTATACAAGCAGAAGATGTTTGGCCATTATGTTATATGGATAGTCATAGTCTGATGCAATTCCTTTGATGTATTCAAAGTGTCCACAAGAAAATTGTTTGGGTATAAAAATGGTCATTGAATTACAACCAGAAAAAGTTAGGTATTTACAGTGTCAATATCCTAACTATCGTGAAGAAGCACAGTTGCTAGATGAAGTTAAAGAAGATGAAAATGTAGCAAAATTATGCAAAAACTTCAAACTTAAATCCTAACAGAAGAAGTTAAAGTGAAGACACTATGGAGAAGAAGATCACCATGAAAGACATTTCCCGGACAGAATGATTGATTTCTCAAATCCTAATTGTAACAGTTATATGCACATCTACACTTCTACAGAAAAAGACACGTATGGAAAGTATTTTTAGAAATGTCTTATGTGCAAAATGTTGGAGTAGATTGATTAAATGTCAGTTTTATTTTTTAGTATAGTGGTTATGTTGTGCTTTGGTCATTGTCCAAGCTTAATTCGGTCGGTTCAATTTGAGATGAGATGGAAAAATGCTCATATTTGAGCATTTTCCTATCTGTTATATACCCATTCACTTGTTCCATTCTGGGGTGGACAAATAGGAAAATTTAGCCACTCAACTTGAGATGAGATGGACAAATGCTCCTATTTGAGCACTATCCTATCTGTTATATACCCATTTACTTGTTCCATTGTGGGGTGGCCAGATAGGCAAATTTAGCCACCCAACTGTCCTTGTGCTTACTTCTTTGTTAACAAATAAAAACGAACTCATTTTTATAATTTGAATATGAAAAAAGATACTTGTTAGAGCAAGTACCATGGTGAGCTAAGACTATAGTACAACCTTATAATACAACAAAGTTTGTGCTACAAAAAAAAACGGGCTTTCGCCACATTTCAATATCAAGATCGGCATTTTTTTTTCCAAAAGAAAATAAATGAAGAAAAAATAAACTAGATTTGGTTAGTTAATCAGTTCCCGACAGCACAGATTTTTTTATGAGATGTTGCACATCTCTAGCATCACATAGAGAAAGCGATCGTATCCAATCAATTTTTCTACATTTGGCTTCCATAGTAGTTGGATTTGTCTACAGTACCATAGTGTTTGCTCTTATTTAAACATAATGTGAGTTTAACATATGCTCACGCTAGGTAATCCAAGTTAATCTGTATAATTCAAAGAAAAAATTAATTTATATTTTCCTATAAATATTTTTAGTACTTAAGAAATATATTTATATATTTCAAATTTTAGGGATGAATCGATTGAATAAATTTCCATAATGATGTTGTTGTTATGATATTAAGAAAATTAAGATCATTTTTTTTTAACTTTTTTTATTTGTTAAGGACATAAGAAACACCTCATATTTATTTAGTTTTTAAAAGAATTTGTTACTAAAAAATAAATATATAAACATTTTAATATTCTGATTATTAAGGTTCTCTTATGCGTATGAATCCATAAATTCAGAACATTTGAAATAAAATTATGGATTAAACCTAACTGATACTCAGAGTCTGAATTTTTTCAGGAGAACCCAAATAGGGGATTAAAATCCATTGACGAACTCATTCATATGATTAAGTATATGTTAGTGTTGCGGCGTTTTAATTTAGATGTTTTTACAAACGTTCAAATTACTATTATTCTCTTTATTTGAAGAGTGTTTATTCGGCATTGGTAACTTCTTGTAATCATTATCGAAAGTAGTTCAATTTAAACCCTTTTTTCTTCGGTAAAAAAAAGGAAAAAAAAAAGGTTTTCACCGTTAAATAGGTGCAGTAAATAAAGAAGTCAAACAAAATTGATTTTAGGGACGTCTCTAGGATCAACAAGAGCTAACAAACACCAGCTGCGGATTATTATTTATCAATTTATTAATAATTGTATTCTATTTGTAAAAAAAAAAAGGATCAATTTTTTATTTAAATAAAAACTTATTTTTATAATCAAGTTTTTTCAAACTAATTATGGATTACCTATGTGTAAAATTTAAATTGTACATTTTTTATTGAAAAAAAAAATGCTTGGGATATAAAAAAAAACCCTTATCTTAAGATATTGAACGTTCCAAATTCCAAACCCTTGTTGTCTGGACTTGGAAATAAATTTTTGCACGAACACTATGAGAAACTAATAGAGTTTAGTTTCGACCCGATTAATTAGAGATGGAACCGACGGGGTGAGACAAATGTGGGACTAAATGTGACGTCCTTTTCTATTGGAGATTAACAAGGGGTGTGTTAATACCTAAAAATTACTTCTAGGCAAAACATTATACTGTAGAAGTACTTTCTTTAGATTCGAAAATCAAAATCGTGCAGAGCAAGCCTAAACCACGATAGTAGTCGTTCCGCCCTGCTTCGGTCACAAGGAGAGAAAATGGTTTGATCTTAGGGGAAGGAAGCAAATAAAGTTGAATAAATTTGTGTGTGTTGAATTATGTGTAGAGATGTTGAACTATTGGGAAAATAACAGAGCTTGAGAGAATGATCAGCTTGTTGTGTTTCTGAAAAATGAGCTAAGTAGTCTATTTATAATAGTTGGTAACACACACTTCTCCTTGTAAATTAACGAAGGTAGTGAAGAGATAGAGAGGAGGAAGTCGTGGGGATAATGGTATAACCTCCTTGGAATCTTTGGGAAACCATTACTCCATTAATCCATTAACTGCTTCAGCCTTACCACTACTTTGTAACTTTCTTATGATGGAGTGTTTCCACGCTGCATATTGTTGTAACCACCAGAAGAAAACCCCATGAAGAATCCCCCATGTAATTATTTTGATTTCTCGTAAGAGCTAGTGGAGTCATGGACTCTAAGTTTTGTTGTAACAGGATGTTTGTGCTAGCTAGAATAAGGTATATGAGTGTTACAGGCTTGATTGTGGTGTTGCTGGTACCCACCGATGTCATGGTTGTTGCCTAGATGATGGTGTAAGCATGATGCTAGGGTGAAGAGACGCGCAAAGGAGAAAAGAGGGGAAGGCTTGTGATAGGTGCATAATTTACATAATTTGAATATCAATTTCTTATGATTTTCTTTGCTATTTCTCTTTTATTTTGTGTATATTATATTTTGTAGGTATTTTGGAGTCACTTGGAGTAAAAGAAGAAGAATTTCCAAAAATGACAAAATTGTTATTTCACCGACGAATGTTATTCGCAGCCAACCATTTGTTAGCCGAGAAACATTATTGGAAGAAGTTAGGCAGAGGGTTATCCCGTATCCAGGCAAGGAGTGCTTATATCCACCCATTTCTATTTAAACCAAACCTAGGTCGAGCTATTAGTAGCTCCTCCAGATTGTTACAAACTAGACCCACAGAAAGAAATCAGGGAAGATACGATGGTGTCCTGATGAATGAAGAAGATTAGGCAGCGAGAGAATAAAGGAAATAGAAGAAGATTAGGCAGCGAGATAATAAAGGAAAGAGGAGAAGATTAAGGTGGTTCGAGTTGCTTTGGTTCGAGTTCAAACGAGAAGAAATTCAAGAATGGGATTCAGTGAGAGAAGAATGACGAGTTTTGTACAATGAACTCGAGAAAGATGCCAGAAACAGATTGAGGGTCTGATTTGCTGTTGTGAAATAGAAAAGATGGTGAATCTGTGTTGCACATAATGGGTTTTGAAAGGAGATGGTATTGATCAGGTTTGGTTTTGGTTCGAGTCTGTGTGGGTAGCCATAAAGCAGAGAAAGAAGATAGGAGTTCTTGCTGCCATCGAATGAGATGCTGAATGGAGGGAATTTCGTGATTCAGAAGTGGGGTTCTGGTGATTACAAGCTTAGAAAACTTGGGTTTTAGTTAGATTTCAATTTGACAGAATAAGTCGAGTGTAGCTGAGAATCAGGTAGTTAAGGTGGTGGTTTTGGGTCTGTTGGTCCGTGAAGAGAGAAAACAGGGTCGTGTCTGCAAGAGAAAACAGTACAGGTTAGTTTGGTTTAGGTCTGGCAGTACCGATTTATAGTAGAAGAACAAGAGAAGATAGTCGTGAAATGTTGAATGGGTTTTCGAATGAATGGTTGAATGACTGTGTAATTCAATTGCAGGGAAGGAGATGAATGGGATTTTAGAAACACGAACAGGATAGGCCAGAATTTCCTACAGAATTGCAACTAAGATGCTCGATGGTTTGGCTAAATGAGAGTAGCCGTGACTTAAAAGAATTGGTTGAAGTTTCCTGAAACTGGCAGGCTTATTTGAGGCTTAATGAATTTGTTTTGGGCTTATTTAGTGTGGGCTTCCTCTAGAAAACGTGATTTGAACTAAGGGTTTGTTTTTAGCGTGGAATTGTTAGAGTTGGACCTGTATTTGGAAACTCAAGAGTTAGAGTTAGATGAAAAAAAAAATTATTATAAGAAGGTTTTTACAAGGGAGAAAGATATATAAGAGTAATTTCAACAAGAGGGAGAGATATCAAGTTTTCATCTAGTTCTCTTCTCATATTTTCTACTTCTTTTTTTAGGTTTGCGCGGGAAGATTTCTCACATCTAGGGTTTGCAATTTCTTTTCTTCTTTAATTGTGTGAACTCCAATAATTATGAGTAATTAATTTTATTGTTGGTTAGGGAATAGTTGGTCTCAAATATGAATCTTTGAATTAATAAATTAGTTTTCTCTCAATATTATCGATTATGATTCACTATAAATATCTCATTGATTAATTGTTTGTTTAGTTAAGTTGCAAATTGATTGAACTCACATTCATATTTTTAGCTAATTTAGGGTTTATTGTACGCAAAAATGATACTCCTTGAATACAAGTAGCATAGTGTTGGTTATTGCTTATAGTGATACATCCTAGTAATCATATAGGAATCATGACCTTTGTTAAATTGAATTAGTGCGTTTTCCACGTTCAATTGCGTTGATTAGCCTAATTTCATGAATCTTAATGCTCATCGGGAATTAAAATTGATTAGTGCTTTTACACGTTAGGTTGTTCTCTTTGTAAAATCATATTCACATCTTTTAATGTGATTGTTGACAATTTGGAAATTTGCGGGATATTCTTGTGATCAAGGTATTCTAGGGCTTTTGATAAGATGAGATTAAATATCAATTCTAATTATTAGTACAAGAACATGTTTAGTGAATGAAAAAGAAGCCTTAACCAACATTCTCAACTTATTGATTCTTTTCTACAATTTCTTAGCTTTCCTAGTTAGTTTATTTACTTTCATTAAATCTGAAAATTCTCTCATTTACACAAGTAGCACCGCTGGGGCCTATTTGGCGTGTGACTTTGTTAGCTTCTGATTTTTTGGCTTTTTTTCTTGCTAGTGCCATGGTTATTGTCTATGCACCACTAGCTTTGGCATTTGTTAATATCGTGGCCATATTTATGGCATGTTTAAGGTTTCTCAATTGTATGAGATTTAATGTTAGCGTTTATGCTTAACTTTTATGCAGTGCATAAAGAACATTTTCAAGAGATTCAGCCATGGAAGTTTGCAACTTGAGATAATGCTTGACGCGTCTGAATGTTTATAATTTTGTATAATCAGCGTATTCTGATCGATACAAATAATTTGCATGGATGCACATAAAATAACGATGGTTTAACTGGGTAAAACCCTGAAATTTCTACGGGCGCATATATATGCAAAAGAGCTACAAAGCTAATTTAGCCATGAGCTGGATATGTATTTTAAATTCTCTTGCGGAATGTAAGATAACAATATGTATTCATAATTCTGATGTCGGGTCAGGAATTTATATATATTTGTTTCATGCTTTTGCAGCTAGGCGAAAAGCAATATTACAATTTTCTCCCTTGTCAAAAATCCACCATCAACATTAAGTCCCTTGCTTAGCGCGGAACAATAATGTTCCGATGGTGGTATCGATACAAGGGAATCTTCAAATAAATAGAATTCGTATGACTAGGAATGATTACTCATATTTTCCGCAATATTACTTGTTATGCCATCACAGGGCTGTTGGGAAGAAATTGTCTCATCGGCACCTGACGTGCTAATGGTAGCAGCTATATGCGGTTTTTGGTAGAGCAAGGATGATCGTCCATACGAACAAAACTGATAGGGGGTCATGGCCATAAATCTTATTGCGCTAGAGGCGTGGATGAGTTGCATCTGTACGTGCTGAGCCGGTCACTTGGTGAAGCCTGTCACCTCCCTCTTGGCAACGGTCGGTCTTGGAGCTTTGGTCAGCAATCATGCTCAGATCCATTCTCCTTGGGATAAACTTCAGAAAATTCCACTTATTTGAATTTTAGGGTTTCCCACCTTCGTCTATTTAAAGAAGCGGATGACTCTAACCATTTTCACTTTCACTCTTCTCCAGAGCTTCAAATAGCATAACTTCATCATTGCAGCATGTCTGAAAACAATGGTAGCTCGAACCAAGGAGCTCATGTGTCAAGCGTACCACTTGGATTGCAAGTCCAGTGAGTTTTTCTTCTCTCCCCAGCTTTAATATGTGTATGATGATTATGGTGGAAGCTTGAACATGATCAGTGAATAGCCGAACAAATGTTGAGGATGGCCTTAAGAATTTTTCTAACATCATGGACTCCCTTGCGAATATTGACCCGAGTCTTACCATTCAGGATTATCCCAATGCCGGATCCCTTTTGAGTTAAAAATGGATTCAGCATCTCAGAATTATGAAGCAGTGGGAGGATTTGTTGTACCAAAATATCATGTGGACCTCTGCACGAAAATATGGGAAAAGTACGGGCATATTGCTAGAACGGAGCTGGTGAAGAGCCAGACACCTATTCTCGTAGCAGCCATCGCAGGACTCCTACTTGTTATTGCTGATATGGATGATATGCTTCTGTATATGGTTATGGACTCGAAAATCTAGGAATGGGATGAGATGTTGACTATTTGTGAGGGCCTCCGTTTCAACATAAACTGGTTGCGTCAGCATTTGGAGAGTGTCATAAAGGCTCATGTAGCAGCCTTGGCGGAAGAGAAAGCATTGAAAGAAGAATCCTCCAAAATTGAAGAAATGGCTCGAGATCTGCAGACTCATTCAGAAAAGTATGATGAGAGATTGAAAAAATTCCACCACCGTAATTATCCTCTGCTTAGAGATCTGTTTTAGACCATAGGATAGGTAGCAAAATATTCATTTTATTATTTATTTATTTATTTATTTTTGAGTAGCTTGAATAAAGAATGTTTCAGATGATTTGAATGATTGAAATGGGTTTTGAATTTGAAAGTTCATATGTATGTTTTGAAGTCATATTGAACTTGTGGGGTGAATGATGAAAGTGTTTTAGGAATAATATGCCTTGAGCCATTTACCATTAATGATTGTCCCTACAGCTTCACCATTCATATTAACCAGCTTGTAATATCCGCTCAGCATGGATTTGGAGATCACATAAGGCCCTTCCGACTTTAGAGTAAATTTCGGAGCAGACATATCTTGTCGAATATGCTTAGATGTCCTAAGTACCAGATGCCTTACTTGAAATACTCGTGGTTGTACTGCCTTGTCGTACGCCCTGGAAATCTTTTGTATATAAGTCTCTGCATATTTTTCTTCTTTGGATCGTCTGGATTCGAGTACGTCTAAATCCTCCCTTCAAGAATTGGGTATTTCAGACTCATCCTAATAAACTTCGCTTGTTGTTGCGATTCTGGATGATGGGACTTTAATCTCTGTAGGTAGAATTTTATCGGCCCCGTATACAATAAAATATGGTGAGGTCCTTATAGAACTCTTCTGAGAAGTTCAGTATGTCCAAAAAGCCATAGGAAACTGTTCATGCCATGTCCTTGGATGGTCATAAACAGTACGGCTTAGGATTATGATGAGAGTTTTGTTGGTGCTTTCTGCTTGCCCATTTCCTTGAGGGTAGTACAACGTGGAGAATACCTGCTTGATGCCATAACTTTTGAGTAATTTTCGCATACATTTATTTACGAATGGAGTGTTATTGTCTGTTACAATGTGCTTTGGAACTCCATATCTACATATAATGTGTTCTTTGGTGAAGGCCGTTATAGTTGCTCCGGTCGTGCTTCTGAAAGGTACAACTTCGACCCATTTGATGAAGTACTTTGTGGCAGTGAGTATATACTCATGTTGCTTTGACGAGGAAGGACTGATTCTGCCAATGAGATCCAGTCCCAACTATAGAATGGTCAAGGGATGCTTACCGAGTGAAGAGGAAGACAAGGTGTGTGAATGAGACTGCTATGAATTTGACATTGATGACATTTTTTAACAAACGAAGTTGCATCATCCTCCATGGTCGGCTAATAGTATTTCTCATGAACTTGGAGAAATAATTTTATTTTGCCCTGGTGTTCTCCTTAATGTATTTCTTTTAGGATGGTCTGAATATCTTCTTTTGCCAGATCGTAGTAAATCGCCGCCAAAGCTCTTCCGGTAGAGTATTCCTTCATGAAAGACAAATCTCTTGGCTTTTCGAATCAAACGTGTTTCTTCTCATTTTTCTTGAGGTGTGATATTATCTCGAAGATGTTTGATATATTGGTCTCGCCAGTCCCCAACATTGTGTATAGTCAGTATTTCTGATTGTTGTGACGAGATTTGATAATTAGAGCAAGATCCCTGTAATAATCGGGATTAGGTCTCCATGGTGGGCCAGTAATACTCAAGACGTTGGAGATGTTTGTACAGGGTTACCACTAGTGTCTAACCGCACATCTCACGGTGTACTTGATTAAGTCTCCCTTGTGCTTCATCATCCCTAGACATATCGACAGAGAGCTATCCGAGTTTATATGATATAATACTCCATGTAATAGAAAGAAATGCTTTAACTCTTTAAGACTGACCTTCCCTTGGGTATGCGAATTACTGAGCTCTTGGATAATAAGTGTCCTCTAGTCGTTGGCTTGTTCTTCGCTAGGCTTGTTCTTCCATGTCGTGGGAACGCTACGTATTTACACAGTGAGGGTTGCCTCCGAGTCTTTGAATTGTAGTTTCGAGGCTAGAGTTGCCAAGCAATCAGCTTGTTTGTTGTTGGTGCGTCCCATATGTACGATCGTCACCTGAGAAAAGTGAGTTCAAAGTTTTGTGCTTCATCCCTATATAGGATATCGTTTCCTCCTTGGGAGAATATACACCATTTATCTGGTTTACTAGTAACTTTGAATTTTCTCTAGTTTCAAGACGTTATCCTGCTTGTTTTGATAGCGACAATCCTAGTAGGAAAGCTTCATATTCGGTGGAGTTGTTGGTACACTTGTAATCCATCTTGAATGAATATGATAAAACTTTTCCAGTTGGTGAAATTAAAACAATACCGGATCCTCCAGTGTTGTTGCTAGGGGTAGTAGAGCCATCAGAGTGTAATATCCAGTCTTATTCTTCAACGAGTGAGGTATCTGGGAATTCTCCGGGTACGCCTTCATGTGTTGTAGTATCATCTTCTCCTGGAAAAGCTGCAAGCAGGTCTGTGACTGCTTGTCCTTTTATTTCTTTTGGGTATTCAAACGATATGTCAAACTCTGACATCTGTAACAACCATTTTGCCGCTCGTCCTATGAGAACATGTTTTGACAATACGAATTTTATAGGGTTATCCTTAGCCATCAACACTACCTTATTCGCCAGTAGGTAATGCCTAAAATTATGAATATCATGTACCAAAGATAGACACGCTATTTCAAGCTTGGGATACCTCAACTCCACATCTCTAAGTGTACGACTGAGATAGTAGATGTGATATTCAGTCCCCATGTCTTCTTCTTTAGCTAATAAGGATCATATGGCAACTTCTTTGAAGGCTGTGTAGAGGAGTAATGGTTTTCCCTGGGTTGGAGATTTCATAACATTTGGTGATAACAGTAATTGTTGGATCTGGAGAAATGCATTCTGCTGTGTAGATGACCAGACAAAACTTGCCTCTTTCTTTAGCAGGGGTGTAAATGAAGCGACAAACTGAGCTAGTCCGGGAATAAAGCGTTGAGTATATGATACCTTCCCCATAAAGCTTTTGAGCTCTCTTACGGTGCGTGGTGGTGGCATGAAGGTGATAACCGGTATTTTGGTCGGGTCCACCTTGATCCATTCTGTTGTTACCTGAAATCCCAGAAACTTCCTGGATGAGACATGAAAGGCGTATTTTAGGGGATTCATCTTCAAATGGTATTAAAGGCATCTCTCGAAGACTTGACGCAATATATCCACGTGAGAGGCTCTGGTTTTGGATTTCACTACTACGTCATCGATATAGTCTTCTACTTGCTTGTGCATCATATCGTGAAAGATCACTGTCATGGGTCTTTGGTAAGTAGCACCGACATTCTTCAATCCAAATGGCATCACTGTGTAATAGAAGTTCCCGATAGGAGTTTGAAACGTGGTTTTCTCGGCATCATACTCGTACATCTTTATTTGATTGTAACCATTATATCCATCCATGAACGAGAACATTGCGTGTCCGCTGGTTGCGTCTACAAGCATGTCGATTTTTGGGAGAGGAAAGTCATCCTTAGAGCAGGACTTGTTCAGGTTCCTGAAGTCCACAAAACATCTTAATTGACCATTATTTTTCTTGACAGAGACGACGTTAGCTAGCCATGTGGGGTATTGGATAGGCTTGATGAAGTCTGCTGCCAACAACTTCTGAATTTTGATCTTAATTTGTCCCTCAACTTCGTGCCTAAACTTCCTAATTTGTTTGCCGTCAGGATTGACGTGTAGGTGATGGGTCACCAGTTTACCATCTAATCCTGGCATTTCTTCATAGGTCCAAGCTAAGACGTCTTGGTATTCTTTGAGTAGAATGATGTGTTTTGCCTTTACTTCTGGTGACAAGGATGAACTGATTGAAACATGACGTGGACTTTCTTTCGTCCATAGGTTGATGGTTTCTAGCACTTTATCCGTAGCGCCTGTCCCATCTTGTAATTGTCGTGGCGCGTCTTGAACCTCTCCATGATATGTCTCTTCGCTATGGTTGTATATATGTGGGAAATGAGACTCTTGGTAGGCCTCCTATTAGTTGTCAACAACGACGGCGGAGGTAGACCACCTTTCCTTTGTTGTCGTATCTAGTTACAAAGCTACAGTCTCTTTTAGCAGGTGAAGGATTTGTAGCACTGAAGGTTCCATAGGGGTATCCAGAGGGCTTGTCGTTGGAAGTCCTGATGGCCCGGCTTCTGCGACAGAAGTTAATGGTTCGTCTGCTATCGATGCCCAGTCAGGTAACGGCATACTGTAGACTTTGTTGTATTGTTTGATGGCATCATCTTCTGGATTGAAGAACTCATCATCATATATTGGAGTGTAGGGTGATGGTGACGTCGTTATGCGTATGACCTTCCCGTTCAACACTGCTTTCACACACCGATGGTAGATGGAAGGAACAACTTTGTTCCCAGTAGCCATGGGCACCCTAGTATCATATGATACTCAGTTTCCTTCGTAATGACATGGAATTTCATATTGGAAACGATATGACCGACTTGTAAGTTTAAATAAACATGGCAATTGGAGTTAGTGCGGTTACCTTCAAAATCCTTCATCACTATGGGATGCTGCATGATATGATTCTGTGAGACTTGGGCTGCTTTGAGCGTCTTGAGTGTAATAATATTAGCAGTCACTCCTGTGTTGATAAGGGCCCTTCTAAATTCGAACTCTCGACATGAGCAGCAACATACAGGGCACGGTTGTGACCTTCTTCGGCCATCATTTCCTTCTCGGTGAAAGTAACGTTGTTTATAGATGGGATGCCTGATATGATTGTTTATATTTCCATTGGAGACGATATCAGGTGTGTATTCACGATTATGTGGTTAAGAGCGAAAAAGGTGTCGACACGTTGATCCTTAGAAAAGTGAAGAAGTTTGCACAAGTTTTCAATTAGAAATATGGCTTCCTGGTTTACTGGTTTTTCTATACTAGTGAAGCTCCCAATATTGTAAGGTGAAGAATCACCAGTCGAGAAATTTATCCTTGGTTCTGTGGAGCCTGGGTCTCGTTCGAAAGCACTACGACATCCTACTTTTTCTATTAATTTGACAAGGGAAGAGAACGAAGGACCTACCGCATCTTCGAGTCTCGCTAGAATTCTTACTTGAGATTCTTGTCTTCGCATCAACTCAGCCAGAGTGATTGAGGTTTTGACCACTTCGGTAGTTTCGTCTGTGATACGTGGGTTGGTGGCGACATTGACTGCTGGATAAGGGTTATGTGTATCGCCATTGGTATTGAAAAGAAAAATGTTATAATTGGTAGTAATTGAATCAGACCTAAGACCAACAACCTTTTTAGATGATTGAAGAATTGATTTTCAGATGATTGAAGAATTGGATTCGTGACCAAGAGATTGATCTCCCACTGTGGTTGCCAATTATTAATACCTAAAAATTACTTTTAGACAAAACAATTACCGTAGAAGTATTTTGTTTATATTCGGAAATCAAAATCGTACAGAGCAAGCCTAAACCACGATAGTAGTCGTTCCTCCATGCTTTGGTCACAAGGAGAGAAAATGGGTTGATCTTAGGGGACGGAAGCAAAGAAAGTTGAAGGAATTTGTGTGTGTGTTGAATTATCTGTAGAAATGTTGAACTATTGAGAAAATAACAGATCTTGAGAGAATGATCATCTTGTTGTATTTTCGAAATGGGCTAAGTAGCCTATTTATAATAGTTGGTAATACACACTTCTCCTTGTCAAGTAGTGGTGGTAGTGAAGAGATGGAAAGGTGGAAGTTGTGGGGATAATGGTATAACCATCTTGGAATCTTCGGGTAACCATTACTCCATTAACTGCTTCAGCCTTACCACTACTTTGTAAGTTTATTATCATGGGGTGTTGCCACGCCGCATCTTGCTGTAACCACCAGAAGAAAATCCCATGAAGAATCCCTCCAATTAATTGTTTTGATTTCTCGTAAGAGTTAGTGGAGTCATGGACTCTAAGTTTTGTTGTAACAGAATGTTT
>JAJJMC010002939.1:4049255-4059793 GCA_023531435.1 Papaver californicum
CCCCCCCCGATGTCATGGTTGTAGCCTAGATGATGGTGCAAGCATAATGCTAGGATGAAGAAACGCGCAAAGGAGAAAAGAGGAGAAGGCTTGCGCTTCTGTCAGTGCTGCCGCTAGGACCACTAGGGCCTTTTTGGCGTGTGTCTTTATTAGCTTTTGACTTTTTGGCTTTTTTTTCTAGCCTTTTGGCGTATGTGTGTGCTCTCATTGGTTGGAATTGTGGCTAGGTTTCGATAAGGATGGCACTTTCTAGTGCCATGGTTATTGCTTATGCACCACTAGCTTTGGCATCTGTTAATGTCGTGGCCATATTTATGGCCTGTTTTAGGTTTCTCAATTGTATGAGATTTAATGTTAACATTTATAATTAACTTTTATGCAGTGCATACAAAACATTTTCAAGAGATTCAGTCTTGGAAGTTTGCAAATTGAGATAATGCTTGATGGGACTTTGCAATTAGATGGTATGCATCTAATTATCGTTTTTTTTATTCAGATATGGGATAACCTCTATACCGAATGTTTATAGTTTTGTATAATCAGCATATTCTAATCGATACAAATAATTTGCATGGATGCACATAAAATAACGAGAGTTGAACTGGGTAAAGCCCTGAAATTTCTACGGGTGCATATATATGCAAAAGAGCTACAGAGCTAATTTAGCCATGAGTTGGATACATATTCTCAATTCTCTTGCGGAATGTAAGATAGTAGTATGTATTCATAATTCTGATATCGGGTCAGGAATTTATACATATTTATTTCATGCTTCTGCAGCTAGGCGAAATGCAATATTACAATTTTCTCCCTTGTCAAAAATCCACCATCAACATGGTGCATTTTTTATGATTCTCTGGATGGATGCAATATCATGTCCCATATTTATCTCATTCATTTTGCCTTAGTTTTCATCACGCATTTAGTGTTTTCGGAATAACTTAGTGTCTGAATTTCCAACATCCATTCCAAATGATTTACCAGGTCGATAACCAACACTAACAGCCAACATGAACGAAACCACCACCACCATCTCTGTTCTTGGTGAAAATAGAAAACAAATATCTCAAAATCAGTAAAAATTATTTTAGATACTCATGAAAATATCTGGGTAAAGTCAACTAATCACCTTTTACAACACAATGACCTTATTTCGTCTTATTTATTAGCCCTCAAACTAAAATGATGAATCATGTTTTGGGGCATACAGATTTTTTGGTGGGCATACCATATAGTGACAAAATAAGGTAACTAGGAATAATTCTTAAAGCTTCTTATCCACCTATTTTTGATAATATCCATATTACCCTTATGTTATTAGTGTTAATATTAATCATTATTATTTAAATTAATAATTAGGCTTATAGTTAATCATTAGTGGTTAATAATAATGATTAGTAGTTAATGTAATCATTGTTTTTAAAACTTATAATTAGCGAGGAAAAAAGTTTTTTTTCAGAAAAACTTTTTTTCAAGAGAAGTAAAAGAAGAAATGAAGAAAAACGTCGAATGAGGAGGGCGATTCTTGATCACGTAAAGCTCAGAAAATACACATTAACTACTATGGAGATCCTGATATGGCTGATTTTTTGGATTATGAGAATGATTTTACCCAAATTCAAACACAAACTCAAGTTCAAGCTCAAAAATGATGATTTTTATGAGCCAAATCCCGAAGATGAATACGTGGTTGAGGAACCCATTGCTAATAAAACTTAGGTATGGTCTTAGATAAGGTTTAATATCGTTTTTATATGTTCAATTCATCGAAAGATGGTTTTTTTTCTTAAGGGTTCAGCTTATCAGGTTTAAGTTCGGCTGAAACTATATTAGCCAAACCACATGCTCAAGAACAGTTCGGCTGTTTTGATGAGCGCCAATTATCATCCGAACTTTGTATTTGTAATTTGGCGCCAAGGGACAATTTCAAGTTCGGCTGAAAATTGGTTACAATAACCAGCCGAATATTTTGGACATTTTTTTCGTGGGCATCAGTGAATTGTTCGGCTAACATTTGAGTCAGCCGAACCAAAAGTTAGAATATTTGAAGATACACAAGTGTCATGGTTCAACTGAAATTTAGAATATCGAATTAGCCGAACAATATAGTTAAATTCTTGAAAAAATGAAGACCCTTTGTTCGGATGAAAAACTGAATATCGAATTATCCAAACTTTTGGAAACTAATGGTTCGGCTGAAAATATGACTATCGAATCAGCCGAATCCATATGTAAAAATGCTTTGTGTTCATCTAACCTCGCGATATTCTTGTAGATCGTTATTGCTCAACCTATACAAATGGACGATCAACCACCGACAAACTTCATTATTCACGAAGATAATAAAGATCACTTTTAAAATGATTTGGTAGGTAACAAATTGATTTTGGACTTTATTTTGTAATTTTAAGTAAGTGAAACTTTTAATAACTTTATTCTTGATTTTGTAACCATGTAGACATGGAAATCTAAACTGGAAGGAAGGTCTTGGGCCGAGGAACATGGAATCAAAATTAATTATATGCTAGTTTGCAGACAACAAAATTGAGATGACCGGTTTGAAATGGTTTGTGTGAGAAATGGGCTAGGCGCAAGTAAGGTTAAGAAGGGTTTTGTGTATAAGCCTAAAACTAAGAAAAAAAATTGCCCCTTCAAGATTGTTTTCAACTACAACAAACATGAATAACATTGGAGTATGAATAAGAACATGGATTGTAGCCATAACCACCCACGTCCACATGATCTTCACGGGCATGCCAGAGTCATAAGTTTAAAGCCGAAAGAACTCGTGAAAGTAGATAAAATATCACGAACACTTATGGCACCGATTGAGATTCTTGGAAAATTGAAGGCAGATGACGAGAATAACAAGTCCATCACACGAAACATCTAAAATGCAAGAAACTTTTTGAGAAAACATGATTTGCAAGGTAGGTTGGTGATGCAACAAGTCATGTGGTTAACAGCGAACAACAACTACATGGTTCAAAAGAAATTGGATAAGTTTGGACAAGTGACACATCTTTTTATTGCCTACCCGGAATGCGTCCGATTGGCTCTATCCTTTCTATATATTCTTATAATTGATTGGACCTACAATATCAACAAATATGATATGCCGTTGATGAACGTAGACGGACATGGGTCGACCAAGGCACTATTCACCGTTGGGTTTTACTTTTTGAAAGACGAGAAAAGAGAAAATTATATTTGGGGGTTGGAACAATGCAAGTTAATATTCAAGGAGGATTCTCTTCCTAAGGTGATTGTAACCGACCAAGACCAAACATTGATGCATGCTCTAAGAATGATGTTTCTGGACGCACACAATTTTCTTTGTACGTTTCATGTTTGGAACAATGTGAAGCAAAATTGTCAACCGAAAATTTAGCCGCTTAAGTTGAAAGACTAGGAGAAGCTTTCTAAGCTACCGAAGGAAGAAAAAGTCAAGAAAAATGAGGAATTCAAAAAATAATATGAAGCTAATGAAAGGTTGTAGGCTTTTTTGTCCAACGAATGAGATGCTTTGACATGGTCAATTAGCGAAGGCGTGTACCAAAAGAATCTTAAAATGATTATTGCGCATTGGGGCTCCAAATTCCCAAGTGCCATTACCTATTTGCGTAAGGATTTCTTAGAACCTCACAAGGAAAGGTTTGTGTATTCGTCACAAATCAACACAAACACTTCAGCAACCAAACTACAAGTATGGTAGAGTCGGCTCATCATCGATTGCAGAAGAACCTATTTGGTTGTGTTGACACGTTTGTCACGGTTTTTCACGCAATGAATGACTATTTCAAAACCATTCTCATAATAATCAAAGAGGCATTCTAATATAACCTTATGTTCAAACACAAAGATTACAAGAATAATATGTGGCTCTGTGGATTAACATATAGGGTGTCCCATTTGTGTATTGAGAAACAAATGGTTGAAGTGAATTTGATGGAAGACTGGACTTCTCAACCATATGAAGAATGTTTGTGTAAAATGAAGGAATATGTGGGACTTCCATGTCGTCACTACATAGTCGGGTACGAAGATGGAATCAAACATTTTGATTGATCCTTTTTGTAAACAATTAAGTTTTAACCCTCCCCCATCCAAAGAGCCCGGCGATAAAGAGATTTGGGAGACAAGTTATGGGAAAAACTTGTTGAGATGTACCAATCTCAAAAATAAATCCTAACGCACAACATAAGGCCAATCCTCTATCCTTTCGCCGAGGATAATGTCTTTGAACCGGAAAAAGGGAAATCCAAAGGTAGGCCAAGTAATAAACTTAATCGGAAAAGACTAGGAAAAACGCCAAGATAGCCGCAACACAAAGGGTTCCATCCGGAGTTGAGTACCATGATACAAAGTACGAAGAGGAAAAAAGAGAAATAGAGAAGGCAAAAAAGAAGGAAGACGCGAATATTTCAAGGAAACGTGGTCGACCGAGTAAGAATAAAAGGGGAAGCAAGTAACCAAGAAGTCACGGAGAGCAATGGATATTCGTGTCCGTTGCCGCCAAAAGATATTCAAAAAATATCAAGGGTAAGATGTATCCTTCCTAAAAAAATAAAAACCCCAAGCAAAAGGGTAAAAAGACAGTACATGCAAAGGATAACATAAAAGGTCCTAAAAAGGATAAGTTCGGTAAAATTTACCGACCAACCAATGTGATTTATGATAATTACTTAGAGTACCTACCCAAAGTAGTTCATGAGCATATAATAACAATGGAGGATGTCGAAGGGTATGGGAATTATGGTTATCATGTCACTACGGAACAATTAGGACCATTTAAAGAAACGAATAATGAGGAGTTCAATGGGGACCAAATCAAGTACATAAGGTATAGGTTGTTACAAACAGTACGCTGAAACCGGTACTTCTACAAGACAATGATAAAGGATGGGCTATGAGGAGACGAAGGGTTACTAGAAGAGTTTGTTAAAATCGAAGATCGTTTACATGGGAATATGCTCATCACAAAGGAACACTGGATGCAAATGCCGATTTGTGGGTGGTAACAGCCGAGACTTTTCATTGCGTGGTTCATTTGCTCTTATTTGGTTTGATTTTGACATTCGCACCGCCAACAATACCTTCCACTGAGAATATAAAGGATAAGAGACTTGTCATTGGACATGTTGAACGATGTCATTATACCGATCTTAAATTATAGCCCGGGTGCCCATTACCTCTGTTAGATAAAAATGCCTTTTGGCCTAAATTCCAACAAAATTACTCGTTCGATTGGTGTGCACAATATGCGAAGGCAATAAACCCTTGGAAAGAAAAACATATGTCATTCGCAACACAACAAATAACTTTGTTGACGGATAATGAGGAAGACGATAGTGGCGATGATGAGGAAGACGAATGGACGATGTGGTAAAATTGGATATTCCATGAAATGAAATGTATAATTTTAACTTGTTTGGTTTTGGTAGACCGTTCGAAAATCACCCTATGAATGAAATATTTTGTGGTTCTTTTTTTGTTTTTGTTGTCGTACAATTGTCATAGGAAATGAATAGACACACAATGTTCGGCTGATAAGTAGTGTAAAAATACAAAGCCGAACCTGGAAATTTAGAATTTTCTTGTCAGGTTCGGATGTTCCATATCAGTCGAACCTGACAACATTAAGAAAATTCCATGTTTATGTCAGGTTCGGCTGAAAGGTTATATTTCCAATTTCAGTCGAACATTACTATGATAAGCAGGTTTAACCTCCTTTAAAAAAGTTTGGTTGATAGCCGAACCTTTTTCAACGACTAGTTTTTAAAAATGAAAGAGTTGTTGGGTTTTTAATCCTTATAAAAGGAAGACAAATCTTGGCCAAAATACCAATTCTTTTATATCAAAATTAAAGCTCCTTATTTCTTCCTCTTCCAGCACAAAAAATGGTTCGCCACACAATTGAAGAAGATATTGCCATTGTTCGAGTGTTGAATATGGTGTCCAATCATGACGAAGATAGGTATAAGAGAAGAGTGTAACGAGCAATTCTTGAACAAACCGCTAAAATATTTTGGGATTGTGTATTCTCAGTCTTTGTTGGGTTCATGTTAACGTAAATCAAAGAAATTTTGAAGGGATTAAGCGTAGATTCCACACACGAATCTGGCCTAATTTTGAAGGTTTTAGAGCTCTTATGGAAGCTGTTGTGGAAAAACATAAAACATTGGACTATGATACGCAAGTGAGTAACAATTGCATTAAAAAATTGGCCTACTAAAACTATCTTCAAACTAACTCGGTATCATTTTTTTATGCACAAAATCAATTGGCTCGGAACCGATATTTTCAAGAGTTGCGAAAATCATTTGAATTTATGGAATGCTATGATTTTTTTAAATCTTTTACCTTACCATTCACTTGGTTTTCGAATGTATTGATATGTTATAATTAATATTCTTATGTAATGCAATTTCAATTCAAGTGATGCTATTATGTCCATTTCATTGCAATTTCATTTGAGCAATAGAACCAAATGAGCATTACTGGTTCAGCTGAAAATTAAATTTGTGAATCAGTCGAAACTTCTCTAGTTATGCGTTTCGGTTGATGGTTGTTTTCTCAAAATTGGCCGAACATTCTTCTGATAACCAGGACTTAGTTGCAACCAAGTTTTTAATGTTCGGCTGAAGTTGGGTTTTTAAGAATCAGATGATCCTAAGACCATTAAGCTCTAGTACTTGATTGTTGAAGGTTCTACTCAAACGTGATAATCCTAGTTTCATCCGAAATACAAATTGTTATGTAAAAAAACTTCTTGTTTTTATTCATACTTAGATACGCATTACATAACTAACCCGCATATCATTACATCATATTACATCTTAGAATGATCATTAAAACAATTTTTTTAACATCCCATACGGAATATAAAAAACTTACGAAGAATGTCGTAATGAGCTTCGTATTCAAAAATCTTTCCTTTCCATCTTCTCCATTCCTCTCGAGCTCGCATAACAACTTCCATATTGGTTTCACCCCTTAATTGATATCGATTGACAACCCAAATTAAAGCTATGAATTCTTCAACTTCTCTTTTTATGGTTTGAAATCTACAAAACAAGGCCGAACAATCCCTGTTATGAGGATTGCCTATTTCGGTGCAGAATTTTTCATGAAATTTAGCCCAATAACTCATACTAACTAAACCAATTTGACTTCGTTCTTCACCCTTCTTTAGATAAAAAAGCACATAGTTTTTGCACAGAGCTAAATCTTCATCTAGAATAAAATTAGCACCAGTGAGTGCCATTTTTGAGTGAATATGTGATTGTTTGAGCTGAATTAATTGCTGGGTGTATATAAAGTAATGTTCCTAACGGCTATATATATTTTTTTTAACAGTGTACAAATACTTCATGGTTCGTATGATTTTTGGGTGTTACGAATCAGCCAAACCATATGGACTATTTCACAATTTACTATGTAATTGTCCGGTTCGGCTTAAAACTCATATTCCTATTTTCATCCGAACTTGGAACTGGTATTTAAGATAATAGCGGAGTTCATTTATAAAAGTTCCCATTACATAACATGTCCAAATTAAATTCCCTTAAATATCATTACATCATACTAAATTCAAATAACTTCGCATCTAGTAGGTGAAACTATTAATCTCCACGAATAGCTTTTACCTTCATCCAAGGAATCTCGGGGCATATGTCTTCAAATATGTATAACATAGCTCGTTCTTGAATGTTGTTCCACCATGACATATTCCCCGAAGAGATTGAATTATAGCACTCTAAAAATGAAAGAATTGACAAGTTAGTATGCAAAACCAATAATACTCCATTCACAAGATAAATGTGTTCAAATACTGACTTTCTCTTCAGGAGTAGCTCTGTGATGATATCGCTTTACCAACAGAGTATTCTAATGTATTCTCGCAACGTATATTGTAGAATTTCAAATCTTTCGGCTAATTCTAACCATTTAAAGTTTTTAGGATTCCCATCTAATTTGAAATGAAATTCTTTGACTTTCTTCCAAAACATCGAATAACGTTCATGAGGCCTTTCACGGTAAGCCGAAATGAAAGATTTAACAAGCATTACATCATCCTCAATGGTTAATGGTTCCATTTTAGTTAGACTTGTAAAATATTTGAGGAATGAAGAATTGGATACCAAAAATAAACTTAAGACAAGAATATGTGGTGCAATATGAGTTAGAGAGTGCCAAATATATATAGAGAGGCCCCAATGGATCTTTTATTTTTTGAAAATTGGGATTTGTAATTGCATCAGCGAAAAGTTCGGTTGAAACGTGCGAATTTGACATCAGCCGAACACAAAAAATTACCAGGTACCTAGGAAAATTTGTCAGGTTCGGCTGATAATTAGATTTTCGAATGCGCCGAACCTGTCAAATTTTCCTAGCTACCTGATATTTTGTAGGGTTCGTCTGAAATTCTTTTTGCAATATTAGACGAACCATTCCAGCGGCTAGTTCCTTTTTCAACAAATAGAATCGTTTGATCTTTAATACTTACAAAGGGAACTCCTCTTTTACCCCAAATTTCCAAGTTTTTATGATTTATACATCAGACTATTTATCATTTCTTCCAATCGTATTTCTTTAGCCCTGTTTTAGGGTGAAAACAAATGTACTTTAAATCGTACTTTCAAGTAGGTTCGAGATATCAAGCTCGAACAGGACGAGCTTAAATCAAGAAATGGCCGTTTACGACCTGCTTCGATCACAAAGGAGAAAAGATTGGGTAGGTATTAGGGGAGGGAAGAAAAGAAGGTTGAGAAATCTCAGTGTGATGAGTAATTGCAGTGTGTAAAGAAGAATGGATTATCTCTGGAATGAATCACTACTTTTGTATATCTTCCTTGTTTTCTCTTGTTTTTTTTGTTTTTTTATAGTTATGAAAAGACACACTTGTTTCTCGTAAGTGGTGGAAATTTCATAAGAAATGGAGGAGTAACGATTGTGGAGATCATAGTGGAGTCATATCCGAAAAGTAAGAAAGACTTGTATGACCACTATTCCTCGTTGTCTCAATTGTCTTACAACTGTCCCACTACATGTTATCTTTTTGCTCGTGGATGTGTTTCCATAATGCACGATTGTCGTACCAATACCCCAATGACAATCCACCCATGTGTTGTGTTTGATATCTCGTAGAATGATAGTCGAATCGTGAACCACTACTGTTTGGATTAGGTCAAGTCAAGTCAAATGACTTTCTAAGTAAGTGAGGCAAGTTGCGAAGCTCACGGAATTGATAACCAGACTGATTAGTGTCAAGTATGGTAAGTTTAGTGGTCATACACTAACTTTAAAATAGCCGGGCATAATTTTAAAGGCCAAATGTTAGCTTAGAAGTGACTTGGCATAAATATGGAAGATGTTCGAGGCTAGTATTTGTAAAGAGCTTTCTTAAGCAAGAAGGTGATAGGGTTTTAGAATAACTATATATAATAACCGTAGTCGCACGGTGTCTACAATGCATACAACGTCAATTACGGGTCTAACCCACAGGGAACGGGGATAATACTGCAATTAATATCTCAATTAACTAATCAGAAACAATATTTTGGGATTTTTAGAATTTCTAATGAACTAGAATATAATAAAATAAACTAGCTAAAATATATAATGTGACCAAGTAGAGAGGGCACTAGGGATTTCAGTTTCGCCAATTTGATATATAGAACTCACATCTAATCTCCAAAATTATCGTTTCACCACTGTAATTTCTTTCACTTCCTAGTTGACATTTCTAAAGAATTGTTTATCAATCAAAAAGTATATCCTATCTAATGTTGTTAAGCATGACATATCAGTTTAGAAGCATAAACAATCATTAGAACTATCTAACCAATATATAGTCTCAAAGAATCAAATATCTAATTGATTGCATACACCGGCTAAGAATCTAATCCAAGCACGACGTATCAAACGGAAAGCATATATGATCAAAATCTGCTATTTATGCAATAATTAATCAAGCTAACAATGAAGATAAATTACTAAACATTTAAACCATTTATTTATAATTTTTCCATAATCAAAATTGGTTTCTACCCAAAAACCCTAGCTACAAAATTAGTGAGACATGGAGATGGATTTATTAATACCCATAAAAATAATTAACAAAAGTAGAGAGAAAAGCTTAAACCAATATCCTGAAGAAGTGTAGTCTTCTCCGTCTTTTCACGCCGCCAGAACACAGAACAACCTCTCCCCTTTTTCTATCCAGGAAACTCCTATACGCCACAAACCAAAGAAGACCAAGGCCTCTCTTCTCCTCCTGCATACTCTGACACCTGCTCCCTACTTTCTCTTCTCCGTACCTACAAAACCTAAAAAGAAAAACTCTCTTCTCTCTCTTCATCATTCCTCTTTTATACTCACTTGTTCAAACATGATTACTTCCCTTCCTATGCTTTTTCACTCTCTTCCAACCGCACATGGGCATGTCCCTCTCTACTTTCCATCAAAAGTACACCTACTAAAGTCCATCCATCACCTTTCACTTTTCTTTCACGTGACACTCCATCCAATCACCT
>JAJJMC010002939.1:4060193-4101793 GCA_023531435.1 Papaver californicum
TTTCACTTTTCTTTCACGTGACACTCCATCCAATCACCTCAAACCCTCCACCTAGGTCTCATTTTATCCTTTCTCTTAATCTCTCACCGTCCACTCTTCAAAACAGAACCATCCTCCAACTTAGCCAACACGTAGGTGTTGTACTTTCCACTTCCTATTCCTTTCAACCCTAGGTCTAGCTATATCTTTCTAGCTCTTCCTTCCTTCTTTTTATCCTATACGGTAGCACACTTATTCTAGGTCTTCTCTCCTTCACGTGCATAGTCAACTTCCAAATCAAGAGACATCATGTTCACGTCCCCATATTTTGTGCCACATTACCACTTATAACCAGCTCCCTCTCTAATTTACGTCAACCCCACAATGCCTAAAAGACTAACCAATATATTATATATCCTGACCTCTTTTATCCCATCAGTCTTCTCTTTTACTTTCTTTTCTATCTGACAGCGGTCAGTCTCTTGTCCCTCTTTCTCCGTACTCTCTTGTGAAGTCCAGCCATTTCACCTGAAACCATCCAACAAGCGACCTGGAAGAATGATGCCACTCCAGCTCCTGTATCCAAGTAGACAAAATTCAATGCTACTTTGGAAACTACACGAACTGTATTTTCACTGTCTGATTGTCCAAATGAATCAATCAAATCCTCAGTGAGAACAGTCATGAGGGGCGTTGCTACTCCATTTACAATAATAACAATTCTTGTCACCCTTTTCTTTACTCTAATTGCTATGGTTTCTTTGTAACTTGGATTTTACGCATTCCACCTAATAGAATAATAAAAATATATTATTAGTATAAATTTAAGCACTAGCAAATATGAATTAAGCGGTAAATATGTATGAATTATGCCCGTATCAGAAGGATTATTAGATAACCATATAAGATTGGCATTAGGCCAATATTGAAAATAATGGCACATTTCTAAGGGAAACAGCTAGCAAGGCTAGCAGTAGCTTCTTAGCGCAAATGGTAATGTGTTATCTCATAAAAGCTAATGTGCTGGCGTTTTGAGAGAAATGCAAATGTGCTAGCTTCTAGCAATGAAGTTATCTTTTTAGTCGCAAAGGAATAAAACGCTACTAATGAGGCTAGCACTTTTAGTGTAAAGTCTAGGACGCTGCTAAAGCTAAGGGAGCTAGCGCCAAGACGCTTACTAGTTCAAATGATTTAACGCCAATAGTCAAGGACGCTAGTGCCAAAATTCAAGGAAGCTAGATAGGTCAAATAAGCTAGGAAGCTAGTGTTTCTGGCATACTAGGCCAAGGACTTAGCGCTATCCTGGTGCTAATGCCGTCCAATATGCTACTAGGGCTGGGATGTTTCTTGCTAGCCGAGGGCGCTTGTGTCAAGAACGCTGTAACCAATGAAGATGTGGCTAATATGCTGCGGCCAAGGATGTTGCGCCAAGGACGATGTGGCCAAGGACGTTGCGGCCAAGGGTGCTTCTTGATAGCCAAGGAAGCTTACACCCAATATGATATTAAGGCTGGGACGCTTCTTGCTATCCAAGGAATCTTACGCCTTTAACGCTATGGCTAGTAAGTTACTATCCAAAGAAGCTAGCACTTTTAGCGCTAGGGCAAGGAGCTAGTGCTAATATGCCGCTAAGCCAGGACTTAGTGTTATCCTGGGGCTAATGCGAGAAAGGGCTAGGGTTAGCCTAACTCAAAGGTACAATACATCTTTGAAGGCGTTGTTCCTTATTTGTGGCGCGTCCAAAAGGAGTGGCGCATAATTTGTGGCTGGTTTATTAGCAGAATGCTAAAGTGGCATACTTTAATGCTCATGATAGTAATTTGTGATGTGTTCTTTGCAAACAAGGCGTTAAGCTAGAATGTCTTTTGGGGATTAAACATCAGCTACTCCCAGATTCGATAGATGTTATTGGAACATCGATGCGCATTCGAGGCAAGTTCAAGGAATTCACCTGTGGAAATTATGTGACTTGAGACCAGTTCGATATGGCATAAATATTGTGAATATTGAGGAGGCTGCAAAGCCATTTTAGAATACCTGTAATTGCTTAGAGAATCTATATTCTTAATTCGCTTGCGGAATATATAAGTAGAGATACAATATTTCGTGTTTTTTTATAAAGATAGGAATACGCGCATAAATATGCGTATATCCTTTTATATACATGCTGCTAGGCAGAGGCCAATTGTATAATTCTATCCCTTGTCAAAAAACTCACTAGCTACAAGTCCTCTAACTTATTTTCATATCTTGCTAATCAAAAACAAAAAACGTTACACCACGGAAGAAGATATTTCCATAGTTCGAGCGTGTATTACGTACACGAGTCATGACAAAGATAAGCACAGTAGAGGAGTACCCGGGGTGTATCCGGATGAAATCCCCGAAGATTTTTGGAATTGTATATTCTTAATCTTTGTTGTGTTAGACGATAACGAAAATTGAAGAAATTACGAAGGGATTAAGCGTAGATACATCACCCGTATATTGCGTAGGTGTGCAAGTTTTAGAGGTTATTTGTGACATATTATAGAAGAACATCCAACATTGTACTATGATGCGCGGAAAGGATTGGCTCGGGTCCGATATTTGCAAAACTTGCAAAAACAATTTGAGTTTATAGAATGCTATGATTTGTGGAAAGATATTGTCATACCACTCGATTATTAACTGTATTTGCTATAATTTTGTATTTACTCGAATGTAATGCACTTTTAATTTAGCAGAATGCACATTTAGCTTCAATCCAATTGTATTCGGAGTTCGGATAATAATTCAATATTGTGAAATACCCGAACCTAACAACATCATGTAAACTCCAGGTTTTTGTCAGGTTCGGCTGATTTTTGAAATTTCAATTTTCAGCCGGACATTACTTTGATACCCATAATTTTTTTCTTTTGAAATTTTCTGCTAATAATTCAATCTTGCGAAACAGCCGAACCTGACAACATCATGAAAAATCCAGGTATCTGTCAGGTGCAGCTGATTTTTGAAATTTCAATTTCCAACAGAACATTACTCTGATACCCATAAATTTTTCTTTTGAAATATTTGACTAATAATTATTTTTTTATTTCAGCCGAGCCTGACTGAAAATAAAAAACTCGAATTTAGTCAGCTTCGGCTGTTTCGCAAAATACAAATTTCAGCCGAACCTAACAAATTTTAGTTGTTCTTTCCACAAATTTGATATGTTCCTCTAACAATAACTAGTCATTAATTCATAAAATCCTAATTCATTAATAAACTACTAAAACATTGATGTTTACGTTGCGGGAAACCAAAGCACGGTCTATTAAAAGGGTTTAAAACAAAAAAACACAAAATGAAAATAAATTATTAAAATGTTGCAAATTGATAATGTTATGAATTCATTCACTTTCATGACCACGACCACTTCCACGACCCCCACGATCTCTTTTGGCACCATCTCGGCTTGTACCTTCACCTTCTTGGTGTGGCCCCTTGCTCACCAACTCCGACCCCGCACATTTATTGATGATTTTATCACACTTGTTGTATAGGTATTGTTGCTCATCAGATGACATAATTGTTTTACAACTAAGTTTTTGCTTCTTTGCCTTCAACATCTCCTTACCCGCCGCCACCTGAATTTATTCAAACCCAAAGATGAGTGACAACATACTTTGATATTTATAACAAAATAAAGAGTATGAATTGAGGGCACCACTTACCATGATCTCAAATTCCTTTGAAACGTCAATAGAAATGGTTTTGGACTTCTTCTTCATATCCACATCCTTTTGCTTTGACCTCTTAGCTTCCGCACGAGCTTGAATTTTTTTTGTTAATGATGAAAGGATGAGAAATTTGGGTATACCAATCTATGTACCCCTCAACAACTTCATGAGGATCCTCTCGCAAAGGTTCAAAGATAACCATATTGAGCTTGTTTTCTTCCAAGTTATTCCAAAACCCAACTGTTGGTTTGGGTTTATAGCTAGGAATCCATTAAGAGGTGGTGCTCTTAGTTCCCTTAGAACCTTTTACCAACAACTCGAACTTAGTTTTCCCCAACGGGATTGTTTGGATGGAACCTAATTGACGAAGTACTCGGCGAGGATCATATATTACATATCTACCGAGATAAAACAATGATCCATAGTACACCCCAACACCTATTTGTGCATTTGGAAAAACTTCATTGAAGGGTTCATCCTTCTTCATGTATGGGTCAAATTCAACGTCACTTCCATCTAAAACGTCTAATTTCTCTCTCAAACTTACAAGCGCCTCATCTTTTTTATGCTTCTTCACTTCCTTGAACTCATATTTGGCAGAAGTAGGCAATGTATCATCCCAAGTTACCTTATTTTCCAAATTCAATTTCGTGAAATGGCCATACACCCACACTTGCATCAACAATATAAGAAAAGTTTCCCAAATTATTACGGAAATATCACAAAGGAAATAAGTCCAAACTTAACATTCGGCTAATAATCACATAAAAATGGTTGGTCTCCTAGACATAGGTTTCATGATAATTCATTTATCTATAATAGACGAACCTAACATTAATAATAATACCCAATATACGCCAAATATTCTAGATTATCCAACAATTTTTATATCGTAGATAATTACTTGAAGAAGATTGAAATTGCCTCCAATTTTTGTACTCGTTAACCTAGAGGCCGTCGCAAGATTGTCGAGCAGGAACGCAAGGGAAACAGTTCCCCAAGAGAACTCGTTAAGGGTCGGAAGATCCCTTAAAAGTTGAAGATATTAAGCACTCACCTTATTTCCTGTGAGGTCGGTAAATTTAGTTCTCCCAAAAGTATACAACAAGTACGCCCTTTCAGTTTGGTTGATAATATCATCGTCCAACACCAAGGAACCATCTGCAACTCTCGCCCTTGTCTTCTCAAAATAATTGTTTAAATTGGTCAGCTTAATCTTCTTCAACTTCTTTGGTAAAGCCTCACTGCCAACGTCTTCATTCACATGATCCAAAGATTTGCAGGAACGGGCAAACTCCAATTCCGTCGTGTTTTTACTCCAACCAAGAAGTTCTTGAGACAATGCACACAACTGGCCCCAATTCATTTCATAAAAGTCGGCACCGACGTTTTTCCCAATAACTTGAAGGCTAGTAATATTCTTCACATCATCGGGAGTGATTGTAATCTTGCCGAAAGGGAGATGAAAGGTGTAGGTCTCTGGGAAAAATCTTTCACAAAACAAGGAGGCGATAATTGAATCACATTCACTATGTGCGTAGTGAATAACCGGCCATAAACCCGATGCTTGTACTATAGCTACCACCTTGTCGACTTCTCCCATCAGATCCCAAGGTGCATCCCTCTAGTGTCTCAAAATTCTTGTGGAATCTCGGTGATCAGGAGTCTCGTAGACTCCCTTCGCCCAAGACTTAACGTAACCAATCAGGACTTCTCCTCCATATTTGGAGTGCCATAGGGTAGGACGTCCTTATGAGGCTTTATTATATTCTTCTCATTTGGAATGTGTTTCCCCTACATTCTCTTTCCTTTTTTGATGTTGTGGCTATTGTTGTGGTGCAAGGACCTTATTTTTCCCTTTTAGTTGTTGCTTTGTTGTTGTGGTTCATCTTCTTGTTCACTATAACCATTATCATCTCCTCCTCCTACTTCTACTCCTACTCCTACTTGTGGTACATTATCTTTCATGTCTTCCGACTCTTCTTCTTGTCTATCTATCTCAGGCATTGGTTAACGAATAAAAATAATATTTCCTCTCTTATCGGCTCCCAATTTTTTGATATGGCCTCCTCGTGGCTCATGAGTTTTAGAAGAAAAAGGAGTTACCTCCATCTTTCTTCTTTTACCTTTACCTTGGTTCCTAGCGCACACAAAGTATAAAAACTAATTAATACCTCAAACAAACAAAAAAATTGATAGGAAATTTAAAAACCAAAAATACAAGGTTGGGAAAATATTGCAAGAATCATAAAGTTCGGCTGTCCCGAGCTTTTGATTTTTCAGCCAAACAATTCTACTTGTGAATATTTGAAGGGCACATACAGTTGTTCGGCTGAAATTGGGAGTTTTCGAATCAGCGGAACTTTATACTAACAGATTTTGATGGGCACTAAAGGATGTTCGGCTGATTTTGGAATTTCAAATTTTAGACGAACTTTCTAGATGTCAATTGTTTGGCTGAAATTAGGTATTTTCGAATCAGCTGAAATTTTACTTCACAAAATTTGATGTTATCAGGAAAATGTTCGACTGATTTTTGAAAAATCAATTGTCAACCGAACTGTTCTATTGACAGTTTCAGGATGAAGAACTTAACAAGTTAGGCTAATAATGATATTGAATGTTATAATTTTTTTTAGCCGAACTTAACACTAAAACTGAAAAAACCTAACTTTTTTTTTTATTTGAACCCTAAATCTCAATTACATACTAAAAAAATATATGGGTTTGTGGGGAATACCTTTGAATATACATGTTGAGGTTTGGTTCTCCCTCTCCACCTTCTCCTTCTTCTCCTAATTCAATTTCGGGTCAACTCTTTCATCTCTCTTCAATTCGTTTCTTCGATGTCTTGCGGCCGGTAGGATTCTTTGAACGAGTCATCTTGTAGGTTTGTAGTTGTGTATAATCGACGATCAAAGTTTTACGAATCGACGATTGATTGACACCAATGAAAATTAAAATCGGTTTTTTTTTCTTTTCCGGTGAAGAAGAGAAGAAGAGGGAAGAAAAAAATAGAAAAAAATTGAAACTGATTTGGGTTGATTTAGTGTAACTGATTCGTGGGAAGTTAATTAGGAGTAGAGGGTATTTTAGTAATTCCAAATTTTAAAGGGTATCTTAGTAGTTGACCCACCCATTAGACACCCCTTATAAAACATCATAGATAACGTAAGTGTTTTATATGCCTAATAGAAATGTTGTATGCCCAAAAACAGGATTTAAAATGATAACCCCCAAATCAAAGTTCCTGAATGTGATAGTCCAGCCCAACCAAAAAAAAATACCCAGCCCAATAATCTTAGGCTTTTCTTCTTCTTAATTGACCAACCAGAGCTAGAGTAGAGCCTAGAGACAGCGAGTGATGGCGAAAGGCGGCAAATTCTTACTCTACGGGGTGGACCTTGGTTCATTTAAGGTCATTAAGATCTGGTGGGTCTCAATGCAAATATAGGTCCTAAATTTACGAGTCACATAATCTCAAATCAAGTTTCAATGCGAGATTGATTGATACACACATAACATTAGACTCTCAAGACTCAGCTAGTGAGTCGACTTGAATCAGATACTTTGCTAATTATGCCAAGGACGGTCAAACAGCACATATTTTCTTTTTTGGTAAAAGGTTAAGAGTCGTTCAAACGTACTAAGAAAGAACAAAGGGATACAGACCAGATACCAACGAATTCCAACTTCGGTATTCATTACAAGATCTTCATTTCTGTATGAAGGAGGAATAACAGTGAGAAAATGGGGAGTGGTACTGGTACTACCCTTGAGAACACACCAACATGGGCCGTAGCTGTTGTTTCCTTTTGTTTCATATCGATATCCCTCGGTTTAGAACACTTGATCCATCTCCTTACTGCTGTAAGTACTTTCTTTATGCTGTATATCTTCACATAGGATCCTTTTTTTGTCTATAAAAACTCTATCAGATACTTGTGTACATGCAGTGGCTCAAGAAACATGGAAGAAAGGCCTTGATTGAAGCCTTGGAGAAGCTTAAATCAGGTGATCCATCCGCTATATGAAAATAATCTCTCTATCTCCTGATTATCCATTAACGACGAGTAATTTTTAATTTTAATTGGTGTTTTGTTATGTAGAAATGATGCTATTGGGGTTCATATCACTTTTACTAGCGGCAGCACAAGGACCCATTTCGAAAATCTGCATCAGCCACAAAGTGGCAGAAACTATGCTCCCATGCCGCAAAATCACCAGCTTAACTGAAACACTATTGGCAGACATCAGTAGTCCTATAAATGATAGTACTATTGCTCAACCAGAAAGTTATGATTATTGTTTTTCCAAGGTAATTATGCCCTTCACCCTTATCACTGCAGTACTAGAACCTCGTATAATGTTGTTACCATTGAAATAACAGTTTTGATAGATTAAAAAGGTTTTCTGTTCAGAAAAAGGTAACTAAGTGGAAAGATCACCGATTAATAACTAGCATATGTGATATAAGCAAAAAAAATTTAATGGGATGTGTGCCTATTGTATGTGCAGGGCAAGGTGTCCCTAATCAGCCAAGAAGGGTTAGGCCAACTCCATATCTTCATATTTGTGTTAGCAGCCATGCATGTCCTTTATAGTGTTCTTGCTATGGCTCTCGGAAATGCTAAGGTACGTACATAGACAAAATCAACTGTCTAGCAATCAGCATGTTCTTCATACTAGCATGATTTCACAAACAAATAGGGATGAATTTAGCAAGATTTATAGTTTAAGGGAGAACATATATTGTTTTAGATTTTTTTTTCCTTTCTTATTCTTTTATTTTGCAGATGAGGGTCTGGAAAGTCTGGGAGAAAGAGACTCAAACCATTGAATATCAAGTATACAACGGTATATTCTTTGGCTTACAGACAGATAAGAGAACAGTAAACTCATTAGGAATGGGCAGAGTGGGTCCCATTTTCTATTTCACTCGGTAGAAAATCTCGGTAGATTTTCTCGATGAATCTATCATTTTTGTTTTCAAAGTCAAGCTAAAGGTTTATATCCACAAATAGAAGAGTCAAATCAAAGGTCAAGGGATTGAAACCCCACCAATTATTTTGATTCCCTATAGCTGAGGACATAAAAAAAAAATTGACTCCACAGCAAATTTTGATTTTGTTCATAGCTGTGGACTACTATACCCTGCCATTTAGTTGATCACTTTTATTACATTTTAGAGTACTTAATCATCTATTGATTGCATTTTATTTATGTAATTATTCAGATCCTAACCGATTCAGATATACGCGAGAGACATCATTTGGTAGACGACATGTAAATTCATCGACAGGAACTCCATTTCTTTTATGGATTGTGAGTTCGTTTCATCCCTTTGTTCTTATTTCAATACTCCTATTTAGAAAATTGTCTTAGCTATTTATCAATACATGGATTAGTTAAGAAGAATCAATGCATGTGAGATTGATAACAATTGGGTTGCCACGCAGAAATGTTTCTTCAGGCAATTTTTCAGCTCGTTAGCGAAAGTTGATTATATGACCTTGCGCCATGGATTCATCGCTGTGAGTACAACATACGAGTAAATATCTGTTCATGTTATATGCTTTATGAATTGATTAACTAATTTGAATTTTATTTATAGACGCACTTCTCCACAAGTGGTAGTGTCAAATTTGATTTCCAAAAATACATTGAGCAATCGTTGGAAGAGGATTTTAAAGTTGTAGTTGGAATCAGGTAATTGTCATAAAATCATCTGAATTGCACTGCAGCCAATGCTAATTCATAATACCTTTCTAATTCATTTTTAGTTTTTCTTTTCCTTGATAGTCCTCCACTGTGGTTTGTTGTGGTGATCTTCCTACTAGTCAATGTCCGCGGTAAGCTTAGTCAGTCTTTTTGTTATTTGCTGTAAATTTCTTTTATGAAAGCTCAATATCGTTGAACTAATTCTGTTTGAAGTTTATCTCAGGAATGCATATATATCTCTGGATATCTGTTCTCCCTTTAATTGTAAGTGCATTCCCTTTTATTTCTTGAATCAATTTGATTAGTTTAATTTTAGGGGAATACTACTATTGGCTAAATGGTAGATTGATACACCAAGCTTTTAAATTGTCACACCTGAAGTTTTACTGTTAGTGTTTGTAAGACAGCATATAACTTGCATATCGACTCATTTGACATCGATTGGTTATTCTTGTTTATCAGATTTCAGAATTCTGACAATATAAACGTGCAGTGATAGTCATTCCAGATTCTAAATATGTTTCTTTTTGTGCTTCAAGATAATTTTAGCTCTGGGAACCAAACTTGAAGTCATTGTTGCAAAAATGGCTATCAAACTTGGAACTGAAAATGTCATCACTAGAGGAACGCCTTTAGTACACCCTAATGATGAGCTCTTTTGGTTTGGGCATCCCGGATTTCTCTTGCATTTTCTGCATCTCACTCTCTTTATGGTATACTAGTTCATCCTTCAATTTATCTTTATTTTTGGCTTATTTTTCCTTGGCTTTTTTTATGTTCTTAAAATCTCACTAATTCTACACATTGCAGAATGCATATGAGATCGCGTTCTTTTTTTGGATAACGGTATGGATAAATATTCCACAGATTCCTAATATCACATTTAGCTCTTTATTTCTAAAAGTTGAGACTAATTATACTACCATATCCTGTTTTCTCTGTTTCTTCAGTATGAGTTTGGGTTAAGATCCTGTTACCATGATAAGATTGGATTCATCATTCTACGGATAGTTTTGGCGTAAGCTCTCTCTTTTGCAGTCATTTCTATATTCATATGTGATATGTTTATTAATTTTCCCTGTTTTAATACTCTCACAATACTTTTCATGAAAAATCTAAGGTGGTTGTTTTTGTCAGCGTGACTGTTCAGGTCCTTTGCAGCTACATTACTTTGCCATTGTATGCTCTTGTAACCCAGGTGAGCCAGCTTAGTGCATGTATGCAATTGCAGATATTTTCCAGAAATGAAATGTAGAACAAGAACTATATCCGATAACTATCAGGGTTCACAAGAACACCAGAATAGCTTTTACACGACTAGAAGATTCTGCATAAAAGGTAACTAAAGTTTTTTATTTGTTGGCTACAATCACAGATGGGTTCACACTACAAGAAAACAGCATTGGAAGAACAAACAGCTAAGCTTTTGAAGGCTTGGCACGAAGATGTAAGAAAAAAACAGAGACAAAAACTTCTAAAAGATAAACCTATTTCCACTGGAAATGTTGGCCCTTCTGGCTCCAAAGATGGACAACAGACAGGCCAGGAAGAGGCACATGCCCAAGTCTCCACGAAGAAGTCGTCTCTGAAGTTCTAATCTTACACTTGTTGGTGAAATCAAAGAGGTTAATCGAGGTTACTACATTTCATGCAATTCATCTAACGGATTGCCTGCAGTCAAACACAAGATGAACATTTATCGGTATATTGTCTACCATAATTAAGAAGAAATGTACATTTAAATTCGAGTTATGCTAACGGAGGAGGGCCAATGAATATTTTCCAAACAGCACAACCATATTCAATTTGCTATGGGGTCTAGATAAACATATCACGTATACATTCAGATCTATACAGTGCTAATATTCACACTTCTCAATCTCACCCTCCACTTGAGTTTTTCTAGGTTTTAACTTATTTCCCACCCCTACTATCCCTAAATCCCATCCCAACTACACGTATCAGATTTTGTAGAACTTTTTTTAGATTGGATAAACAAAATTCACTTTATTATTTTCCAAGGTTAACCGGAACCCTCACCAGCGCAGTCACCAAATTGATCAGATTTGGAAATAATTCCCAAATCACCATCATAAGCAGGTTTGAAGATCGAATTGCAGAACTTACTTTAATTTCACATAATATGAATAGTTTTCCATCCTGGATAATCCATGCCATCTTCAAACCCTAAGATGTGTGAACTTCCAAATGACAATGCCATCTTCAAATCTTGTCGTAGTAAAATGTGATCGTGCGCGGTTCTGGGTTTGTGATGTTATTTGTTAAAGCTCTATGTTCTGGATTCAGGCTAAAGGCAGCAGGGATCAGGTGCCCAACTCCAATCTTATGAGGCTTCATGTTTTGGTCATGGAATTTATAGGTATGTTTTCTTCTATTAGATTCGAATTTATAGGTATGTTTTCTTCTATTAGATTCCTCGAGTTGGGTAATACCTGATTGAAGTGTCCTTTGGTGGCAAACTTTCTTCTATCTACTTTGATTACGAGGTGAGTCCAATAGCCTATCTTCGCGCTGAATTAGATTTTTGTTTTTATCATCTAACAATTGTTTATGTTCTCCTTGCGAATGTGAAGGGTAACTTGCACATTAGATCATGCCTATGCAGAATAAAAGGTGTAGCGGTAGTGATGGTAAATATATAGGTGGGGCGGTAATCGTGGCATGAGTTGTACAGCTTAGCAGAGGTGGAATACTAGGTTCAGATTTGAGAGATGGGATAAAAAAAGCGATGAAGATAAAGGTTATCCATAGAATACAATAAGATGAGTTTTGTTCAACCTAGAAAGAATCAGAATAAAAATTAATTGTGTGATTTGGATAAGATTTACAGAAAATGGGATGAAAAATAGGTACTAAAACCTTTTTTTTTGCTAAGATTTTATATTTTTCTTTTCTTTTCGACCAAACTCTACAGAAGGAGATTTTTTATTGAAGAAAATCAAGCAAGAAAAACACCAAAAGAAGTGTATTGAAGAAAATTAAGTAAGAAAAACACCAAAAGAAGAGGATAGATCGATCCTCAAAAAACAAAAACAAAAACAACACAAAACAAAATTCAAATCGATAGCAGGATAGCCCTAACCGGTCCGACTATATAATCCAAGCAGAAAATTAAGTTCAAATTGGATCCTTTGCTTTGGAGATTCTACAAACCCGCTGAGTTGGAGCAGAAGATGATAAAAAAGAACGGATTCAGACCTTGACCTTTTTTATTCAATCTAATGCACTTATGAAATTAAGTTATGAATCCTTTATTCCTTAAGGATGCTCTCACGGAGCTGCCTAAGGTACCAAAAAATGGAAAACATGATGAGTTCCTTTTGGAATCCTACGATAGATTTTCAGAAGTACATCATCATGTTGAATAAAGAATGTGCTTAGTTGGAATGAATAAGATGGCCGAATTGACACCACCGAGGCGACTATATACTCATACACCAAATCATAAGACCTACAGAAGATATTATAAGGAAACCTTTTTTAGGGGATCATGGAAACAATAGAGGGCTTTTCTAGGATACTAAATGTCTAGGTTGATGGTTATGGGTGTCCTAGAGGCATAACAAATGTCCAAATACCTTTTCATCAATAAAACCTAAAAAAAAAAACTAATTCTAATTCATCTTCCTTATTTCTTCATTTTCCTCTCCTCTTCTCCCAGCCGCCCATTTCTCTTATTTTTTTCAATTCAAATCTTTTAATCGTATTCGATTAATCGACGATTCGAAAAAGTTTAATCGGGAATTAAAACCCCTAATGAAGATGCGGACGAAGAATCCTAATAAAGGTAAAGGTAGAAGTAGTGGTGGTGATAATCAACAATAACAAATACAAGAAAACATCCAAAAAGGAATTCCAGAATTTCAAACTCCTCAACAATAACCTAGAACAAATCCAATGGTTTATGTTAGATAAGATTCGAAAACCCCTTTCTTTATTGTTGTTTTTGTGCTTGAAATAGGTTAGATTCACTCAAATTAGGTTATACAGAAAATGGTTCAAAGTTTTTTACGGTTGGGAAATTTTGTTCGTACCCAACCGTGATAGACACATTTATGTGTCTAATTTAAGCTCACATTTATACTGATATTACTCGATTTATGTATTAATATTCTTATTTCGTATGTTTTTAGGTATTTTTGAAGACTAAATAAATGTGGAAGAATCGGCTTTAAAATTGATAAAGGCACCCAGGAGATTGATAAAGGCACCCCAAACATTGATTAAAGGCACCTATGTTGGATATGGGCACCCATCCTCTCAATTTCAAAACAACTTTAGGCGGGAAATTATAACTTCTCAACTGTTTGAATCTTATTAAAGTTTGGGAGGAGAATTTTTTGGTTTTAATAGAATATATTCTTGTCGGAGAGTTTGCACGAGTTGGGAGACACGTAAAATCAAACGAAATGAGAACATCTTGCGGTAAAAAAGGAAAGAAGGAAATATTCTCAAAAAAATAGTCCCGGGTTTGTTCTCAAGTCCGAATTAGGGGAAGAGTTTTATTCTCGGGTCTTATAACATGGTAACATCATCAAACAATTTTTTAGAGATTTAAATACCAATAGACGCATCGGGAAAGAAAATCAGGATCATGAGTTTGCAAATATTCTCGATGATATTTTCAAAAGTCTGTGAAGATTAAATCATTAAAAGAGAGAAGATATTCGAGATATGAGGGTGTTATTGTATAAATAGGGAGTCAAATGAACGTCACAGGGGGGGGGATGGAGAGGTTAGAAACGCAAAATCAAAATCCAGAAAAAATGTTTGTGATGAAGAAGATGAAGAAAACGTTGCGATAGGGTTGACGTTTCTGTGGCCAAAAGGTTGAAGCTTCTATTGCTAAAGCTTTTAACTTTACAAGATTTATCTTCATTTGCAACGTTTATCTTCAGTGAAACACTTTTCCCTCTATAACAGTGAGTCTGTAACGTTTATAAACGTTGTGCATTTCCTGTTTTCATTATTTTCACATTTTTCATCATTTGTAAACACTTTGAGCTGTGTACCAATCTTTTGAGAGTGTTTTGGGCATGATGAGCTAAATCCCATCACTGGGACAATGGAGGAAGCTATTTTCTACACTTGTTTGGTAACTATATTTGATTCTTTATGACTGTTTGCACTTATTTTAAGTGTTTCATGATTTTTCTTAATTGGTTGTCATTTAATTTGATAGGTCATGCTTAGCTTAAGTGTTTTGATGGTCCATGATTAAGATTTACAATCAATGTTTCAAAAATCTATTTTTGGCAAACAAAAAGAGTCCATAAAAGAGCTTAAATGGTTAAGAATCAATATTTGTACCACATGAATGTGAAAATCGGTGGAATTCTGAGTCCCAGTCATTTGTAATTTTGTCATTATCTTTTATTTATTTCTAGTCTAAATTAGGAGTAAGTCTAAAATCAGTCTTCACAAGTCCAAGCGAAGATTACTTTATTTACCACTATTATAAAACCATCATTTTTTGGCGCCGTTGCCGGGGACTTGTTTTTAGAATTGTTTTTATATATTTTTTTAGGTTAGTTAGTTTAGTTATATTTTTATTTTTATTTGTTTTATTTTACGTTTTTGGGCATTTTTCTTTGTATTACAAGTTTCGGATCAAAAAGAAATTGGAGCCAAAGATTATATTGACTGATTAAAGACTTGGAGTCAGGGATAAATCGTACACTGACACAGGAGTCGGTGGCCCGAGTCGACTACAACAGATTTATCCCCCGTCTGGTACGGGAGGTAAGACTCGATCAACCCCCGAATCCCCTGCAAGTGGGTTTATTGTATTCCTTCATATGCATATATATTGAGGAACTGAATACGGATTTTTTTTCTAGTAAAGAGCAAGGACTGGCCATATATGATAAGGACTCGGATTTCATCACTGTTTCCTTTTTGCCCTCCTTAGGAACACGTTACCTAACGTGTACGTAAGCCTAAAATTTGACTAGAAAGAGACATATAGGGTAACGAGCTTATTGGAAAATCATTCCAAAGGACTGTATTTGGTTACTTTGTTAGCCTAAAGTTCAGGAAGATTATTTTAAGTTGATTACAGCCTCCTTGTAACCCAAGAAAAAGTTATCAAAGAGGCAGGGTTATCAAAGCTTCTTAGAGCTTATCCTGTTTCTATTTGACTTAATCTAATTCGGATCGTTCTGAGAGATTTGCTAAAACTGTAACTAGTTGCCTTTTGGAAAAATAGAAGCTGGTCTAGAAACAATCTAAGTGGATCCATCATGCTTTTTGTTTGCTAGATTCAGTAGGTTTGATTTGGTTGAGTCGGCCTTGTTTGTGTATGTTTAGAACCCCCTTCCTGTTAGGATTTATTTTCTTAGATTTTTCTTAAATTTATTAGGAAATTTTTGTTAGAAAATGTTGAATTGGTATTACGATAGCCAATACAATGAATATCCGATTGAGTTTCAAAATGGTCATTACCCTTACTAAGACCATAGTGTGGATAGTACTTGGGACCACTACCAAAATTCTGAAGGTTATGGTTCATACCATGGAGGCCCCAATCACTATTCGTACGCGCACCAATCATATGAACGGGAAAACGAGCAAAATTCGAGTTCTTTGTCTTTGAAGGATTCCCTCGAGAAGTTGCAAGCTAGTACTCTGAAGCGGATGGGATATATTATTCCTTATAGTGATCCAAATACCTCTCTAGAAGAATCACCCCTAACGATATATGGGAAGTATTATAAACACAGACTGCTTAGTTTGGAGCAAAGATTGAGAGTTCTGGAATACCAGAGATTATTTGCTGATGATGATCAGTCTTGTAGTGACTCTCTGTTCTATACAGAATATATAAATGACCATGTGGATGATTTTGTAGATGATTTGCCTAATTCCATAGATGAATTTATCTCACAAGATCATTCACCCGACTTAGAGGTTGTTTCTAGACCCCTAGACTTCCAAAAGTTACCTAATTTAGGGTTAGAATTGTGTGCTTCTCAAGTTTTGTTGGATCACTTTGTATCATAATACCCAGAAGACTTGCATGTTCCTGACATTTTGGAGGAACGATTTTGTCCTAATACTAGTGATTCAGAGTCTAACGATTCGAAGACAAAAGTCTCTGACGAAGATGATAGACTCATAGAAAATTTTAATGTGATAGAGGATGATTTGATTCAGGTTAATAGAATAGATTCCCAATAGATTTTATTGTCTTAGACACCCAACCTTTTCAGGTCCCAGAGGCTCAAATACCAGTGATGATAGGTCGTCCCTTTTTAGCTATATATAATGTCATCATCAATTATGGAAATGGTTGGTAACATGACTATTGAACCAAATCTATTTAGTATGAGTAGACAACCTTCTTATGAGATTTATGATTTAGAAGAAGTGAACATAACTAGTACTTCAGTTCAGAAATCTTTGCCAAACACTTTGTTAGAAGATCCATTAGAGAAATGCCTAGCCCACTTTAGGTTTGATGTTGACGATTATAGTGTTATTAATGAGGTGAATAATTTGTTAGATTCTGCACCTTTGATGGACACTTATAATATATGGAAAGTTAAGTTTGAACTTCTACCAGTTTATAAGTCTACCTTATTTCCTTCTATAGAGGAAACTGAATGTAGTTCTGACCTTAAGGACCCAATAATCCAACCAACAATTTTTAGTCCATCTGAGAGGAATGTCCACCCTAAGTTTGGGGGTACCGATGATTCTTGTGATTTTCAAGTATCCTTGCTTAAATTCCTTAACTTGGGACTTGACATTTGCACCTCTACCATTTTTCAAGATCATCTTCAAACTAGATTCTTTGAGCCTGTTGATGTCCAAAAAGAAGTTCAGTTGTTAGAAACCCATCCTCTGGTCTATGTGGTTCACCTAGGCAATAATACCAAGATTGAATTTGTTTTCCCACCAAAATATTTTCTTCCAATTGTGGGAACGTTTGAATTTCAAATGTGTCAGTTATTAAGTTTTGAGACAAAGCCTAATTACTTTAGGAAATTAGAATCGACAAATTTGCTTAAGAATGACCACCTTCATTGTAGTCAACTTTGTGGGTCAAATATGATTGACTTTGAGGATCCACAATTATTCAGGTTATTACTATGTGCTTCAAATTTATTAGTTGAGTTACTCCAGACTTTACAACCTGATCCTCTTGATCCCGCCTATAAGGAAATCCAACCCGTTAAAATATTTTATCTAGACCCTTTTATAGAGCCCGAACCTGAACCTCAACTAAATGTAGTTGTCTTAAACAAGACACTAGATAGGGATAAGGGTGTACTTTGTTTATTCACTTTCTGGGTCTGCTACACTTTCCTTCTATTTTGGATAGCATTATTTTATTCAGATGACCCACAATTGTTCCGACTATTGCTATATGATTTTATGAGGTGACTTATTCTTTCTTAGTCTGGCTAAAGACTTTAAACTTAGCACTTATTGGGAGGTAACCCATGCTCATGCGACACAATAATATCTTTCCTTAACTCATTTCCTTCGATTGATAACAGTTTCTCCTTGTTCATACATTTAATCATTCATCTTTAGAACATTGAGGACAATGTTAGAGTTAAGTTTGGGGGTAAGGGAGAAACTTTTAGTGAAATATGAAACTCCAAAGTCTATAAACTTGTGAACAATTCAGGATGACACTAACCATTATAGGTAGATGGAAACTTAGCCCTTTTTCTATAGGAATTGGTGTGCCCAACTAAATGGTCTATTCATAAAAGGATGCCTAGCTCAGGTGTCAGAAATAACATGATAGTTGTCACCATATCTCGAAGTCTATCTCGACCAGATCACCTTCTGTTTTTATTTTTATAATTTTTGTGTTTCTCTAAGTGATTTGGTGGGGCACCAATATCGAATTATTATCACCGCCAGGATGAAGTAGAGTGTTAGAGATCCAATCATGCTGTCAGTACATTTAAAAATAAATAATTACTTTATTTTTAATAAATCGATCGCTGGGACCCTTGTATATACCAGCTGAGTCGGTATTAGGAATAAGACTAGTGGGAACATATCTCAATCCATTAGGATCCATCCTGGCGGCGACCTTCAGACAGATATGGGAAGCACCGTTCACCTTAGTCAACATGTGCAAACTTCATTGTGTCTATATCCAACTTCTAATTCTTTTCATGTGATTGTACTTTGATAGATTCTGAGTATTGTGGTTGAATGACTATTTAAGTAGAGTTTTGAATTCTTGTATGAATTTTATTACAATGAGTGAAAACTCGTGTGCAGCAATTGGACTCATATAGGGTAATGATTCTTATAGGCGAAGAATTTAGTATGCCAACTAAATAGCTTGTTTAGTATCTATCCTCAATCGTTCACAGGTAGTTAAGGTTTGGAGTAAAGGTTTTGTGGGTATATCTCTGTAAACCCTCACGAGACAAAACTCGTCTACTAGGGACACCTAGGGGTTAAAAGGCTTACTGCACACGCTAAGTGCAATCGCGATGCCTGCGAAAGTGAGTTAGGATTGATTTTTATTTTCTAGATTAGATTTGCTCGAGGACTAGCAAATAATAAGTTTGGGGGTATTTGATAAGCACATGTATGTGTCTAATTTAAACTCACATTTATATTGTTATTACTCGATTTATATATTAATATTCTTCTTTTGTATGTTTTTAGGTATTTTTGAAGACTAAATAAATGTGGAAGAATCGGCTTTAAAATTGATAAAGGAACCCCGACAGATTGATAAAAGCACCCCATGCATTGATTAAAGGCACCCACATGTCGGATCTGGGCACCCACCCTCTCAATTTCAAAACAACTTTAGGCGGGAAACTATGGAATATCAACTGTGCGAATCTTATTAAAGTTTGGGAGGAGAATTTTTTGGTTTTAATAGAATATATTCTTGTGGGAGAGTTTGCACGAGTTGGGAGACACGTAAAATCAAACAGAATGAGAACATCTTGCGGTAAAAAAGGAAAGAAGGAAATATTCTCAAAAAAATACTCTCGGGTTTGTTCTCAAGTCTGAATTAGGGGAAGATTTTATTCTCGGGTCTTATAACATGGTAACATCATCAAACAATTTTTTAGAGATTTAAATACCAAGAGAAGCATTGGGAAAGAAAATCAGGATCATGAGTTTGCAAATATTCTCGATGATATTTTCAAAAGCCTGTGAAGATTAAATCATTAAAAGAGAGAAGATATTCGAGATCTGGGGGTGTTATTGTATAAATCGAGAGTCGAATGAACGTCACAGGGGGGGCTGGAGAGGCCAGAAACACAAAATCAAAATCCAGAAAAAATGCCTGTGATGAAGAAGATGCAGAAAACGTTGCGATAGGGTTGAAGTTTCTGTGGCCAAAAGGTTGAAGATTTTGTTGCCAAAGCTTTTAACTTTGCAACATTTATCTTCATTTGCAACGTTTATCTTCAGTGAAACACTTTCCCTCTGAACAGTGAGTCTGTAACGCTTATAAACGTTGCAAATTTCATGTTTTCATTATTTTCACTATTTTTCATCATTTGTAAACACTTTGAGCTATGTACCAATATTTTGAGAGTGTTTTGGGCATGATGATCTAAATCACATCACTGGGACAATGGAGGAAGCTATTTTCTACACTTGTTTGGTAACTATGTTCGATTCTTTATGACTGTTTGCACTTATTTTAACTGTTTCATGATTTTTCTTAATTGGTTGTCATTTAATTTGATGGGTCATGTTTAGCTTAAGTGTTTTGATGGTCTGTGCTTTGGATTTACAATCAATGTTTCAAAAATATACTTTTGGCAAACAAAAGAGTCCATAAAAGAGCTTAAATGGTTAAGAATCAATATTTGTACCACATGAATGTAAAAATCGGTGGAATTCTGAGTCTCAGTCCTTTGTAATTTTTTCACTATCTTTTATTTATTTTCTAGTCTTAATTAGGTGTAAGTCTAAAATCAGTCTTCACAAGTCCGAACGAACGATACTTTATTTACCACTATTACAAAACCATCAAACCATAAATAGTTTTATTCGAATTTTACATTAGGAAATTATGAACTCCTAGTAGTAAACTGGTTGAAGATTTTTTATGGATGGGTTTTTTCTTAGTATGAACCTGGCCGTAAAATCATATGAAGTTAAGAATCCCAGAAAGTGATTTACGGTTAGGTTCAAAACTAACATTTCTAGTCGTAATTATTTTTACGGTTGGGTAGTTAAAATTATACCCAACAGTAAATTCTTCTGGATACTTTAATTTTTTTCAACTCAATTTACGGTTTTATGGTTGGGAATTTGACACAATACCCAACTGTAATTTTTCTGGACACTTCAATTTTTTCCAACTTAATTTATGGGTAGGTTCTAATATAGTAGACCTAACCGTAAGTTTTTACAGCTGGGTATTTTTTTCAAATACCTAGCCGTAAGTTTTTCTGGACACTTTGATCTCCCCCCAAATTACCTTTACATCTAGGTTCAAGAACATAAGACCTAACCGTAAATTTATTTAGGTTGAAATTATTTGTATTTTCAATACTTATATGTCTTCAGTTATTTGACATTTCCAAACCTAAACGTAGTATCATGTTGTAGGAATCCTGGAAGGAAAAAGAAAAAGAGAGGTAACACGTATTTATCACACGTCCACCCCTCGCCATGATGTTCGTTTAGGGGATGATAATAGAGGTTTGAACAAGAATGTAAAGAAATTTTTTTTTGGGAAAGATAGTGAAGAACAAACTACAGGTCCATATAAACGAAATGAAAAGGTCAGAGATAAAATTCAAGATGAAGGAAGTTGTGATGAAGAAGAGAGTGGAGAGGAAGAAAGAGGTGATGAACAATATAGTGAAGAGGAATAAATGATGATATGAAGAAGAGAGTGAAGAGGAAGACGAAGCACAAGATGTTATTCCATCTAAACAACAACAACAACAACCGAGAAAAAAACCTTAATCAAAAGGCAAGCATATTCCAATATGCAAAGAAATTTTGTTTGCAGGGAAGATGAATGTCATACCTTGGGGTGAGTCCCCCGATAGGTCCGTAATCCTTTTTGGGTACAAACATTCCTGGTATGCTAAAGTTTGTGAGATGCAGGTAATAGTCTAAAACTAAAAATGTAAAACTTATTGAAAAAATATAACTATGTTTTTGTTTAACAATATTTTCTTATGATTTATATAGGATCATACAACTGCAGTGATGAAAATGAAACATCATAGGGCTCGTTCTTTGCCTTTGGGTGAAGAATATCTCCAAGTTTTCACACTAGTGACAAACGCCATGATATTTTTTGCAATAGACAATGCACAAATTGGAATATGATGTTGTCGTTGTCAGTGCCTATAGGGAAAGATACTGGCCTGAAAAAAAAATTATCTTCTCTTCGACGAGATGAAAATCCTTCTAGACGATGTGAAACAAATTATTGGCATTGAGGTTGAAACAAGAGTTGTTTCTGATTCGACAACAATATTCCTTGGCATGATCTTTATATCTAATTTAAAGACATGCTTGGGTGGAAGGGAGACCAAGATGAAGCATAGTTCCAGATGGCTGTTGGAGATAAACCAGATGAACCAAGAAGGATTACTAGTAAACCTAGTATAATGACCAAGAAAATCTTGTTGTGTAAGTTAAGGCAAAAAGATTGGGAATAATTTGGAGAAGGAAATAGAAAAAGAGGTGATAAATGAAACAAGAGCTAGGCGTGCAACCATAGCGTACTTGTTGTACGTCCTTGGCATCCAACTCTTCCCTAATCTCTCAATAAATAGTTAAATATGGTTAATGCTCATTATCTCCAACTTTTGAAGAATCTCGAAAAAACTGTTGAGTAATCGTGGGGAACTGCCACCCTCGCCTATTTACTTGAGAGCCTTAGAAAAGCCTTGAAGCTTGAATTTACTCAAATTTCCAGGAATGTAAGTCATTTCCAGGTAATTTATGTGGTTAATTTCAAAATTTGTTGTATTTTTAATATTAATTTTGCAATGTTCTCTTATTTATACTTTTTATTTTCACACAATCATGCATATACTTTTAAATTCCACTTCACAGGTACTCAACAAAAGAAGAAAGAGGCTAAGATAGTTGAGTTAAGGGTTGAGAGGGATAGTATGACTGCTAAAAATATGGTTTTTGACACTTATGTGAGACTTGACAAAGAGGATAAAGATACACGCATGTTATAAAAATTAGAAAACAACAACGGACCTTTGTTTCATCCGTCAGGGTTCGTAATGACTAATCCTCATCGAACTCTTCGTCAAATTGGTCATGTTCAAAGCATAGTTCGTTAAGAAGCCTTTCAATTGTGTGTTGCTGGCTCCAGGATCCACAACAATAATATCATAATGAGCTACGACCTAAAATCAACTATCAATGCTTGCAACAACCACCTTCAAGAAAGATATCGAATCCAAAATGGTGAGGCGGTGCAGCATTTTGGCACAAAGTTGTGCGCAAAATAAAACCTTATCATTTTGGTTATCCTCATGTGATAAACAATGATCCAGAAGCGATGAAAATTCTCCAAAAGCTTGATGGAAGAAAAAAACTTAAGGCGTAAAGAAGGGTATAATGGATATAGATTGGAAAAAAAAATATATGAGAAAGCGGTACGTACACCAGTTATTATGTGAGTTCTTTTAAGATTTATTTACGTTAGGAAAGAATTTAATAACTTTTATATGTATATGTGTTTATGGGTAAAAACGAATTTAGGGGTTAAAAAGGGGAAATGCAGAAGGCTGATGCTAGTAAGAGCAAATCTTTTAAGCCCTTAAAACAAATGTATTGTATAAGTACTTTTTCAGATTCGAAAAATCAATTTGTACAATCGTGGCCTAAACCAAGAAATGGTCGTTCTAGTCTTGCTTCGGTCATAATAGGAGGAAAATGATCGATTTGTATGGAAGGAAGTAAAGAAGGTATTGAGATCAATGGAATTGAATGCCAGTGATGGGATGTGTTGAACTGCTATGAAGGGGATTTCTCTATGTTTGAACTGAAAGGAAACTCTGTCAAAATCAAAGTCAGATGTTTATGAGATAATTATCATATGATTCTAAGATGATTGTTTGATATTTGTCCATACATCGAAGAGCTTTTTTGTAGTAGTGATAGTTAATACGTTGATCTCGTAAGTGGTGGAAGTGCAGAGAAGTGGAAATCATGGTGAAACCAGTTCCGCTTTGTTAGCGAGACTTGGTGGTTGTAGTCCACTACTCCATTTACTCCTTCAACTTCCGACACGACTTATTTACTTTCTCATCATGTGTGCATTGCTATATCGCACGTGTTGTAGGCCGTCAGACCAGAACCCTCGTGAATATCCCTCCATATGACATAATTGATGTCTCAACCATGGTTAAGTCTATTTTATAAACGTGTATTTATTTGGTTAATCGTTGACCTATCTAGACTGATGTTAGTCTTAGCACATTGATGAGTCTAGCACACTTCTCAGTGGTGAGTCGGGCCTTCTTCGTAGAAGCTCATTATCTTAGTGAGTGTATCATAAAGTGTCTGCTGAGACAAACAATGATGCTTAATATAACATAAATGTAGAAAGTATGACATACTTTTGTATTTACATTAGTAGTCGTGGCATATCATAGAGTCATATGAGGTAGCAATGATGTTTGGATTATCTTGTTGGATTGCTAGACGTATGTCTGATGAGATTGCTGCATCAAGCAGAGACCAATATATATATGTATGTGTGTGTATATATTTTACAAGGTTTTATATGTCAACCATTAGAAGTAAACTCGTATGAGTATCAATTAGAACAAATGCTAATGCCAGTAGTAGTTGTAAAATATTTAGCTTCATCCTACTATGTCAAAAATGGTTTGAATAGCAAAGTAAGAAACTAAAATATAAAACTTTGGCAGAATGACCATTTAAAATCTTGATGGTATGACCAATTAAATTATTGGTTATTAATTGATTAAGTAATAAACCCTAATATGGAATAGGGACAAACCAAAGGAAGGACAGAAGGACAAACCAAAAAATGGTAGAGGGACCAACCAAGGGTGATAAAAGGACAGACCAATTGGGAGAATGGGACCGACCAAAATTGGTGGCGAAAGGAGGAGGTGAGGGACCGACCATGGTGCTAGCGGGACCATCCTATGTTATTTTTATATTTATTCGTCTCTCTGGCAATATTTTAATATTTTTGATAATAAGACCTAGGAGAGAGATAATTATCGAAAAACCAAAGAGGATTTTGATATAAAGACCTAGATTTAGAAAATATTAAAATAATAATATATATTTGTAGATGGTGAGTTTTTGACAAAGACTAGAATTGTAAAATTGCCCTCTGCCTAGCAGCAGGAACATAGAAGTACTTATGTGCATATTCCTATCTTAGTATCAAAACACGAAATATTGTATCTCTACTTATATATTCCACAAGCAAATTAAGAATACAGATTCTCTACGAACAACTATAGGTATCCTAAAATGGCCTTGTAGTCTCCTCAATATTCACAATATTTACGTCATATCGAACTAGTCGTAAGTCGCACAAATTACACAACTGAATTCCTTGAACTTGCATCAAATGCTCATTGATATTCCAGTAACATCTATCAAATCTGCGAGTAGCTAATGCTTAATCCCCAAAATACATTCTAGCTTAACGGCTCGTTCGCAAAGAACTCATCACAAATTATTGCTTAAAGTATGCTACTTTAGCACTTTGCTCAAAGATAAGTCACGAATTATGGTCCACTTCTCTTGGACGTGCCACAAACAAGGAGCAACGCTTTCAAAGACGATTGTGCACCTGAGTTAGGCTTACCTTAGTCTTTTCTCGCATTAGCGCCAAGCTAGCACTAGCCTCTTGGCCTAGCAACGTATTGGAAATAACATCCCAGCCTTAGCGCAAGAAGCACTACTTTCTTGATTGTAGAATTCTAGCCCTAGCGCTAAAGGCACTAACTTCCTTGACCAAGGAGCGCCCCAGCTTTGACGCATAGACACTAGCTTCCTTGAGAAGCACTAACTTTCCTTAACCGCAAACGTCCTTGGCACCAAAGCGTCCCAGCCACAAGCGTCTCGGCTAACATCATCCTTTGTGCTAGCAAGCGTCCCAGCCACTAGCGTTCTCGGCCTAGCAGGCATCCTTGGACAACAACGTCCTTCGCAACAAGCGTTCTTGGCACAATGCCTTTGGTGCAGCGTCACGGACAACAACGTCCTAGCTTTTGCATTAAAAGCTCTAGCCTCCTCAATAGTGTTTTAGCCTTTGCGGCTAAAAAGATAGCTTCCTTGCTAGAAGCTGGCACATTAGCATTTCTTTCAAAATGCTAGCACATTCTCTTTTATGCCTAATGAGCTAGCACATTACCATTTGTGCTAAGAAGCTAGTGATAGCCTTGCTAGCTGCTTCCCTCAGAAATGTGCCATTCTTTTCAATATTGGCCTAATACCAACTCTAATCTTATATGGTTTTCTAATAAGCCTTCTTGCTTAAAAAGCTCTTTATAATCTTGGCTTTAAACGTCTTCCAGAATTATGCCAAGTCACTTCTAAGCTAATATTTGGATATTAAGCCATGCTATTTCAAAATTAATATATAACCATTAAACTTACCATACTTGACACTAATCAATTTGATTATCAATTTAGTGACTTATGGAACTTGCTTCACTTACTTAGCAAGTCATTGACTTGACTTGACCTAATCAAAATAGTAGTGTTCCACGATTCCACTATCATTCTACGAGATAGCAAATACAACACATTGGTGGATGCTCATAGGGGTATTGGTCTGGCGGTCTACGATAATCGTACGTTGTGGCAACACATCCACTAACAAGAAGGTAACAAGTAGTGGGACAGTTATAAGACAATTGAGAGAATGAGGAGTAGTGGTCATACAAGTCTTCCTTGCTTTTCAAACATGACTTCACTACAATTTCCATAATCGTTACTCCTCCACTTCTTCAGTAACTTCCACCACGTACAAGAAATCAGTGTGTTTCCTTTAAACTATAAATAGAAAGTTTCATCTATTCGAAACAAAAGACTAAGATATACAAAATTAGCGATTCATCCCAGAGATAATCCATTATTCTTTACACTATAATTACTCATCACACTGAGATTACTCAAACTTATTTGCTTCTCTCCTTAAGACCTACTAAATCTTCTCCACCTTTGTGATTGAAGCAGGACGTGAACGACCATTTCTTGGTTTAGGCTCGTCTTGTTCGAGCTTGATCTCTTGAACTTATCTGAAAGTAAGATTTTACCGTATATTTTTTTTCACCCTAAAACAATTGGCGACCACAGTGGGAGGTTAGTCTCTTAATTACAAAAAGCATTTTCTCAATCATACAAGATGGTCGGTCTCAGACTAGATCTGACAATCACTAATCCCAATTCCAATTCTTCTGATACCAATGATAACCTCTATGAGGGTGCTCCTCCCACAATCAGCGGCGCTCCCAACGACTTTCACTCCAACAACGTAAGGGGAATTATGAATACTTCAGATCCAACATCCCTCACGATGGTTGAGCTTGAGCAGAGACAGTAAATTATGTCAAGAACCATGGCGACGTTAGAAGATTCGCAAAACTTCATTCTTGATTTCCTTCATCGACTAACTTAAGAGTTGGGGTACAACGCTCTTTTCAGGGAAGATCTATCGTCCCTGGGATTGAAGACTCCTTCTTAAACAAACTTGTCCTCTCCACATCACATCAGGAGCTTCACCACCACAAAAAGCCAGTAAATTAAAAAGAAAACCGCCTAGTGGAAAACTTATGCGAACTGATGCATTTTTTCGAAACTCCAACGCATAGACGTATTTTCTGCCCTGAACCGTGTTGCTACTGATGTGCATCTGACCCAGCTTTCTGAAAATACACTAGAGGTACCTACGTTACCTCACCTTTCTATGAGCAATGTCACATTCACCGAAGAAGACATGATGGTTGAAGAATGACATAACCGAGCCTTGTACGTGACTGCTTATCTCAAAAAAATTGAACTTAGAAGAACACTTGTCGACACAGGCGCCACGACAAATATAATTACATTCAAGACACTCAAGACTACTAAGGTCCGACCAAAAAAGATTAAGCATTGTCTTATCGTGATGAAATACTTTGAAGGGAATCACACCAACATTTACGGACATGTCTTCTTAGGGCTCAAGGTGGGACCTATCCTATCAAAAGTGAAATTCATATGATACTGGGAGGCTTCACGAAAACAAGGTCGTCCCTTTAACTTATCATTAGTGCATGAATTCTATGCTGAATGAAAAGACAATCTGAATCCTATCATAGTCATCTTCTTATGGTCCAGTTTTCGGTACCAAATTCTTCGAATCAAAGAACGATATACTTGACTTCTCTGGAAAAATTCACAGAACGCCGCTACCTAGCTGGACGAATTTTAAAGAGTCTGACAGGAGGTTGTCTGTAGCTAGAGAAAGAGGTAATTTTTTAGAAATGAATCTCTCTTATGATTTTAATGATGATTCTTTTATGACTACCAATGCACCAAGTCACACCCACTGTAAGAGAGAACACAATTTTGTGACAAGTTACGATACCGAAAGAATAATTGTGACAAGCAATTAGCAGAGGATACTAGTGGAGGGTTTCCCCGGCTAGAATGTAATCATAGCACAAAGCCTAGTGAAGATGAAATTCAAGATGCTCCACGACAACTACAAGATGGTATGGATTCCACTGTAGACGCTCTCGAGACTATTGATATTGGACAAAAGAAGTCTGAAGGCCCTTCTCTATCAGCTCTGCCCTGTCATTAGAAGAACGAACATGGCTTGTGCGACTTCTCAGAGAATACCAAGACGTGTTCGCTTGGACTTATGAATAAATGCTAGGTCTTGATGATAAGTTGGTCACTCACCATTTGTACATCATCCAGGTTCCAAGCTTGTCAAACATCAGCCGAGATAATTCATACATGAAGTCGAATAAAAAATCAAAATTGAGATCCGGAAGCTACTCACATTGGGCTTCATCCAACCTATTCAACACCTTAATGGATGGCCAATGTAGTACCTATCAAGAAGAAGAACATCCAAATAATATGTTGTGTTGACTTAAGGACTGAACAAATGATATCCCAACGACGGCTTCCCGCTCCCCAACATAGACATGCTCGCAGACACGACTAGTGGACACGATATGTAATCATTTATGGATGACTACAGTTGTTATAATCAAATAAAGATGTATGAGCATGATGCCAGCAAGACTGCATTTCGGACCCCCATCGGAAACTTCTATTATATTGTGATGGCTTTCGGTTTGAAGAACCACTACGCCACTTACCAGGGATCCAAGCCAATAATCTTTCATGAAATGATGCACAACCAAGTGTAGAATTACGCTGATGACGTAGTTGTCAAATCTAAGATACGAGAAGCACACCTGAAAGTTTTGCAAAAAGACTTTGAAAGGTGTTGTGAATACAAACTGAAGATGAACCCTTTGAAGTGTGCATTTGGTATCTCCTCTGGCAAATTCCTTGGATTTCAAGTGACAGCAGAAGGAATTAAAGTAGATTCAGTCAAGACTCAAGCCATCACCACTATTCCCCCACCAAAGACTGTAAGAGAACTTAAAAGCTTTGTACGAATAATATCATATATCAGACGTTTCATTCCAGGACTATCTCAATTCGTCGCCTCTTTTACACCATTATTAAAGAAAGGAGCAAGTTATATCTGGTCCTCTACTCAGCAGGAAGCAATCTCCAAAATTCAACAATTATTATTATCTCCATCTGTCATGAGATCTCCAGTCCTGGGACGGCTTCTACTCCTGTATACGACTTCTAGTGAAGTTACTACGGGGGATCTCCTCGCTCAAGAAGATGAAGAGGGAATTGAATACCCAATTTACTACACCATTTGGTCACTCAGGGATGAAGAACTCAGTTATCATAAAGCGGAAAGGACGTGTCTGTCACTAGTTCATGATATTCAGAAGTTAAGACACTGCTTACTCTCAAACAGAGTGATGTTGATCGCCAAAGCCGACCCCATTAGGTTTCTACTTTTAAAACTGACCCTGATATGCAGACATGCTAAGTGATTATTTCATATGTCAGAATTCGACATAGCATGTGTCTCCCCGAAAATAATCAAGGGACAAGCGGTAGTAGACCTGCTAGCGGCTTTCCCAGGAGAAGATGTAACCGCGCTACACGAAGACATACCTGGAGAGTTCCCTAAAAAATTTGTCGTCAAAGAATAAGCATGGTTGTTGTACTTCGATGGTTTTACTACCCCCAGTAATAATACCGAATGAGCTGGCGTGGTACTGGTATCTCCAACCGGGAAAGTCTTCACATACTCATTTAAGATCGACTTCAAGTGCAGCAACAACTCTGCGGAATATGAAGCTTTCTTACTAGGCCTCTCATTAGCAAAGAAAACAGGCGCGACATATCTAGAAATAAGGGGCGATTCAAAACTGCTAGTCAGTTAGATGAATGGATTTTACTCACTTAAATAGGTAACATTCGCTCCTCATAAAGCAGAAGCTCAGAAGTTACTAACACATTTTGCCGAGGCCTTAGTAGTTCATGTTGTCCAAAACAACAATAGACATACTGACTTCCTCGCTACTCTAGCCTCCAAACTTCAATTTGAAAGTTCATAGAAAACAGTAATGGTACAGAGGCGTGGTTAAGTCAATCCGAACATGATCAAACTACTGGTTAGAGGACACCGATTATAAATAATCTCAACAACTCACTCTCTTAGAGGAAGGTCAGTCTCAAAGATATGAAGAACTTCTTCTTACTCCATAGGGAATTGTATCATAGGAATCCTGAAGGGTCCTTCTCAAGATGTCTCGGAGATGAGGAGGCACAACTGCAATTCAACCGTGTTCATAGTGAAATACATGGGGAGAAAATGGTCGTGACTCTATACCGTCGGCTCCAACGCCTAAGATACTACTAGCCCACGATGGAGACCCAATTCCGAGCCCTACAAGGATCTTGTTCCAACTACTAAGCATATCCGCACCAGCTAGAAGCCCTGATAATCCATCATGATCTGAACTGGAGAGAACCCTACATCAAATATATTCACGAAAACTCCCTTCCTCTAGATAAGCGAGAAGCAACAAGACTGAAACAAAAGGAAAAAAGTTCATTCTTCATGAAGGAATCTTATACCGCAAGATTTTTGAGGGAACCTGTTACGGTGCCTAGCAGGACCTGAGATCCCAACAATATAAAAGGAAGACATGTAGTCGGATACGCATGCATGAATTGTGAGGCCAAGATCGCTGCTTGAGAGATTAACCGGAAGACTTGCAGTCGGATACGCATGTATGAATGGTGAGGGCATGTCAGATCCGTTGTTATCAAACATGATGTTATAGGAGGATACTGAACTTTATAAGTGATGGAGACTGGGTTGCACGGACACTGACACGTAACACGGTTACGACACGATACGGATACGGGAACACGTCAATTCTCAACAAAGCGGGTTACGGGGACACGTTATATATGTATTATAAACACCACTAAAATAAGATTTTATAACACTCTACTCAACAAAATGATTCTTTTTATTTTAAAATACTTGACTACTAAGTAAATAAAAGTAATAATATGAACTATTGATCAATTCTTTTAAGAATAATGCTTGGACAAGGCCAAAAAGAGTATAAATTAGTATCACATTTAGTTTATTTTGATTTTCCAACTTAGTATTAACTACTTATGGTGTGTCCGATAGTGTCCACAAAATATTCAATGTCGTATTTGACGGAGCATATGATGTGGCGTGTCCATCGCGTGTCTGGAAGTGTCAGAATGTGTCGTGTCCGATCATGTGTCTGACACGGTTACAACATCTTTTTAGGACACGAGTGCAACCTAGGATGGAGATAACGAGACTTGCAGGAAGAAGATGACAATTATCTATTTACTTATATAGAGGAAAAGCAAAACCCTAATTTTCAAATTTCAAAGATTCAACGAAGACTCCTTCCGACAAGGAAAAATCTGAGCATGGTCAACAAGACTCGAAAGCCGACTGTTGTAACTCTTGGGTTCTGTTGGATAAAGAAACCATAGACAAGTTATGCATTTTGCTAAAATCAACAGCATGTCCAGGGATAGGCTACGAATAAGCTGACTAATGATATCACTTTCTCAAGGAAATAGTTCTCTTTACTGAGGCGAACTAAGAAGGAGGAGTAAAAAAACATTTATCTCACTAAAGTGCGCCTGGAAGTGGCTCTTCTCGCTGAAGCGTGCTCGAGGAAACGCTTTATACCTACTAATTCACAATAGGAAAAGAAAGGAAAAAAGGAGAAGACGACATACACATATGTAGGCAGTCAGTTGCAGAAAGTTCTAACCAAATTAAGAAATCGAGTTTAATCCCAAGAGACATTTAATGTCAGCAATATATTATCCCCACTTGTGAGAAAGCTAGAATTCTTAATGAGAACATGGGCACCTACTAATCTCAACCAAGATTCATGCTAAGGGGTATATACCTCAATCTCAGAGAAGCTAAGGATATCTTCTTCTGTTCTTAAAATTTTAATTATGCATATACAATTAGTATAAGCGTATTATCACCATCTAGTGTTTACTGTGCAACATTACTATTCCTCACTCAGTAGGGAACTTAATGTAGATGGTGAGTTTTTGACAAGGGCTAGAGTTGTAAAATTACCTTCTTCCTAGCAGCATGAACATAAAAGTATATGTGCGTACTTATGTGCATATTCGTATCTCAGTACCAAAACACGAAATATTGTATCTTTACTTATATATATTCCGCAATCGAATTAAGAATACAGATTCTCTATGAACAACTACAACCATTCGAAACTTGCCTTGTATCCTCCTCAATATTCTCAATATTTATGCCATATTGAATTAGTCTCAAGTCGCATAAATTCCACAGTTGAATTTCTTGAACTTATCTCGAATGCGCAATGATATTCCAATAACATCTATCAAATCTGCGAGTAGCTAATGCTTAATCCCCAAAATACATTCTATCTTAACGGTTCGTTCGCAAAGAACTCATCATAAATTTTTGTCCTGAGCTTAAAGTATGCCACTTTAGCACTTTGCTCAAAGACAAGTCCCGAATTATGCTCTACTTTTCTTGGACGCGCTACAAACAAGGAGAAATTCATTCAAATATGCATTGTGCTTATGAGCTAGGCTGACCTTATCCGTTTCTCGCATCGGTGCCAAGCTAGCACTAGCCTCTTGGCCTAGCAGCGCATTAGCAATAACGTCCCATCCTTAGCACAAGAAGCTCTAACTTCCTTGACTGGTAGCATTTTATCCCTAGTGCTAAAAGCACTAACTTCCTCGCCCAAGGAGCGCCCCAGCTTTAGCGCATATACACTAGCTTCCTTGAGAAACGCTAACTTTCCTTCACACAAGCGTCCTTGGCACGTCCCAGCCATAAGCGTCTCGGCCAACATCATCCTTGGTGCTAGCAAGCGTCCCAACTATTATCATTCTCGTCCTATCAGGCATCCTTGGCCAACAGTGCCCTTAGAAACAAGCGTCCTTGGTAAAGCGCCCTTGGTACACCATCTCGGCCAACAATGTCCTTGGTGTAGCAGCGTCCCCGGCCAACAACGTTCTTGGCCATAATCAAATCGACCACAAGCGTCTTGGAACAAGCGTTCCTAGCCCTAGAATATTGATGCTAGCTTCCTTGGCTTAATATCACTAGCTCTCTTAGGATTAACAGCGTCCTAGCCTTTGCGCTAAAAGCACTAGCCTCCTCAGTAGTGTTTTAGCCTTTGTGTCTAAAAAGATAGCTTCCTTGCTATAAGCTGACATATTAGCTTGCTTTTACACGCTAGCACATTAGCTTTTACACCTAATGAGCTAGCAAGTTACAATTTTTGCTAAGAAGCTAGTGCTAGCCTTGCTAGGTGCTTCCCTCAGAAATGTGTCATTCTTTTCAATATTGGCCTAACGCCAACTCTAATCTTATATGGTTTTCTAATAAGCTTTCTTGCTTAAGAAGCTTTTTACAATCTTTCCTTAAATGTCTTCTAGACTTATGCCAAGTTACTTCTAAGATAACATTTTTCTATTAAGCAATGTTATTTCATAGTTAATATGTGCCCATTAAACTTACCAGACTTGACACTAATCAATCTGATTATCAATTTAGTGAGTTACACAACGTTCTTTACTTACTTAGAAAGTCATTGACTTGACTTGACTTGACCTAATCAAAATAGTAGTGGTCCATGATTCCACTATCATTCTACGAGATATCATCTACAACACATGGGTGGATACTCATTGGGGTATTGGTCTGGCGGTCTACGACAATCGTACATTTTGGCAACACATCCACGAACAAGAAGGTAGCAAGTAGTGGGACAGTTATAAGACAATTAAGAGAATGAGGAGTAGTGGTCATACAAGTCTTCCTTGCTTTTCAAACATGAATCCACTACAATCTCCAAAATCGTTACTCCTCTACTTCTTATGTAACTTCCACCACTTACGAGAAATATGTGTGTCTCTTTTAAACTATAAATAAATGGTTTCATCTATTCGAAACAAAAGACTAAGATATACAGAATTAACGATTCAATCCAGAGATAATCCATTCTTTTTTACACACTATAATTACTCATCACACTGAGATTTCTCAACCTTCTTTGCTTCCCTCCCCTAAAACCTACCCAATCTTCTCCACCTTTGTGATCGAAGAAGGACGTGAACTGCCATTTCTTGGTTTAGGCTCGTCCTGTTCGAGCTTGATCTCTCAAACCTACTTGAAAGCACTCTTTTGTAGTGCATTTTTTTTACCCTAAAACAATATTTTAATAAATTAAATGGGATATGGACCGGTCATGATGGTAGCGTGACCATCCCGGGTTGTTTTGTATATCTGATGGTTGTTGTAACAAAAGAGAATTTAAGAGAATATTGGTGGAAAGACCAAATCCTAGATAAAGGAGATTTTTTAATAAAATATAAAATAAAATAAGTGGAGGACCGTCTACACGGGCCGCAGTGCCGGTCCCGCTACTCATTTTTTATATTTCTTTATTATTTCTTTTATTTTGTTTCCTCTTTCCACCATTGCTTAATATGCTCTTAAGACTATAATTTATACGCTCTTAAGACCATTCTTGTCATGTACACCCATGCCATTTTGTTGAGGTCGTCCGGTGTTAGCCCATATGTCTGAAAGGGAAAATTTTCACAGTAGACTTATATAATTCCGCTAAGAACTATAAATCAATTTGGTGATGGACATAGGATAATTTCTAAGAATTCAACTTTGTAATACAACACTATAATATTAAAATTCGCTCTATACTAGTAGGCAATCTAAGTATAAGCATCATATTTATTCGAAAACAAGGTACACCGAAGGTAGCAGTACCATACTGGATTTTGAATGTATATTATGTATAGTTAGAAATCCTTTTGAAAGTGTTGCAACAAGCACCAGTAGTACTTTATGATCTCAACAAAGTTGGTATTGAATACATAAATAAGTAATGAGTTATTCAGCATAAATATCATATATTCATATAGAACAATGAAAACATAAGCCAGACGAGGCTATAATATTATATGATTATAGATTTTTCAGATAGGCTACAGGATCATCATAGAATGCCGATAGCAAGAGTTTTATATTTTAATTCTCTTGCGAAATATAAAATATGAATTTTATATTTCTGATGTCGGTTCAGTGACAAATAAAATTCTGATGTTTTTATGCTTTTACTGTCGGGTAAAGGTAATTTTACTATTTTAGCCTTTGTCAAAATTCACCATATACATTAAGTCCCTTGTTTAGCGCGGAAAAGTTAATGTTGCATGGTGAGCACTAGATTGTGGCTTGACAGACGAAAATAGAATAACAAGGCTTAGTTGTTAGATATTACCAAATATGTTGCAGTTGGCTTGACTTTCCTTAGCAGTCGCACTAGTGAAGCAACTATCAATAATCAATCCTCAAGAGGGAGGCATCACCAAACATGTTAAGAGATTCCGCTCACATGTAAGATGACTTGTTAAAGCTTTAATATCAGTTGGGAAAGCTGGAATCCCATGCATGCGCGTGTAAAAGGGAAACTCTTTTTCCTTCTTGAATTAGGAAACCAATTTGGTATAAAAGGAGTACTTGTCTTCCATGGCTTGTTATCATCTGAGAGACACGTTATTGTGTCTTATTCGTATCATGTTTATATTGCTATTATTCAATTTGTGTATTAATGTTATTATTTTTGTTGTATTTTTATGTATTTTTGAAGATTAAACAAATATGGAAAATTGGACTTAAAAAGTGTTAAAGGCACCACTGATTGATAAAGGCACTCATGACATGTTGTAAAGGCACCCACCTTTTGAATTTAAAAGATAATTTGGCGGGAATAATTTATTTTCAGTTGTGCGATTTTGTTTCATGATTTGGAGGAAAATATTTTTGTTTTAATACAACAATATACCCTTGTCTTAATAAGAAGAGTCGTAATTCTTTAGGAAACTCGAAAGAAAACCAAAAAAAATAAAAAGAAATCTTGATTTTCTCTCTATAAATAGTTCATGAAAATTCTTATTTATTTGGCAACAATACATATGTATGAGGGACAATTGAGAAGATTAGGAAAGCATGAAGAAGATAAAATCAGGCCGAGATATTATGTGGAAAAAAAGATATGATCGAGATTTGAATCAAGGAAGAGAATTTTCCAAGTTTAAAATCAATAAAGAGAGAATATTGTTTGGAAGATTCGATTGTGAGGTTGCTATACTATAAATAGGAGAAGCTAGAAAGGATTTCGGAGACTGGCAGAGGCCAGGATCGAGAGAAAGAAAGTTAGAAAAATTCTGCAGAAAACTAGGGTTTTTGAGCGAGTGAGGAAGAGGAAGAAGGGGAAGGGGAAGAAAAAGAAAAAGACAGCCAGAAACTGTCGTTGAAAATCGTTATGTTTTCTTTTATATTCAAGGGTTATAGCGACGGGATTTACTACAGTAAGAGCGACAGTTCCAGTTTTAATGCATTTGCAATGCGTCGTTGATTCATTAGTTCACCAATAACTTTTATTCATTCAGCGACGCCACTGGTCTTTTCTTCTTTGTACTACTCTTGGAGTGCGTCGTTAAATCGACAAAAAATAAAGAAAATTGTGAGCTTTTCCTATTCAATAAATTTAATTTATTTAATAAATTTTCTTTTATTCTTATCTCTATGAGTAGCTAATCTTCTTACCTAGGTTAGCGGATGAAGCTATTTTTGATGTGTATTTTTAACATTTAATTTCTTAGACAAAATTACTCTCTTTAGTGCTTTTTAATGACTAATAATTTCTCTTCTAAATATGCTTCGATTTAATTGTTCTGAATATTCTTTAGGATGTTGAATTTTTATAAGCGAAGGAGATTATATTTTTGTGAGATGACGAAAGTCGTATAATTAATTTTAAACGTTATATTTTCCAAAACATGAGATTTGGTTCAAAATTGTTTTGAGTAATTTGAGTAGATTTAACAAATTCAATTGTTAATTTTACAAACATCAAAAGTAGTGGAATCCAAAACGCTAGACCTCTATCTTCCTGGTTGATTAATTTGTATAGTTATTTTATCTTTTTATTTATTTAATTTATTAAAAATCAGTATTTTTATTATTAGCACATTAGTTAATTAAAAGGTATAAATTACACTTCTGAAATCCATGTGGAGCGAATTGTACTTGTATATTGTCTCATCGACAGTCGTGCTCTTGCGGTATATTAAAATCTCATCATCATCAACGATACTTGTGTTACCCAAGTGAATGATAGAATGAGTGATAACATATGTGAATAAATGAAAATTTTAGTTGATTTTCGTCGTCATAAAATTCAGATATAAGACCATTAAACAAAAACGTTGTAGATTCTTCATACGATGTTCGTTTTTGATGGTTAACCCCATTCGGAATTGAAAATCATCTGATATCTCCTATTGGGAAATATTTAGGTTTAAAGCTCGTTTTGGCAGTCAAAAAGGGCAAACAAAAACCGTCCAGGAATAAGACGCCCTTTTAATATGTTGTAGTAGACACATAGGTGGTCGCTTCGATATATAATTCACTCTTTTTGCTCCCAGTTTTTGAAACCTTGCAGCATAATGTAATGCGTGGTTGTTGGAAAACGCCTTGTTATCCTTTGGCCCACTCGTTTTATTCATTGAATGCTTTAAGATGAATTTTTAACTTATTATCTCATTCATGCACTGAATTTTATATTTGATACTTGCATTTTATGATTGGAGATTTCCAATATGTTGGGATGATGTTATAGGCCGAAAACGAGAATGAACAAAAAGACCATGCAGAGATATTTGTAGTTGATGAAGTTTGGGATGCCACTACTCTTCCACCCCAGAGACGTGAAGAACTAATCTCTGAAATAGTGGTTGACACGGATACCCAAGGTGGAAGTACTTCAGAAGTTGAAAAAGGGTGACAGTCATGGTCGAATATCTTGATACAAACCTTGTCTCTAATCCTCCCTTTAGCACAACTCTTTTAAATAATGTGCTTGTTTGAGGGTTTGGCATTCTGTTAGACGTCAAGTTCTAAAGATCTATATAGATACTGTAAATATAGTAATGAATCAATATTCCTCAATATGAGTCTTAATATTTATATGTACGTATTGAACGAGTTTAAGGAATTCATCTACGAAATTATTGCACCCGAAACAAGCTCAAGGTGCTCTATACTATTGGGTAATCCATCTAGGATTTAGGTTCTAGTTTTATATACTAGTAGACAATCTATCTAGGAGCTTTGTTATACAAGAACAAGTCAAGGAAGAGAATGAAACAAGAGTATGTTCTGAATATTTTGTACAGTAAGAGAACATTTGGGTCCCAGACGTCATTATGACTAGTCTTAAGGCGTCATATTGAAGTACTTCACAATGTGTCATATTGTATTTCACTGGTCTGAATATTGTATCATGATCTGACTGTACAAAATATTATGATGCTGGCAGAGTCAACTCACATTGAACTTCAATGTGACGCCTCCGAAGGAGTCGCATCAAGCACCAATGTCATTATGAGGAAAAAGTCACTCTATACTAGTGGACAGTCCATCTAGGACTCGTCCAATCAATGGATATTATATATAGGGTGAGCACTGAGTTAAATAGTACGTGTATTATATATAGATAAAATATTGAGAGTTCATCTGAGTGAAGCTCTAATATTATACAAGTGTATATACTTTATAGAGAAACTACATGATCGGTTTAGAATGCTTACAACTATTAGTTAAGTACTTAGTCTCAATTCTTACATATTTCGTTGTTGTTTCGGGCACCAACAGAGTAGTCTTTGTCAGACGCCATCATCAGTAAAGTAGATGGCAAAACGACACTAATTCGTCATCCCATAACAATAGCAACGAGTAATAGATAAATGTCATCTTGTTTTTTGAAGATAGCAACAACAGTATAGGCAAGCATGAAGCGACAACAACATCTGGTAGCAAATAGATAAGTGAATTTCACAATATCGCAGGTTGATCGTAAGTGAACTGGTATCTTTAATGACATTGGTGGTGTGACAGAATTCTTATGACCAACCAAGTTGGTCAGATGCAGGAAGCATGTGTGGCCGACAACAGTAGCCTAATTGAATTAAGAATTTGTATGTTGTTGAACTTAGCGATCCAATTGATTCTGGTTAAAATTGATGATTTTGTTGAGTCTTCATGGAGTGATCAAACTTTATTCGAACTTTACATTAACAATATGTTTTTTCGAGTAACTGGTCTTTCAGAGATCGTGGATCTTTTAATGTGTTCGGTAAAAGAAGCCTCATGCCAATGATCAGTCCTCAAGTGTAGCTCACTTGGAATCCACCACTAGAATAGATATGTTATGATTCATCAGAGATATCGTGCTTCGAGCCACTTGATCCTCTCATATAGAACATGGGAGATATCATAGTTTTCCTGTATTGCATTGTTGGTTGTTACTGACGCGTCGCGGCTGAAGCAAGAACCTAAATGGAAGTTGGAGCTGAAGCCAGTGTTGGCGTCGAGTGTCTGATCTTTCAAAAATCGTGAGATAGAAGCCTGTTTTGTACTCCATACATGGTTGAACACTGAGTTGTTTTAAGAGAGATTTTTTTGTTTGGTTTATTTTTGGGTTTGAACGAGTAGAAGATTTGCAAATGGATTCTGAAAACTTTGAACTAATGTTTTCTTAATTGAAATTGAGATCTTGATTGTTGAATGCGTATGTATGTTACATATATTTTGGAGGATAGGAAATTACAAATGAAATACGGAAATAATTAAACGTACTTAGTAACACGACTAGACGTCTACGGCTTTGAGCCACTCGCCATCTATCATCACTCCTATTGGATCATTACCCACAAATTATGTGTTCTCTAATGAACTCAATAATTATTGTATCAATTGTACTCATGTGGGGGATGGGGATTTTTGTATATGCCCATAGTCCCCAAGCCTAGTTCTCCGGACTCAATCTTCTCTTTAAACACATGCTTCAAACCATTGCATTCATTAGTAAGATGATTGACGAATCTATGATAGTGGCAGTATTTTGGATTTATTATCTCCTGGGAAGTTGGTTGGCGCTTCATAGAATACATATTTGTAGTTTCGTCTCGGATCCATAGTTTTAACATCTCAATCACTTCGTTCATTGTGCAGGAAAATCCGGGAGGGTTGAAGCTTCCTTTTGTGCTTGCGGGACGAAGTTGGAGATGAACGTTTGAGTTATTGATAGTTATGATCTGGACGCTTCCTCTTACAACTCTCGCTAGAGGTTGATTGGAAGCCGGATTGTTTGTTGGACAGACGCTTGCTTCTCCAAACATCTTCACGGATTCCTTCGTCTTTGAAGGATTTTGATTGGTTTAATAGAGCGGACGTAATCATAACATGTTCGTTGGCGGCTTCTAATAAGGTCTGGAAATAGAAATTTCCCAAGAAGTTTTTGTAGTCTTGTATCATCTCGGTTTGTTTCTTCATTTGCTCAATTTGGTTGTTTGAGTTTCAACTTGATTTGGGTTAAAAACTCTTCAACATCTAACAAATCATTCATAACCAAATCTCCCGCAAAGGGTATGAAAAATTTGTTTGATAGGTTATATAAAGATTCACCCATCTCAAATTTTCCACTTGAATCACTCATTTTAGTTGAGTAAATCAAATTTGGAACTTTTCAACCTAATTTTCCATTATTATTTTTTTCATGTACTTCTTCTTCCCTCCAAAAATCTAAACATTAAATCTAACTTTCAATCACTTAATTATAAATCAATAATAATTAATCTAATCTAACAACTAAGACTTAATTATCTGACCTAATTAATACTGATTAAATGGGGGAAGTTTAGTCATTATAAAAATAAATAGGACATGGCGTTTATTAAATTAATAACTAATTACCCTATCTTGTCTTATTTAAGAAGCCATGATATTATTTTTATAAATCGCTAAATTAGGTTTAGCGGAGTAATCTAGGACTGCAAATAATATCTAGAAAAGCTAGGCCATGTTCCCGTGTTCATAAGAGACCAAAACCCGCTACAACTTCGTCTGGCTTGACCTAGATAAATGGGCACGTTCGGGCTTTGTCTTTAATTTATTGCTCGGGCAGATACCTTCGTAAATCATCTTATTTATGTTTGCTTTATAAGCCCGTGCAAAACTTATTCTTTAATCTTTTTCAAATATGATTTATAAGTTACGATTCTATAATTATGTATCCAAAATACAAATAAATTGTTTCTGTTTAAACCATCTTCAAAAAAAATTATGATAATACGTTTTCTTTTATTTTGACTTATTTTTATATCCAAATTATATTTATACTATTTAGTAATTATATTTATACTATTTAGTATAAACCTCTAAAAGAAAGGAATTTCACTGTACTGTTAAGATTTGATAATAATATAATGTCACTTACAATGTATATATGTTGGAAAAAAGAAATTACATGAAAAGATAATAAATATGATAATATTTATATTTAAAATTTGGAGTTTTCTTATTTATAAAATAGTGGCCTTCCCGGTCCGACTTAGCATGCTCCTATAATAATACAAGCTTTGGCATCAAATTATCGACCTTTGCCCAACCTGAATTTTTACGGCCACTCAGATACTAAGTCT